>JANAVB010024994.1:7234099-7566266 GCA_029216955.1 Iris pallida
TACCCTTTCGCTGGGTGCGGGTCGTGACACTTATGGTATTCCAAAACTACATTGTTTGACCTAATTGGTTACTCTGATGCTAATTTTGCTGGATGCAAAATAGACCGTCAAAGTACCAGCAGTACAAATTATTACCTAGGACAAGCTTTAGTCTCTTGGTTTAGCTAGAAATAAAACTATGTGGCGTTATCAACAAGTGAGGCTGAGTGCATCGCTGCAGGACGTTGTTGTGCTCAGATTTTATGGATGACGCAAACACTAGAAGACTATAATCTGTACTACAGTAAGATTCCCATTTATTGCGATAATACTATCACTATTAACTTGACTAAGAACCCAGTATGTCATTCACGCACTAAAAACAGAAAAATATGTCACCACTCTTTATGTGATCATCAGATCATCAACTAGCAGACATATTCACAAAACCACTAGTTGAAGATCGTTTGAACTATCTACATCAAGAGTTAGGCATACTTGAATTTTCAGAGTCATAATGCGTTGTGATTAATAAAAATATTTAAAACTTGATATTCAACGATTTATAAGCTAAAGTTATTTTGGGTACAAGCTAAAAGGTTCATTTTGTCAACAAGGCATAAATGCCTAAGCAACACGGTGCCAAGTGACTTCGGACTACCGCTAGTTGGGATCCGGCCCTACAGCTATCCGAAGGTGATGAATATTAATTAAATTAAAGAGTTAAAAGTTTATGAAGTATTTTTATAATTCATTACAAAAAAAAATAACCTAAAATTCGAGTGGCCGAACTCAGACCGAACTTGGACCGAGTTCTGACTGATTTTGGGCCGAACTCTGTAGGGACTGTTTTTATAAACAACAGTGAACAACAGCCTCCTCTCTCCCCTATTCATCTTCTTCAACTTTCTGAATAGCCGCGCAAAACCCTAACCCTAGATTTTAGTAAACCCCTTTCCAAGCCTCAAAACTCTAATTTCTTGGATCTAAAGGCACTAGGAAGGCGTTCTCCACCAGTTTTTGATCTCCATTGAGGTATATCTCTACCATTTCTGTCTTAATTTTTCATGGCTTCTAGAATTTTTAAGAGGAAGAATGCTAGAGACACCGCTTCATCTTCTACTTGGAGTATGAACCGATCAATATGTTCAGTCCCGCTCGTCCTGATGACAATGTGGACTTTGACTCAACCCTCTTTTTCTCTTCCGAGAGATCAACCGCTTGGTTTAATCATTTTAGGTATCAAAAAATTTGCCCCAAAAAAACTATCAACTTTACTGTTCTCTCGGTGTATGCTACCACTTTTAAAAACCTAGGACTCTGAGAATTTCTAGAGAATTCCTACTCAATCTATGACAATGTTGTCCATATGTTTTATTGCAACATGCAAGAAGCATTCGGCAGTACTTATTACTGTGTCAGCGGCAAGGAATTTGAATTTAGTTCTGAAGACTTGAACGAATATTTCCTAAGCCAAACATTAGTGACACTTTCGTTGACATTATGAAAGTTCAATTTCTAATGGGGTTTGGGCTGAGTATCAATAGAGAAAAGGTTATTATTGGAGAAATAGGTTTAGTTTGGAATAACGAAAATTAGTTAAAGGAAAGGGGTTAATTGATTGGGCTCAAGCTTACTTATCAAGTAACTAACTCTTAGGAATTAACCAGTAACAACTAACTGAATAAAATAGTTGTTAGTACTGGGTATCAAAGCGGTATACCATTGGTATACTGGCATCGGTATACCAGCAGCATACCAAAAAATCAGTGGTTCTGAATAACATTTCAAAACCCAAAAAATATATATGATCGATATATCGACGGTGTACCACCTACACGGACAGTGTGCAGACACAACTTAGAAATGGATTTTTCGGGGCCAAAATCATACCGTGATTCTACCCATTATAATTCTAACTAGTTCTACTACTAGGGAAGGGTCACATACCACATCTAACACTAGGTTTGATGATGAAAACCTAGGTACCACAACCAATACCTAGTTTATACTACGGTAACACAAATCTAACCTAGCAACCAAAATCTAGGTTAAAATCATAAACAAAACCAAATACTTGATACAAGGAATGAAGAAAAAAAATTCAAATAAACATGTTTTTAGGTAAAACTAAGCAACATAATACATAAGAAAACGAAAATGCAATAAAAATCTGGTTTCATTCACGCTAGCAAGAGGTACTTACCTAGGCCAAGTTTCAAGGCTAGCTTTTACTTTACCACAAAGGGGGATTCAAAAATTATACCCTTAGATGTTAGGATTAGGTCAGCCTAAGTAAGGAAATACAAGGAGAAATGTAAAGATAAAATGGCGAAGAATAGAAAAAAGAGAGAAAGAATAGGGTTAAATAGAGAGAGGAGGATAGAGAGCCATTTGTGATGCTTCCACATCAGCAATTCATTCCCCAATAGCCAATGACAACATTTGGAAAGAAAAACAAGTGACCAATGGATAAAGGGGTAGCCCAGTCAGCTCTGTTGACTGGCTGAACCGTGTTCTGATAGTATATCAACAGTACGTCGTTGTATACCAGTGGTTTGTCGGTTTAATGGGTAAGTTCCAACTTTGGGCTATTCAATAGTAATCTAATCTACACACGAGATCTAATAGGGGTTTATGACAATATCAATGGGTATTCTATGAGTCTAAGGTAGTCTCATGCATAATTATATTATATAAAATCAGAAATCCAAATACAGTTGCATAAGTCAGTTAATTGATTTAACCTCGTTGATCACCATATGGACGACCAGTCTGCATGACTCTCAAAACCATCTAAGGAAAACCAATAATATGATACACGAGTCTACAAGGAACACGGTACTAGTAACACGTATAGGATACCGTATCGATATAGGATACAGAAACATAAAATACAAGATTCATGAACAAATACACGTATAAATACAGATATAAGAACGAATATAAGAACGGAGAGTGACAATGGTGGTGGCGACTGTTTATTGATGGAGATGGTAATATTGATGTCAAGGTGGTGGCAACTTGAGACCTGGTGGTCCTGGAGGAGGAAAGTAGCAGAGTTGGTATGGTGTGATGATAATAATGTGTTTGAAGGTGGAAGAAAAAATGAGCTGGATTGAGGGATTTAAAATAGAGAATAGTATGGGAGGAGTACCGTAGATGTGGGGGGAAGTACTTGAGCATGGTGAAATATGGAGAGGGAATAGTTTGTGGGTGATTGAGAATGTATGTGTGTGGGGTGGTGGGGGATATGGAGGATGAGAAGGCGAGGTGTGTGGAAAGTACTCTTTAGTGAATGAGTGAAATAGGTTTTAGCTAAATGAGTGAAGTAAGAATATGTTTAGAGTTAGGGATTAATAAATAGGCTTGATTTAATTAGGATAGCTAGGTGAGGATTAGGGTTATGGGTAACGGACAAGAACTTGGATATGTATTAGAAGTAGACTAAGATAAGGATTTAGGGAGTAAAGTTTATGAAAACCCAAGATTGATGTTAATTTAATCAAGATTTGTCTAATAACAAAATTTGGGGGAGGGATAGGGGTTTAGAGGGACACCTTTTTTTTTTTACTTTACTTTATATGTTATATCTTTATTTCTTCTTGATTATTGATTGAGGCATTTGAAATTTAGTAAATGTAACATTCTTGTCTTTATACAATCATAATCGTACTATGAGTTGTTAGAATATTATGTAATACATGGCTTTTGTCCGACCTATACTATTATTTCGAGAGAATGTTTACAAATTTCTAAGGGTCTGCTTGGTAATGGTGTTTTCACCGGCTTTGTGGTGTTTTTAAACCGACCGTTTATGAAAATCCATATTTGTTATTTTTTTGAGCCACTGGATTCGGTCGGCTAAAAAAACCTCGAAAATCGGTGTAATGTATTTTTGGGTGGCTTTATAAACACCTCAAACCGGTAGATTTTGGGTGGCTTTATTATTTTATTCCATTTGTATCCTCACCAAAAAATATATAAATATAATTACTAATAACTAAATCCTTTTTTTCTTCTTCATATGTTTCTCATTCTTTCCTTCCCGCGGCTGCTCTTCCCGGTTAGTTTTTAACTCTCTTCCCAACATCCTTCCCAACAGACCTGCAATAATACATGCATGGACATGCTTCATTCTTATTTCTATGCAATTATTTGATCTTTCTTCCCGATAGACCCACAATACATGCATACATGCATGCATTATTCTTCCCTACATGCCTATATAGCTACAGTACATGCATGTATCAATTTTTATTTTTTATATTTGAACCTTTATTTGTTATATTGTTTGGTTTCAATTGATAATTAATTTTGTTGTTGCTATGTTTGAGGTAGTGTATGCAATTTCAACAATTTGAGTTTGTAGACGGCCAACCCTCGTGATTTGACCCTATACACCACCAATTGTTAACATCATATCCATATGATGTATCTCATACTAGTTGGATTTATTTTAACACAACAGTCCACTGCACGAACTAGTTAAAGTTTGAATCGAATAAATTGTACAATACGCTTGCATAGTGAGAGAGTACGGGATGAAGTAATGCAATGAGTTGCGGGACCAAGTGGTCGATATTTGATACGAATAGGTCTTGCAGCATTTGTAAAATTTTGCAGCATTCTAGTAAGGGTTTGGGGACTTCGTGCAACTCGACGAGCCACAGTTGAAGAACATGTTGCTAATTTTTTGGATTATATGCCAAAACACAAGGCATAGTGCTTGTTTTGCTTTTCCATCGCTTTGGTGAGACGGTTAGTCGCCATATTCATAAAGTAATGGAAGCAATCATAGAGTTAGAGGATATGTACATTGTACAACAAAATGGAGACCAAGTGCCATCTGAAATACATCAACATGACAAATTCTATCCATACTTTAAGGTATACATTATCAACACTATTAACTTTGAGTTCTATTACCTAGAGGTTTAGCTAATTAAATAAAAATGGCAGGATTGTTTTGGGCAATTGATGGTACACATATTCTTGTCAAAGTACCGACTGGAGAAGCTGCTAGGTACCGTGGCAAGAAGGATTATCCAACTATGAATGTTATGTTTGCTTGTACATTTGACTTGAAATTCATATATTTGTTAACTGGGTGGGAAGGGACTGCATATGACTTTAGGATAATGAAGAATGCCCGAACATGTGATTATCCA
This sequence comes from Iris pallida, assembly GCA_029216955.1. Taxonomy (NCBI): domain Eukaryota; kingdom Viridiplantae; phylum Streptophyta; class Magnoliopsida; order Asparagales; family Iridaceae; genus Iris; species Iris pallida. The sequence continues at coordinate 7,239,250 of JANAVB010024994.1, forward strand.
CTCCATATTCCAGAAGATAATAATTAAAAATTTGCATCATTTTATGTTATATTTGACACCAGTATATTGACAATATTTGTGCTAATATAGGAAAATTTTATCTTGTTGACGCGGGTTTCATGATTCGAAGTGGTCTCATCACATCTTATAGAGGAGAGCGTTATCACATTAAAGAATACTCACAGTAAAATCCATCCACAAATGCTCGTGAATTATTCAATCATCGACACTCCTCATTGCACAATACGATAGAGAGGGCATTTGGTGTACTCAAGAAACGCTTTCCTATTATAGGAAGTAGAACCGAGCTAATGTACAATATCCAAACACAAAAAGTAATTGTATCAGCCTCTTGCATAGTTCATAATTTTTTGATAGGAGTGGATTCGGATGAGAGTCTCATAGTTGAGGTTGATGCGGATATAACCGCGTGATCTATAGAGCATATGAATAATTACAACAATTCGGATAATCAGGAAGATGCAGAAAAAAAGAGTCTATCAGAAACTTCATAGCAAATGAAATGTGGGAAGCATTATATTTTGAATGACAATTGAATGCTACTTAGCGTTATTTTAATGCAATTGAACTTTCTAGTTTTCATAACTAGTAAACTATATTTTGTATTGTGTGTTGTTTCTTTGTTTTTGTGGTGCATTATTTTTAATGTTAATGAATCTTTTTTTTGTGTAATCATTATTTGCAGTAAAATAATGCCTCCAAAGGTAAAGAAAGAACCAAACATGCGCTGGACCCAATCAATGGATGATATTCTTATTGAAGCATATTTACATGAGCATGTGCAAGGCAACAGGGTGGGAGGAACCTTTACATCACAAGCTCATGAACAAATATTGAAGAAACTAAAGAATGAGTTTCCAAAGATTGGATTTGACAAGGATATATTTCAAAATCACATGAAGTTAATCAAAAAGACTTGGGCGGCTTGCTATGATGTTTTTAAGGATGGATTAAGTAGTTTTGTGTACAATCGAACTACTTCAACATGGCTTCTTGAACCCGAAGTTTGGGACAGACTTATTGAGGGGGTGTATGTGTGTGTTAATGTTTTGATTTTAGATAAATGTCTTGTTAGGTACAATCAAATATTAATCTGTACTTGAATGCCAGATATGAATATGATTAATTAGTTTAGGCCTATTTAATTTTCAAAATTACTTAATTCACTCTATATGCTTTGTGCAGTCAAATCCTATTGCTGCAGAATAGAGGAACAAGCTTATGTATAATTGACAAGCTATGTGATATTTTTGCCAAAGATAGGGAGAACATAAATGAAGGTGATACTAATAGAGATATCAAGAGAAAAGTAGCTCATTTATCTCAAAATAGTGCAATGAATGTAATTGATGATTCGATAGCACAAAATGAAGCTACATTGCATAGTGTGAATGTTGAAGAAGTTGAGAATCACTTAACTTCTTAAGGTTGCCAATTCGGAGTTGGGAGTATATCTAAAAAGTATAAAAGTGTTGGGCATGTGTGGAAGCGTTTGCCAACCCACCTGGTCAAAATCAACCCCGTTTAATAGACACCAAGCACAAGATGAAGACAAGTATATGGCGGTGACGTACGTCACCTGGATAAATCCCAACCTTTAATAACTCAGATGAAATTACAAGATTGACAGAACTCACGTTGAACCCTTTGCCCTAATAGGTTCAACCCCCTACCACTCTAAGAAGAAAAATAAAAGATTATAATTGAGATCATTCACCAACCCATAGAAATCTCCCTAATCGAAGTTGACAACTCCTCGATTAGATCTTCTTCTTTCTTCTATCTTGGATGGAGAAGTCCTAAGAGCAAAGTATGAACTTTTTCTTAGATTTTCTTGTGGACGAGCACCCTGAATCTCCACTTTGTGCCTTCTTCCACCCTCACCTCATATAAATAAGATGAGAAACCTAATTTTAGGGTTTAAAAACCACAAAAGCAGTTCACCATCAAATATGGTCGTCCACCAATAACCAACTATGTAGATTATATCCCATCACCAATTATATACGTCGAAATATGGTCAAATTAAATATTTGATACAAATTTGGAAATCTAATTAAATCAGATATTTAATATAGATTTCCAATTCATATCAAATTAAATCATTTACCATATTTGGTTTCCAAAATTTGCTCTTACCAAATCCAGACTGGACTCCAACAATCTCCTCCTCCAGTCTGATGATAGGGTGTTGACCCTACGGCTCCTCAACTAGACTCCATGACTGTCGTCCCGCGACAGAGTTCATGCACCCCCATACCACTGATCTCCGATCCCCCGGGCTGCTTTATATCTTCTTTTGTCTCCAGCTTCTCGACCATCACGTTGACACTGGCTGCCATGTGTAGCACCTCCTACACTACTAGGATCCTGTCGATATCAATGACACGACTAAGACCGAAGTCTCTGACGATCAGCCTCATCGTAAGTCTCGACTGCCTGTCCTCGACTTTCGTCTTCTACCGAAAAGTATTAACATTTCGACGAGCTTCTTCACCCTTGGCTGGCTCAACTAAACGGATGGTACAGTTCTCACGAGATTTGAACTCCTGAACCTGTCCACCTTCGTGTCTGAACTTGAAGCTCTCCCATACACATGCGTACTCGAGTACAATATCACCCACTATGCATGCTATCGATGACCCACAGCCTTCCCTGAACTGTGTGAATAATAATGCTCCTGTCTCAGATTGAGTTTCTTGTAAACCTTGATCTTCTTCCTGGCTTCGAACTGCTGAAAATGATATCGTTCCGTAAAGCTTTGGCAAACTACCTATTACCAAAACTGGATCCGTAGAGCAACCCCCACCTAGAGACCGACCAGCTGTCACGGGACCGACAGATTGACCCTCAATCTTTGACTCATCACCATCAGTCACTTTGTCTCGACGAACCGAATCCTCCGTATCCCTTAAAGCATTTAGAAGCCCCTCCTCAGCAAGTTCTCGATGATCCACCTTCTTTTGAATACCCCCCGAGTCTTCATCCGGTATATATGGTCTGTCTATACAGCTCAACGGCTTGAGCCTATACATACTACAAAACAAATCTCCCTGAGCCAGCTGTTGGAAATCCTTTACAAGCATCCAATCTTTGTCCCCAAATAGAATACGACAACCATCATCTGGCAGCCTTCCTACCAAAACCAAGTTGTAGTACAAACTCGGTACATGTCGCATACCCCTGAGGACGAGCTTCTCACCAAACTCCGTTGTCGAGTGCAAATTATCGATGCCTACAACTACAACAGTCCCTTATCGCCCATCTTCATACATCCAAACTCGCCGCTGCGGTATGACGTGCAGATCCTTCTATATAGAGTGGCATGATAGGATGCCCCCATGTCTATGACCCAGTCGCCATCATGACACATGCCATAAGGTTTCTCTGCGTCGGTCGCTGCGATGATGATATCTCCAAATGCCATGAGATCCTCCTGATCGTCCTTGCCTTTAGCGTTCTCAGATTTGAGTTTCATACAGTTCTTCTTGATATGACCCCTTTTGCCACAGTGATAGCAACACTCCTTGTGATCCACAATTACAAGATCCCAAAAACTCTCCATGTCTTCGTCTATGACTTGGGTCTTCCCTTCCCATAGGAAGCCACCAGAGCGGACTCCTGCGACGATTTTACTTGCTTGCACTGGACCTCCTCATTCAACAAGCTATTTTTGACTATCTCCATTGTGACAACTCCATCAGGCATAGATTTTTTCACCGATACCGTCAACGTCTCCCAGCTTCCGACAGAGAACTCAAAAGCAGTAAAGCCTGAAGCTCATCGTCAATCACCATCTTCATTGTAGACAGCTAATTGATAATATCCTGAACATTGTTCAGATGTTGTGCTACTGGAGTACCCTCCGTGTACTTCGAGTTAACGAGTTGGCGATAAGAAATGCCTTGTTGCCAACCGTCTTCCTTTCATACAACGAATGTAGCTTCTCCCATTATGCTTTTGTCGAACTCTCCATGGACACGTGGTGAAACACTAAATCATCCAACTATTGGCAGATGAATCTAACGGCCTTTCGATCCAATCGTTTCCAGTCTTCAGCAACTTTGTCCGTTGGTCTTGCGCTGTCGCCATCCAATGGATTATGCAAGTCCTTGCACCAAAGTAGATCCTCCATCATTGGCTTCTAAATCGCCCAGTTTCCTCCTGTGAGGGTGATCATATGAGTGTTCAGCTGCTCCGTAGACATGGTTGCCAGAACCTCCAAAGTACTGATACCAATTGTTGGGCACGTACTGAAGCGTTTGCCAACCCACCTAATCAAAACTAATCCTTATCTAATAGACACCAAGTACAAGATGAAGACAAGTATAACTTGGACAAATTCTAACCTTTAATAACTCAGATAAAATTACAAGATTGACAGAACTTACGTTGAACCCTTTGCCCTAATAGGTTTAACCCCCTCATCACTCTCAAGGAGAAAAACAAAAGACTACAATTGAGATCACTCACCAACCTGTAGTAATCTTCCTAACTGAAGTTGGTAACTCATCGATTAGATCTTCTTCTTCCTTCTATCTTGGATGGTGAAGTCCTAATAGCAAAGTACGAACTTTTTCTTAGATTTTCTTGTGGACGAGCATCCTGAATCTCCACTTTGTGCCTTCTCTTTGTGCCTCCACCCTTACCTCATATAAATAAGATAAGAAACCTAATTTTAGGATTAGAAAACCTTAAAAGTAGTCCACCATCAGATCTGTCGTCCACAAACAATCAACGGTGTAGATTATATCCCATCACCAATTATGGACGTCCAAATATGGTCAAATTAAATATTTAATAAAAATTTATAAATCTAATTAAATAAGATATTTAATGTAGATTTCCAAATCATATCAAAATAAACCTTTTACAATATTTGGGCTCCAAAATTTGCTCTTACCATGAACTCCGACAAAAAGTAGACATAATATTGGCGAAGACAAGAATGCATTAAAGTTATTGATGCGGTAGACAAGGCAACATATCGTCTAACTAAAACATTATTGTAGTGTGCAAACCAATCTTCTTTGAAGGACGATGAATTGCTAGAACATTTAGTTGAGACTGGGATCGAAGATGACGATGACAAGCTGATAAGTGCTCAAACTTTCCTCCTTGATAATCCTACAAAGTTGCGCATTTTTAACTCATTTCCGGTGCACCATCGTAAAGGTGTCTTAATGAAGATGCGATAAATTAATTAGGCCTCTAACTTGTGTTTTATTTGCTATTACCATATTTCTGGTTTTGGAGATTTTATACTAGTCCAATTTAAGATTTTATTTTTACTAAAATTTTATTTATTGTGCTAGTGAATGTCATTTCATTTATTGTGCTAGTGGATGTTGAAGAATGGGTGAATAACTGAAGATGCTATTATATTGCCTTCATCGACTCTCATCTTTCCTATACAAACATTTGGCATAGTTTCAAGTCCAATTTACCCTATCATTCACAAATAATGCACATACGTGCTGGATACATATCCAACACTTGCCACACTATGCTACAATCATGAAACAATTTACTAATGATGACACTATGAAAACTCCAGTACTGTCAAAATAAAAACAAGTTATTAGTGTCTAGTTCAGAGGAAAATAGTTAATTTATAGTACAAGTCGTGCGTGATTGAAGAAAAATCCAAAAATTTGTCTTGTAATTGTCCATGGAGCTCCATTGGGTGCAAAGTTATTTTCTGAGACAAGAATACAAGAAAGATTTTTTGATGCAGGGGTTACCTTAACATCCATAAACCCATATTTTATCAAGAATAACTGTATTTATATATAGACATACATGTAATTTTATTATTGTAGAAAACTTTCAGAATTGCTAGTTAATGATTACCAAGCATGGATTGGATTGGTTTAAAAGATGCTAGTTAAAACCATAAAAGAATCGGACCCTTCATAATCGTTCATTTTTGCTATTTTAAAATTACCTCATAGCCACTACCCCATAATTGTCGACCCTAAATTTTTAGGCTTTTTCCAAGGTCACTACCACTTTTACTTAGGGACTAGCCCTTACTTGGGGGCAGCCCAAGAAGGTGGAACTTTTACTGGAGGCTGCCCAAAAGTTGCTTGGGGCTAGCCCCCCCCCCCCCCCCCCCCCCCAAACACTCATTTTCATTTCATTTCCTCTTTTTCTTTCTCTCTCTTCAAAAATCTCCAAAACTCTAAAACCCCACTCTCTTCTCCACCACTCCATTCCAAATTCTTCCTTCAAAATTTCTTCTACATTCCAAGAGAATTCAAATCCAAGAGATGATTACGTAAGTCCAAACCATCATCAGAGTCTAGGTATGTTTTTTCCTAATTTCTTCTATATTTTTCTACATTCTTTTTTAATTCAAAGAATCTTTGTTAATTCTCTAAAAAGTTTTGATAAATTAGGTTTAGAATCACTTTAGGGTTCATGAATGGATTTATCGAACACGATAATTCTCACATTTTTCTTGAAATCCTAACCCTAGAATACGACAAAGGATCGTGTCGTTGTGGCCGTTCGGCTGCTACAGTCGTGGCTGACAATATTAGGACTGACAGGGTTGTGGCAGTCCTAATGTTAAGTAGGACTACCAGACTCCCTGCAGTCCTCTTATGAAAGAGGATTGCAGGGAGTCTTGCAGTCCTTTTATGAAAGAGGATTGCAGGGAGTCTTGCAGTCCTCCTTAACATTTGGACTGCCAGCCCCCTAGCAGTCCTGATTCAATATACTTCTTAGCATTATGTTTTCTTTTTGTCTATTTTCTTTTCTATTATTTAATAATTCTATGTTGTCCTACAGTCCTCCGGTCGCTCCCAAGAGAGTACGGCCCACTATGTCAAGGCGCAAGAAACGTACTATGGGCCGTCCTCTCGAGAGATCGATTAGAATTTCTGAACCGTCTCCTGCTCAGTCGAAGCAACGAGCTCCTCCTAGTCCTCCGTCTTCTTTCGATGACGACGACGGCGCGCCTATTGGCCAACTCCTATCACGTGACGGTTCTGGTCCTTCTCAGGAGCCTGGTCCTTCTCAATAGCATGTCCGTCCGCCCGACATGATAACTAATTTGTATTTGGATGTTTAGCTTATTTGGATACGTTTGGATGTCTATATTTGGTGTTATTTGAATGTTTATATTTGGATATGTTTGGATGTGGACATGTTTGGATATTTGGTAATATGTGGTGTTATTTGGATGTGGACATGTTTGGATATTTGGTGTTATTTGGATATTATTTGGTGTTATTTGGATACTTGGTGTTATTTGGATAGTTGGGTATGTTTGGTGTTATTTGTTGTTATTTGGATATATTTGGTTACTTCTCTACTGTGAAACTCTCTCTATTGTGAAACTATGTGTAATTTGGATATGAAACTCTCTTCACTGAGAGTTTCATGCAGGACTGCTAGCCTCCTGGTAGTCCTTCATTAAGTTAGGACTGCCAGGGGGCTGACAGTCCTATCCCAAACTCGCAAGAGAGTTTGGATATGAAACTCTCAAGAGAGTTTGGATATGAAACTCTCTTCACAAAGAGTTTTATACAGGACTGCCAGCCCCCTGACAGTCCTTCATTAAGTTAGGATTGCCAGGGGGCTGACAGTCCTGTCCCAAACTCTCTGTGAAGAGAGTTTAGATATGAAACTCTCTTCACAGAGAGTTTCATATAGGACTGCCAGCCTTCTGGCAGTCCTTCATTAAGTTAGGATTGCCAGGGGGTTGGCAGTCCTATATGAAATTCTCTGTGAAGAGAGTTTGGATATGAAACTCTCTTCACAGAGAGTTTCATACAGGACTGCCAACCCCCTGGCAGTCCTTCATTAAGTTAGGACTGCCAGGGGACTGGCAGTCCTTTATTAAGTTAGGACTGCCAGGGGACTGACAGTCCTATCCTAAGAGAGTTTGGATATGAAACTCTCTTCATAGAGAGTTTTATATAGGACTGCCAGCCCCCTAGCAGTCCTTTATTAAGTTAGGACTGCCAGGGGGCTGACAGTCCTATCCCATATGTGATGTTGTAGCTGAATATATACGTATATTTCTTTCCAATTACTTTCTGCATTTCTGGCCCGTTTCCTAACTCAAAATCTTAGAAGCCATTCACAAATGAAATTTGCAGCTGAATTTGTGGAATTGAATAGTTAGGTAATGAAATCTGAGCATAATTTTACTTGTGAATTATGAAGTTGTCACAGACTATTCTTTATTTTCAGTGAAATATATAGACCTGTATTTGGGTTCATAAACTATTCAAAATGGTGTTGTTGCCTTTCTGCGTCCGATGGGTGAAAATTGATAGTAATCTTATGACAATTACTTTCTGCGTCCGTAAGGATGTACCAACTGGACAATGAAGGCTCAAATTATTTCATATTGTAGTTGAATTAGGTCAGAAAATATAGTTTGGAAGAAAATTTGGGTTAGAGTTTAATTCTATAACCTAGAAATGTTGGGAGAGAAGAAAAGAGTAAAGGGAGAGAAGAAAGAAAGAGAAGAAAAGAGTAGGGGGACAGAGGAAAAGAAATGAAAAGTTGATATTTATACCATTCTTTGGACTAGCCCCAAGTAAAAAAAATGGATGATAAACTTGTAATTTTTTTGAATATTTTTGGGCTAGTCCCAAGTAAAAATGGTAGTGTAAAAAAGTCAATTTTTAATGTAAGCAAGAGAATCCAAAAATATAAAAAGGGCTTGGCCGAGTGTCCACAACCATTTGTTTACGTTCTAAATCCTTTTTTTTTTTTTCCCTTCCCCAAGAAAATTGAAAAGAGAGAGATGCTTAGAGCATCCTTGAGATTCCCCCCGCTCCTCCTCTCCTCCCTCACTTTCGCTCCCTCCTCCAAACCCCACCACTCCCTCCTCCTCCTCCCCAAGCTCAATCAACCCTCCCCCTCCAGGCTATCATCAACCGCAGCCTCCACTTCCCCTCCTGCTCACTCCTCTCGGGCCCCACAGCCCGTGGCCGGCAGAGGAAGGCCTACAGCTGGGAAAGGTTTCAGTCTTCAAGTCTAATGGGGCTTTTGATATGGACTGAATCAATCTTCTTCATAGAATGTGACAATTTCTGTTGTTGTTGTTGTTGTTGTTGAATTTGCAGCTATGTTTAGTGCGGGCTGTGGGAGTGAAGGAGGAGGAGGAGGGAGTAATAAAGAGATTTTGGTTCAGCATTTGCTCGTCGAGCAGGACAACCTCAAGCTCCTGATAGACCTCCAAAAGAGGACCGCACAAGGTTGGCTGTCTCTCTCTCCTTCCTTCCCTTTCGAGTAATGCTTTCGTAGCAATTAACAACAAGGCATTTTCTATTTCTAAGGGGGGTGAAACAATGTCACTCCTGGAGAACCACCTTGAGAATATGTTGATAAGTTAGAATCCCGTCCGATTTACCAATTCAATTGTTTGACTTTCTTTTAGAAAGGAAACTTAACTTGTGTGAATAATAGGACAAGCACACCAATTCAAGGAAGCTCACTCTTACCAAGTGTTTAGCTCCATTTGGACTCCATGTGCGGCGAAGGCAATAATGCTACTTGTGAAGGATTTCTTTCTCGTTTAAGAGAATAAGACATTCATCTGAAGAGTCAGTCTCTAAGGGTGACATTGGTGGAACCGGTGAACCACACGAGATGGTTAGATGTGTGTGGTAGAGGGCTCGTAGTACCTACCTCCCTTACATATCTCATACAAATAGATGACTGACCCACGACATTTCACAAAAGGGAAGTTCGGTTTCTGGTCCCCCAATTGATTGAGTCACATAGGCCTTCCAACCAGTCCATATTTCATTCTCTTTCCCAGTTCGGTGCACTAGAAGCTATTAATGGATTAGGACTATGGTCTCTCACTTTCCCATTCCTTGGTATTGTAATCAAACGAGCGAATTCACCAAAGTGCCTCCAATCTGAAAATGCGCTTCTTTCATTTTAGATTCTCGATTCAAGAAGGGAGATAGGAAGAGAATAAGAGGTTAGCAACGTACGAACATTTTCCAAACGAGCCATGAGAGTCTAGATTTTTCAAGTAGAAGATTTCCTTCTTAATTGCCCTTCCGATCAAAGGGACAATGTTCCAACACATATTCTACTGCTGAGAAAGTTGGAAAGCTTTGCACAACAAGTATGATACTTAGGAAGTAAGGGAAGAAAATATGCTGCTAGCTGCTTCTTTCTCTATGTACTGGTGGATGACAAGTTTGTCTAGGAGGAAAGCCGGACAAGTTTCCAATGGTAGCCCATGATGTGAGATGGTAAGGCATAAGATGGTAATTATCGTGGAAATCAATCCGTAGGTCACAATAAAATGGGAATACCCTTGGAGGATCCTCACGTCCAAGTAGAAGAAGCATGTGCAATTGTGCTTGATGAGTTCTGATCAAGATGCTAATTTCAGCGAGCAAGATGAGCCGTCACATCTAAGAACATGCCTAAGAAAAGGAATGTGAGTAATGTGATGAGTTTGAATCCACCAACCAATGCCTGGAAAAAATATATCTCGAAATGCACTTTTTTTACGTGGTAACCCTTGCGTTAAAGCATATTAAATCCAGGCATGATAAATCTGATTAAATAATGAGCAAACCTAAAGTATCTTAAATAAGAATATTTAATCCTACTACATATTTGAACTTATGATCCGAACCCCATCCATGATGCAAACCTAATCCCACCACATATTCGAACTTATGACCCTTCCAACATAATGCTTAAATGAAGCCCAAAGAGAAGGTACATGGAAATACTACTATTGGTCAACATAAGAGTTTTTTTGAGAAAGATTCTATTGTCAGAATTATAATAGATGTATGAAAATCAAGAGGACACGATCCAAAACCAACCTTGAAATCATAATCGAGTCGGTACTGTGGAAAAAGTACATTTTCCTCAACTTTTATGATTATGTGAACGTGGTCCTGAAACGTGTGCTAGTGTCATCGATAAGTCAAGTTGTGGCTATGCATAACTGAGATAACTATGATTGAGGGAGATAAGGATGGCTGGTGTGCTGGAACGCTGATTTTGATGCTTTTAGGCACATAAGCTATGGAAGGAGCTGGTTTCAATCCAATGCCCTTATAAGGACCTAAAAGCCATATTGCTTAGTGATTCTCATACTAGTATCATTTTGGTGGGTGAGCTTGAATTGAATTTCACATCCGAGAATAAAATAACTGACAATTTTGTTGTATACTCTGAGATGAGAGAATCTAATGTCGAGCTTTCTAACAAACTATGGAATTTGGCCAATAATTAAAAATTACTATAAAATGGAAAAATTAGAAAAAGTCAATAAAATAAACCTAAATTTAATCAAACTTCATCATATTTATATTAGATTATACTTGGACTTAAAATTCTTATTTAGATTAGATTTTAAATTGTAAATCAGATGAGATTATATTGTCAATTATTCTGGATTTTGTTGTTTTTTAATCATGATTATATTGATTAATCTTTAAATAATGTGCTAAATATTCTTGTTGATTAATTTGGTAGCTATTCTTGTTAATTGTCGTGTTAATTTGGTTAGTATTGCGGTGTATTTTGTCTAGATGAGCAATATTATCTATTATGGATGGATGGTTCAACAATGTTGATTAATATTCCATTTAAAATCGGTGAGAAGCAATATAAATAACACATAAAAGTATAGCTAAATATATAAAATATTGTTTCTGATTTTTTTTCATTTTAATTATTTTTCGACTTTCCAAAATGGAGAAATCCGATACTCCGATGAGAAGCAATATATAAAATATTGTTTCTTATTTTTTTCATTTTAAAATCGATGAGAAGCAATATAAATAACACATAAAAGTATCTTAAATAAGAATATTTAATCCCACCACATATTTGAACTTATGATCCGAACCCCATCCATGATGCAAACCTAACCCCACCACATATTATAACTTTTGACCCTTCCAACATAATGCTCAATTGAAGCCCAAAGAGAAGGTACATGGAAATACTAGTATTGGTCAACATAAGAGTTTTTTGAGAAAGATTCTATTGTCAGAATTATAATAGATGTATGAAAATCAAGAGGACATGATCCAAAACCAACCTTGAAATCAGAATCGAGTCGGTGGTGTGGGAAGACTGCATTTTCCTCAACTTTTACGATTCTGTGAACGTGGTCCTGAAACTTGTGGTCCTAAAACTTGTGCTAGTGTCATCGATAAGTCAGTTGTGGCTATGCATAACTGAGATAACTATGATTGAGGGAGATAAGGATGGCTGGTGTGCTGGAATGCTGACTTTGATGCTTTTAGGCACATAAGCTATGAAAGGAGCTGGTTTCCATCCAATGCCCCTATAAGGACCTAAAAGCCATATTGCTTAGTGATTCTCATACTAGTATCATTTTGGTGGGTGAGGTTGAATTGAATTTCACATCCGAGAATAACATAACTGACAATTTTGTTGTATACTCCTGAGATGAGAGAATCTCATGTCGAGCTTTCTAACAAACTCTGGAATTTGGCCAATAATAAAAATAACTATAAAATGGAAAAATTAGAAAAAAGTCAATAAAATAAACCTAAATTTAATCAAACCTAATCATATTTATATTAGATTATACTTGGACTTAAAATTCTAATTTAGATTAGATTTTAAATTGGTGGGTGAGGTTGAATTGAATTTCACATCCGAGAATAAAATAACTGACAATTTTGTTGTATACTCCTGAGATGAGAGAATCTCATGTCGAGCTTTCTAACAAACTCTGGAATTTGGCCAATAATAAAAATAACTATAAAATGGAAAAATTAGAAAAATGTTAATAAAATAAACCTAAATTTAATCAAACTTAATCATATTTATATTAGATTATACTTGGACTTAAAATTCTAATTTAGATTAGATTTTAAATTGTAAATCAGATGAGATTATATTGTCAATTATTCTAGATTTTGTTGTTTTTTAATCATTATTATATTGATTAATCTTTAAATAATGTGCTAAATATTCTTGTTGATTAATTTGGTAGCTATTCTTGTTGATTGTCGTGTTAATTTGGTTAGTATTGCGGTGTATTTTGTCTAGATGAGCAATATTATCTATTGTGGATGGATGGTTCAACAATGTTGATTAATATTCCATTTAAAATCGATGAGAAGCAATATAAATAACACATAAAAGTATAGCTAAATATATAAAATATTGTTTCTGATTTTTTTTTTTTTCATTTTAATTATTTTTCGACTTTCCAAAATGGAGAAATCCGATACTCCGAACCGAAACAACTGATACCACATCCGTAAGGAGTGTTGAATATCGGTTCCGATACCGATATTTTGAACCGTAGGTATAATACATAATGAGACTCTGATTGTTTGCAACAAAATAGAAACTTGCTAATTTCTAATTATTGTTGCTAATTATCATAGTTAAGGGTAACAACTTGCTAAATTAATAGTTTAAGGTAACAAGTTGCAAGTTGGTGAAAGTTCAGGGCATTCTGTTGCAATTAAGTCCTAATGATTTTGTAATTTTAATTTCCTTTACTTCCAGACTAATTTCGCTCAACTAGTTCACGAAGAGTTCCATACTTATAACTTGGTGAAACAAAATCTTTCTTGTATTTTGAATTTGAAGAAACTTAAATTAAGAGCATGGGTATGTTGATAATTTAAAATACCATATCTATCTCCATTTTATTGCTCTCTTTTCCTGCATCTTGGGTGGAAAAGTATATATAAGAGTATGGACATCTTATCTCCGTTTTTGTGCTCTCTTTTCCACGAGTTCCAAACTTATAACTTGTTAAAACCAAAGCTGTCTTATATAATGGACATGAACAAGCTTATTGGGAGCATGGTATGATAACTTAAATCCCATCTTTATCTCCATTTTTGCTCTCTTTTCCTTCTACTTGGATGGATGGAAAAAGTATAGCTGCATAACTGTGAGACATGCACATCTCGTTAAAATTATTTGTTGTATCCTTCTCTTATTTCCTCTATTTTGCATGTCGACCCTCACATTATAGTTTTAACTTTTAACTAGTATCTCGTGGACAAGATCCCTAATCTTATACCATCATATGAAACCTCTTTTAGAGCAGATGCTACTTTAAGTTGAAGTAGCTGCTGGTAGATTGGCTCCACTGCACAAGAATACACATCCAAAGATCTCTCATCTGCTATATGTTGATGACGACTCTTTGCAACTACTAAGGTGGAGTCAATAGTGGATATTAAAGAGTGCTTTGCTAAGCTAGAGGAGGTGACAAGCCTGACTTTAAATGTTCTGAAGTGTAAGTTTTTTCCAGTAAATACTGTCAAAACAAGAACCTTATTTCAACAACTGCTTGGGTGGAAGAAGGTACACTGCCAGTCATATATCTTGGGGTACCCCTTTCTAACAAAGCCATGGGGGATCCAAACTTATAGAAAAATGCAGGAAGAGACTTGAGGGTTGGAGAGCCAAACTGCTATCCTACGCTGGGAGGATAGAACTGGTGAAAACAGTAATCAGTAAAACATTGTAATATATTGGCTACAAGTATTCAAGCTTCCCAAATCTGTGATCAAGAGGACTCAAATCTTTATGTGCCAACTTCATATGGGACAACTCTAGACATGCAATTAAATGGGAGGAACTAACTAAGCCTAAAGAAGAAGGGGGACTTGGAATGAGAAATCACAATGACCTCATGAGTGGTTTATTGAAGAGAGCATGTAATCTTTTGAACAACAATGGCCTTTGGAGTCTATGGATGAGAAACAGGTACTTGAAACACACTAATTTTTGGACAATGCAAGAAGACAATAATGCTTCTACTACATGGAAGGGTATTCTGCAAATTAGGGATGCCATTCTTCCTGCTTTGTCTAGGGCTATTGTTAATGGTATAACCACATCTATATGGTTTGACAATTGGCCTACTCGGCAGATCGATTACGGCAAGCCTTTACTATCTAAAATGAAGACCTGACAGTATCCCATATCATTAACAATGGGCAGTGGAATCCTGCAGCAACTTGAATTACTACCCCCTTCAGGAAGAGAGAGAAAATATACCCATAGTCAATGACAGGGAAGAGGACTATTGGGTTTGGAGTCTTGGACCTTAAGTAACTCTGGGTCTCTCTTTCGAATCTGCCTACACACTGTCCAGAGGGGCTCCTACCTTGGTGGACTGGCATGAAACATTGTGGTATCCTGGTTATCTGGCAAGATGTCCTACTGCACATATAGGGTCATTTAAAGTAGACTGCTCACCAAGGATAAGCTATTGTTGTTTAGAACCACTGTAGATAGCACATTTTCTCTTTGCAAGAAAGCAGAGGAAACTACCCAGCACATCTTCCTTGAATGTGAATATACTGTTGAAATTTGGGTGCCTATTTCCTGGTCCCTGTGTATAGTCTCTAGAACAATCTCATAGAGGTAGTCAAAGGCTCAAGGCACACTCGAGGCGCAAAGGGTCCATATCGCCTGAGGCGCAAGGCACACTTAAGGCGCGTGTCCGAGCGAAACAAGGCACAAAAATAATAAATTATATATATATATATATATATATATATATATATATATATATATATATATATATATATATATATATATATATATCAGTGTTGTAAATTTCGGTAGGCGGATTCGGTGCGGCAAAGGGGCGCCTAGGCCGCCTAGGCGGCCGCACAGATTTTTTTTTAAGTTTTGGGTTTTAATTTTGAAAATTTTTGATATTTTTTTTGAAATTTTTTGAAATTTGAAATTTTATTTATTTATTATTAAATTTAATGATTTTTTATTATTATTTTTTTAGAATCTGAATTTTTTTGAATTTTATAAACTGAAATTTCAAATTTCAGAAAATTCAAAATTCAAAATTCAAAATTTTGAATTTTTCGCTTTGTCGAACAGGCTGAACATGGGCCGATTTGGCCGAACAGGCCCGCCTAGGCGCCGAACAGGCCTGCCTAGGGTCGAACTGGCGCCTAGGTGGCCGATTTGGGGGTTTTCGGTGCGGCAGACGGCCGCCTAGGCCGATTTTTAGAACACTGATATATATATATATATATATATATACGCTCCCGTAGGAGCGATCGTCCTCGCTAAGGCGTGATGCCGCACGGGCCTAGGTTGCGCCCGTGCAAGGCCAAGTCCAGAAACGGCCGATTTGAGTTCTAGGCCAAGCAGAGTCGCACAGAGTGTCCCCATTTGCAGCGGAATATAAATGAACACAATTGAAGCGAAACCAAATTTTTTTATTGATATACAACAAGTTTACAAGCGGCGCTAGGCCGATATTACAAGTCGCTCAAGCTCTCTCTCTCTCTCTGAAACATAAAAGGCGTGCCAAGTGGCTTACAAGATGGAATGATTCATGGCGATGTTCCGATACATTATGTCCCGTATATAGTGCTCCAGCTCCTTGCAACGCTCCAAGGCCCAGAGCTAGCTCCGCGCCTTAGCACGTTCGATTGAAGCTCCGCACCCGCCGGCGTCTCCTGCATCCTGCAAGTAGACTGTGGGGTTATCAGTACATTGTTATGCACTGGTGGGGAGGCTAGCTCGCCCATAATCACTATCATTACCGAACACGTTCCATTTACTTGTGTGCATCTCTATCATTCATTGTCTTTCTAATCTTGCCTTAGGGTCATTTACATGGCATATGATATAACCTATCCCGTGTTACCGATTTCAAGTGTCGCATGGAAATACATGCACAACTTACCCATACTTACCGTCCGGCCTTCCCTGTTCAGAGCAAACCAAGTTAGACAACAGTTCATGTGTAATAACATAACGTAGACGCATTCTTTAACTCATTTGTACTCATTACCATTTTGGAGTGGCACATTTCAAGTCTTTCAGTAGGCACTTGTTCATTTAACTTTTAACTTAGACTACTCTGATTTCAATGCAAGGACTTGCACGTGGATTGCCACCAGCAAAGCCCACTTAATCTATATGCATCGGTCGCTGGCACCACAAGCCATCCTGGACTTTCTCCTTGGCATTTTCGCACCTATCATGGCGTGCGGCTGGTACACCCTGATAGTCTCTTGAAAAATACCCCGCACTTACGTCTCCTGGGGCCAAGCCTCCCCCAGTTAAGCCCGTAAGCCCCTTTTGGATCCGCCTAGGCCGGCATATCCCCCCTTTGATCATGCCGCGGAATCCCCTTTCACGGTCACAGCATACGCCACCCCTCGCTCGTGCCGTTGTCCACGACCATTTCGTATTTTATTATCATTTTAACTTAATGGCTGTCTTTGAGCCTTAGGCTAACCCTTAGCCTTCTTACGTTATCGACCAGGTTGGCGTCCGTGCAGCGCGGGTAGCGAGCCCCGATGCACGTGCCCGTCACACCTGTCGCAAATCCTTCTTTCTTTTCTTATCTTTTCAAGTTTCCTTTCCTTTTCTTTTCTTTCTTTCTTTCACTTGTTCATTAGTTCATCGATTCATTCACGTATTCATTCGTTGATTCACTTATTCGTTTGCTCTTTCATTTATACATTACACGACTCCTCGTATGGGAGTCGCCTTGGCGACCCATCGGTCCCATAGCCTTTCAATGTTGCTATAATCTACACGGTGCGACTATATTGATAGTCTTTCCGTTTCATTGTTGTAACCCATTCATTGTTTGATTGTTTGGACGTATAGGGAGCATCAACGTAGGCTCGTGCCGTAGCACGAGCATGGAGCGCGGGCGAGAGTTCTCGTATTTTCCATGTTACTTTCCATATTCTATACAAGCATACAAGTTGGGATTATTCCCTTAGCTAGGTGCGTTGGGTCATTTATTAGCATGCAAGATGTTATCGCCTAGCGATTCTCGTGTTTGTGTCCGCATTATTATGTGCATAGGCTAAGCAAAGACGGGTTCATCGGAGCCACCCACCTTAGCGATGTTCGCATCGGCCGAGCGATCCTCCGAGCGCGCCTTTGAAAGTCTAAGTCTGGATTCATCCTGTCGGGCTAATGTAAGCCTTGCATCGATTCGCATCGATACTTCATCGGGACGAAGCAACTCTTCGGGTCGACGGCTCGTTTGAGTCGTTACACTTGCCATTTGGAATCGGCGTTCCGCTAGAGCGGAGCGGGTCACTACATAATACACCACTCAAAACAAGTCTCGTCCTCGAGACTTCCTGAGTGCAGGTCATCCTACCATTCCTTAACTCGGACCGTGTACATACCTTAGACAATTTCCTATGCATCGTCGTTCGATGGCATCGAACGACACTCGGTTTCTTTCTAAGTTCCGTGTCGTATACATTTTGGTCGATTTTTATTGAATAGCTTCTCGTTCATTTTAGACTTGATGTTATCTTTTCAATTCAAGCGTTTCTTCGTATTGGTTTCTATTTCTTCGTGTCATGGGACTGGAGTGGTTGCACAAGGCACGCTGGATTTTGCCAAATGTGTGGGTCGTAATTGAGGCAACTCACTTTCGTTTACCTCAATTATCGGGATCACTCGATTCGCTTCTCAAGCGTTTTCGTCTATAAAATCGTTATGACTTCTTCTTAGCGGAGTCGACCAAGTCTACGAAATTTCCGTCCGATTCAAGACCAAGAACGACACCATCGTCGAGCATAACTTCCTATCGATGGTTCAATTCGTTGCACCAACTTTTAACTAGCACGATTTTTACGTTCACGACACTCGTTCACTCCCCAAGTCGTGCTAGAACTCAGCGTATCACTTGGTTGGATCGTGCACGCATTTCAGGCGTCCCCAAAATACATGTATTCAGCCAAGCCGCAGGATAGTGAGTTTGTCATTCTCACTCGAGTCGCATCGTGCACATACTCAAGCGTCCCTAAGATATATGCATATCAGCCGAGTCTCGTGAGCAGGGTTTCTTACTCTTGATCCACTCTTTCAATCCATGTCAATCCTCAAGCTCAATCCTTTGTTTGCAACTCTTGCAACAGGGGCGTCTCGCCTATCCGCTAGGCCAATTCTCAAGGCTAAGTCAATGTCAGGATTGGAATCATAGTTCCCCAACAATAATGCCAATACTGACCCCAATCCTAGGGTCAAACCAAAGTCGGTGGTGCGGGATTTTTCTACCCAAGCTCGTGTCACTTAGATTCCTAAACATCGAGCACGATCACTTAGTTCGCATAGATGCATTCGTTTTTTTTGCAACATCCAAATCTGTTCAATGACCAATTCTAAACCAATTCATGTATTCGATCACGAGGTCATCCAGCTCGACAATACATTCTGCCCCAATCTCACGCGAGTCCGATTATCCACGGCGGTTCATGAATCACCATGCAACGCTCCCGCGGAATAATCATTCTCATCGGGGCGTAACTCTTGTTTGAGTTTAGACTAACTCATTCTCGATACGCAGATTGGACCTACTCAATCCTCAAGTTCATCTCTTCAAACACACAATTCATCCTCAAGTCTCCTTCGTGTCAAACCACAAGTCGAAGCACACGAGTTGCCACGCCAGGCGAGTACCGATCACTCCCGCTGTATGAATCACCATGCCAGCGCTCACGCGGAGTGATAGTCCTAGTCGGCGCGACGCATGTGCGAGGCTGGGGTTGCGCTCGCATAAGGCAAGAACATCTACGTTGTGGTTGACAACGAAGTAAATCCAAGCACTCCGTTTTCATCCAAGCCAAGTCTATATTTGATAGTCCGACCGTCATTCATCCTCGAGCCAAGTTTATCTTTTCCTCGACACATCCTTAACGACCCAAGTATAGCATCCAACGGAACAATGACATTTGCATGATCGTCATTCGCCGAGTCGGAGTGCCCCCGAGTTATCGCATATCGATCTTCGATACGCCTCAATACCATCGACGATATGCGTAACCTGACGATCTTCCTTTGCAACCGATTTTCGAGTCATGCATTGATGCTATTGTCCGAGTTGGATATTCCACAATTTCCTCGATATTCAAGATCAAGTTCGACCGCTATCTCTCCAGCTAGGGTCAAGATCGTTGTTCAAACTCAAGTCACGATCCATTTGAATCAATCCGAGATCGTACGCGCAATCCTCTAAGTTTCCTCGATCAAGACCATTCATTTACCTCTGTCGTTCCGAGTCGTTTTCTAACTCACGTTGTCTAACGACAAGTTGTCCGAGCGACATCTCGCTTGGGACAATCGAAATCACAACCAACTAAGTGTGACGCGTTCTAAGGCTTTGCGCGACCGCATCGCCTCGCCGACATACTCGTAATCCTCGATTTCGCTCGAACTATTTCCAAGACGTCCATACACCACTCGGATTCGAGCCATCTGATCTAGTCCTCAATCACATTCTTTTTCTTCTCCGAACCTATCACATACACCACTCGGGTTCAAGCCATACGGTCTAATCCTCAATCACGTTTGCGCCACGCGCTAAGACGTCTTATCGATTCGTTCAACGAATCGCTAGCGTAGTCGTTCGCGCCGTTGCGACGCATTAAGTCGTTCGCAATAATCCTCAAGGTCCAAATCGATCCTTCGAGTGCGCCTAAGCGTTAACTCGATAACGTTCCTATCGATACACACTCAAGGTGTATATATATATATATATATATATATATATATATATATATATATATGTGCACATGATTTTTCGAGCGATGACGGCTCCCTCGTGCGATCGAGCGATCGAGCGATCGACCCTAAAACTAGGGTTTCGACCTTCCCCCCCCCCCCCCCCCCCCACCCCCCGATCCGCTTGCGGGGAGGGGGCGGCCTTGGCGGCGGCAACAGTGGGACCCTCCCACGCGGGGGGGGGGGGGGGTCGGGCAGCACCGGCGGGTCCCCCCCAGGCGGGGGGGGGGGGACCGGGTCGGCAGCAAGGCCGGGTCCGGCGACCCCAGGCCTGGCGGCAGCGGCGGAACAGCCCCTCGCGGGGGGGGGGGTCGGGTGGAGGTGGTGGTGGCACTCCCGGAGGAAAGACTTCCGTTTTCGAGTTCGGGTCCGGAGGGGACAACTCTGGGGATGCCGGCTGGCAGACCGTGACGAGACGACGGACTGGAGGACGGAGAGGAGCACAGTCCCAAGGTGCGGGAAGGGCGGGGACAGGAAATCATGGGAATCGACCCCTGATTGGCGCTATGGATCCCCGGTGCCGGGGGGGGAGGCACGGTGCGATCAGTTCCGGATTGGAGGCCTAAGGCGACGGCGGCCGAGAAGGCTAAGGGTATTGCTACCGATACTGGCAAGACAGGCCAGGGCCCTGTTAACCCCTCGACCAGGACGCTCCCTGTGGAGCAGAGGCCTCGGTCATGGAAGGAGGTCTGCACGCCTGTGACTGAGAAAAGTCCGATGTCGATGGAGTTTGTTCCACCGATGTCGGTTGGAGGGGGACTTCGGGCGTATTTTCCCGCTGAAGAAATAGCGGTTGTTTTCGAATTCTGGATGAACACTCTGGTGTTATATGTGTTAGAAAATAAGCCGTTCTATGGCCAAATTCGGGGATATGCGGAGAGGGTCTGGAGACCCAAAGGGAGCATGGAATTCTTCTCTAGGGAGAACGGGTTCTATTATGTCAAGTTTGGATTAGCGGAGGATGTGTCCAGGATTCTTCAGGGGGGCCTTGGTCATTTGACGGGAGACTCATCATACTGAAGGAGTGGACGTCGGAGTTAAGGTGTGAGAAGGAGGTGCTGAACGCTATCCCCATTTGGGTCCGTTTTCCTGAGTTTCCAGTAAAGTATTGGAGTGTCCCGCTTCTCATGCGACTTGCCAGTCTTGTGGGGAAGCCGATCAAAGCAGACGAGGCCACTACTTTTCGTACCAGACTGATGTATGCCAGGGTCTTCGTGGAGATCAAGGCGGGCTCTGTGCTACCGAGTACGCTCGAGTATCAGGTACCGTCTGGGGAGGTTCTGACACAGGCAGTGGAGTATGACTGGGTTCCCCCTATGTGTTCTCACTGTGAGTGCTTTGGGCATCCTACCAGTGCGTGCAAATACAAGGGGAAGGAGACTGCCAGGCCACAGACGACTCAGACGGAGGCACCTAGGAAGGAGGCGACCTCTAGTCAACTGCCGGGGGAGACGGAGCCAGTCAGACATCGGGAGGAGGTCACAGGGATGGAGGTTGACAGGAGGCTGGAGGCAGGATCACCGCAGAGAGAGGAGAGCACGCAGGGTGCACTGGTCCCGTTCATACCACAGAGGACCATCGTGACCAGGGATATGTCCGCGGCTGGTGGTAGTCAGATTGTGACGGAGGCCTTCCCGGAGATCATGGTGTACAGCAGCAGGAAGAGGCATGTCCCGGCCACACGTGAGGATATCCCGCAGGCGAGAGATATGGATGACCAGACTGAAGACAATCCTGACTGGGCCCTTACACTCAGCAGGATACAGGCCCACCTTGCTCCTTCTTCTATGATAGATGCTATCATTGATCAGGCGGATGAGACATTTCCCTCGAGTGTCGATCCAGACGAGTGCCAGGGGGACCCATCTTCTCTTTATTAGATGTCGGTCCTAGCATGGAACATTAGGGGGGGTGTTCCATAGGACGTTGGAGGGAGATTGGAGGGGTACTGAGACGAGAGGCATGTGACATTGCCATCCTACTGGAGACGAAGATTAGAGGGGCCGCTATGCTCTCACGTAGGACTCCGGCAAACTGGGATCACATTCACAACTTAGATCTTTGTGGTATGGCAAGGATCTAGGTTAGGTGGAATAAGGAAAGTTGGGAAGGGGTGCAGATCCACAAATCAGAACAACTCATCGGGGTTACTTTTGTGAACAAAGGTGGGTTCCGATTCATTCTGGGGGCTGTCTATGGGCACAATGACAGGAGACTTCGGAAGGCTTTGTGGGAGGACATTGTGAATCTGGGTCTTATGGCGGACAATCTGTCTCTTCCTCTGCTCATCATGGGGGACTTCAATGCTATGATGCTTCGCCAAGAGAAGGTGAAGGTCGTTCTGTTTCGGATTCGATCTTATATGACTTCTAGAGGTGTCTGCTTCTGTCCGGGATGCGGGGGCTGGAGCGAGCTGGTCATATCTGGACCTAGCACAACAAGGCTACTCATAACCGGATTGCTTGTCAGTTGGATCGGGCCTTGGACAATAGTGAGTGGTTCAGGTGCTTTCCGAACTCGGTGGCGGAAGGTCTGGTGGCGGGTACTAGCGATCATTCTCCTATCCGGGTTGGCTTCGGTGAGAGACCTACTCTGAGGGCGAGGCCATTTCGGTATAACAACAACTGGTATCTGTCGGCCGGATATGAGAAGGTGGTTAAGGGAGAGATGCAGCACTTCCGGGAGGGCACGACTCAGTTCCGCATGGTTCACAAACTTAAGCAGCTCAAGCGGGCTATCACGGGGTGGGTGAAGACGATTCCGCGGACTTCTCTGGCAGATAAGGAAGCCGAGCTTCGGGACATCCAGGTGGCCCTTCAAGCTGATATCCTTAACGGGGAGCTGGCGGCCAAGGAGAAGCTCCTAATTGGGGAGGTCAGCATCATGCGCCAGCAGGCGGAGATTAGTGCGGCACAGAGGGCTAAGTGTACCTGGCTTAAAGATGGTGACCGCTGCACCAAATTTTTCTACGATGTGATCCGCACCCGCCAGCACCGGAACAACATCTCTAGACTTCTGAATGCTGAGGGGCGTCTTGTTGGGGACCCGACGGAGATCCAGGAGGAGGCAGTCAGATTCTACACGGCCCTCTATCGGCAGACTGGCTACTCTAGCACGTTCCCTCCTCTTGTCACGAAGAGACTGGTGTCCCGACATGGGAACAGGCTGCTTCTGGCACCTGTGAGGATGGAGGAGGTGGAGGATATTGTTATGAAGGCCAACCCAAACAAAGCTCCCGGGCCTGATGGTTTCTCTTCGGGGTTCTTTAAGCGACACTGGGGTGTGCTTAAGACCCATGTTCTGGCGGCGGTTCAGGAGTTCTTTGTGGAGGGCAGGCTTCTGAAGGAGATGAACCACACCTTCTTGACGCTGGTTCCTAAGAAGGAGGGAGCGACCTCACTTGCGGATTTTCGGCCCATTGTTTGCTGTAATTTTCTTTACAAGATTATCACTCATCTTATGTGCAGGTGTATGGAGGGGATTATGCAGGGATTGGTGTTCCAGAACCAAGCAGCGTTCATCAAGGGCCGATCGATTGCGGAGCACAGCCTGCTGGCGCATGAGATGGTGAGGGAGTTCAGCAAACCTGGGGGGATGAAGGCTTGTGTGAAGTTTGATCTCCGAAAAGCCTATGATACGGTCAACAGGGACTTCCTGTGTCACCTGATGCTTGCCATGGGTTTTGATGAGAGGTGGGTTGCGAGGGTGAGGGAGTGCATCTGCTCCCCTACTTTCTTAGTCCTCATCCAGGGCACGCCGCATGGCTATTTCAGTAGCAATAGGGGGTTGAGGCAGGGTGACCCCCTCTTCCCGTATCTATTTACCTTGGTGATGGAGTACTTTACCTGCATGATGGATACGGCAGTGCATAGCAAGAGGATAGTCCCCCTTTTCCGGTTGGTGCATCCGGTTGTATCCCACTTAATCTATGCTGACGACTTATTGGTGCTTCTCCAGCCGTCCATGCGGGGAATGAGAGCGCTCTCTGACATTATGGAGGAGTTCGGGCAGCTTTCTGGGCTCCAGTTAAACAGGGAGAAGAGCAGAGTCTACTTTAGCTCCCGGTGCACACAGCAGGAGGAGAGAGCCTTCGCTTTAGGGGTGGATAGAGGCGAGCTCCCAGTGAAATACCTGGGGGTTCCGTTGACGGTCAACTATGCCAGAGAGCAGGATTGTCTCAGCTTGGTGGACTTTGCTCAGAGGAGGGTGGAAGGCTGGCAAGCTGCGGGTCTATCTTTCGGCGGCCGGAGAGAGTTGGTGCGGTCAGTGATTGCAGGCATCACGATGTTCTGGTTCCAGTCTATCCAGATCCCCACGGCTACTATTCGTAAAGTAGAGGCCATCTGTGCTGACTTTATTTGGAGGGGGGATGCATGCGATATCCTGGGACCAGTTATGTCGGCCACGGGAGGAAGGAGGAGTGGGTCTGAGGCCTCTTCACACGGTCAGGAAGGCAGCTTGTGTGAAGATGGCCTGAAGATTCATCAAGGGGGGTCGCTCTGGGCTAGATGGATGGCGAACAGATACCTGAGGAGGACCAACTTCTGGGCTTGCAGGATAGACAATAATTTCTCGATCACGTTCAAGGCCATCCTTAGGTGTAGACCAGTGCTTCAGACCGCTATCTGCAGGCACATGAAGGATGGGACGACTACCGACCTCTGGCTGGACCCTTGGTTGGGTTCCAGATCATTGCTCGAGATTAGGGGAGGGCAGCTGGACAGAGAAGCGGGCAGGGGGCTCACATGTAGTGGGATCATCAGAGATGGAGTTTGGAGGCCAGAGGGATATGCATATACTGCTCAGATAGCCGAGGAGATTCGCATTATTCCTATCGACACTAGCCAGGCGGAGGATACATGGAGCTGGGCCGGTCCAGGTTCGGGAGGCGGATCAGGTCTATTCTGCTTTCGTAGCTGCTATAATTTGGTTCGGACCCACCACGACCAGGCGGAGGAGGTGGACTTCATTTGGGGCAAGGGCGTTGCACGAAAAATGCAACTATGTGCTTATCGCCTTCTCCGGGGTAGATTGATGACGAGAGACAGACTCCTCCGGTTTGGGATGCAGATCCCGGATGCCAAATGTGTGCTATGTAATGATGAAGATGAATCTATGGGGCATCTCTTCTTTGGTTGTCCGGTGACCTGGCACATTTGGACTGAGCAGTGTGCACAGCTGAGAGGAGGAGTGGGGATGGACCGGGACATTCGGAGCATTCTCAGCTGGATCCGAGATCACAGAGGACGGGATCCGGGGTGGGCTAGAAGAGCCAGAGTTCGTCTTGCTGCGTCTGTTTGGCACATCTGGAAGGAGCGGAACAAACGTATCTTTAAGGGCTTGACTACCCCCCTATTGGAATTCTACATAATATAGAATTCGATGTATCTGTAATGGCCCCATAATAGTATTATTGGGGCATGGAAAGTTGTGATGTTGTACTTTAATACCTTTTCCGCTACATGCGAGGAATAAATTCACCCTTATTCCAAAAAAAAAAGAAAAAGATAACCCTTTGAATTGAAGTTTTAAGATATAAAAAACAGATGCACATAGTGAAAATTCAGTATTGAAAACAGACTACACATAAAAAAAACAGATTTTCTTTGGTTGCCATTGACGATATTCAAAAAACATTATTTAAAGTTGCAATAAATTCAGTAAAAAAGTATTAAAAAAACAGTACAAATTTTTTTAGTTCAAACTGTACAATAAAAAAATAGTATTACAAAATCCGTCAAAATAATAGTATTAAAAAGAACATTAAATTTCCATTAAATTTCCAAGGCGCGCCATAGCTACTCTACGCGCCTCAGGGAAAGGCGCGCTTTAAGCAACACGTCTCGCCTGGAGTTTCATGAGGCGCTGCCCCTGCGCCTAGAAGCAAGGCGCACGTGGGGCACGCCTTTGACTACACCACTATTACTGAGATTCAAAGTAAGGGTAAGAAGGGTTCTAAGGAGTATATTGTTGAAAGTCATGCACTCAATGCCACTATATGGCAGGAGAGGAGCAATAGGATCTTCTATAATGAAGGGGTAAGAAGCCAGTGGCTGCTACAAAAGGATCATCAGGGACATGCAATTGCTACTCAAGAACTGAATGAAGGAACCTGACTGCAATTCAGGAATGCAGGAACTTAGTATCTTATAGGGAATAAACCCATGGTGCCTTGTATCTAGAGAGAGATATGTATATTAACAATTGTATCCTTTCCCTACATCAATAAAATTGCTTACTTTTTCAATTTTTTTGGAAAGTTATGTAGATGAGCCCATAATTAACACTTAAACCTCCCATTAATTTATGTTTTGTGATCCTGCATCATTAAATCATTTTAGTTTTTTCGTTTGACAATTTTCAGAATGATCTATGTTTTTAACACTTAAACCTCCCATTAATTTCTCATTTTCTTACATGTAAACCATTACTAATTACTAATACTACTAAAAGTACTGCAGTTAGAGGGCAATGGTTCCTTTGGCTGTGTATTCAAATGCCTAGGCAACTACTTTACCTGCGATAGCCATGAATCGTAGCCTATCCAATATTAGGTAGCAGATATGGACTTGCAGGCCTGCTTGGGTTGGTGGAGTTGCTACTTGTTAAGAAGGAACATTTATTAGAATATGCTTGCAATCTGAATGTTTGTAAGATTCCTCAATCAAATATTGCAATTACGGATCCTCAATAACCTTTATCAATATGAATCTGTCTAAAATACTACTAAAAGCTTGCAGATGTCTACTATGATAGATAGTCTTTCTAATTAATGTATTTTTCATCATTTCCTTGTAGGAGAGGATTTAAGTGATTTGGCTGTGGAATACTCAATATGTCCGTCAAAAGAAAGTGGCGGGATGCTTGGATGGGTTCGGAGAGGACAAATGGTATGGTGTAAGACAATTATGCCATATTTTCATAATGCTAGATTGATATTGCATGAACGTGCTATGGCCCTATTGGTTGCTAACACACTAAGGTTCATGATATGCTAGCTGAAGCATGCATTTCTGTTATTTTCTTTTATAGCAAGTAAGACTGCTATCAAGTTAGGTCTTGGTAGTGCTAGACCCAGACCAATAACTCCTACCTGTCCAAGTTTTGAAAATGGGCCCTACTCATATAAGCTCAGGTTGGTCCTAGACCTCTACATACAGACTTACTACACTATTCACCATGAGTTTTGGTCTGCTCCTGATCAGTTTGGGTACTTCACTATGATCTATATAAAACACACTTATTTCTTATAATTCCTTACCTTGTCTCCAAATATTCTCATAGGGTCCAAGTTCGACTCTGGTCATGTAGGATTATTTGGGCAAAATCCTATTAGTTTTAAGGACCTGACCCTACCCATCCAACGCCGAGTCTGGGTCTGGGTCTGGTTCGAACAAAATTGGGTTAGGTCCAGGGTCTGAGTCCCGGTCCGCAGGTCCAAATTGTTGAGTCTGTTGACCATGACGTATGGAAGCCATTGATTTCGATGATGGCTAATTAAGTCAGTCAGGTGCTAAAGTTTGCACTGGCTTTACGTTTAGGTTGCATGCGTTAACATTCTTTAAGCAGAGTCTTGAAGATGCTCCTCTTGAGGCTAGATATGATGAATCTCACTTGGGCAAGTTAAAGAACACGGACTTATGCAATGGCTACATTAAGTTCAGTTCAATTTGTCCATGATCAATCTCACATCAAAATACAACATTGCTGCATAAATTGTGAGGTTAAGTAGGTTATTTACGTAATGTATTAAATTCAGATTAAGGGCAGTTTCTGAAAAATGAAAGGATAATTTCCACATACTAGAAGTTTAGGTGCATAAATAAATTGGCTTGATAGATGTGTAGGTTCATTAATTTGAGGGATTTAGATGCATTTACTCAATGACTCATGATTTAGTTTGAAGTGATGCCAAACTTGGTATCAACTCAACTCAACTCGTGCACATATTGAGTTGATTTCGTGACCATACTAGAGTGATGCCAAACTTGGTATCAACTTATGCACAAATGGATTTGATCCATAGCATTTGAATTTCGAATATTGACCATATAGAGTGATGACAAACTTGGTGTTAGTTCATGGATAGTTGTATTTGACACATGCTCAAAATATATGAGATTTGAATTCAAATTAATGAATAATCTCGTAGATGTATCCTAACCAAATATTGTGTCGGCCAGACAGATCTAGCTAGTTAGATCCTGCAGTTCTTCGAAAAGACTGCAAGTGTTGGCCACAAAGGACCAAGAGTTCCGATACGTACCATATTTGTTAGTAATGCCTTTATCTGTCTTTTGAGCTCAAATCTCTATGAATACGAGAAGATTACTGCATTTATCATCCACTTTACTCCAACCGTCCTCTGGGATTAAAATAATTTTCCTCACATTCATTGTAGAGACAAAATTCTAATAGTGCATCCTTAGTTCTATATTGCAATACAAGGGATACTGAGTGAATATTGTACAGAGTGCTTAAAACTTCCAAGCTCATCTCATCATTCTTCCGTTCGGCTGCAACGCCATGACATCGTCTTGGTCCTAGAGGAAGGGTTGCTCTCTTGTGGTATTCAGGAGAGATGCCGAGGCTTTGGAAGTGGTGCTCCTAGCATAAGGCCTTTGGTACGATTGGGTGGTAACAGAGTAGTAAATGTTGCATCATGAGGAGCACGGAGTGGTTACAAGAATTTTCTCGGTTCTTTGACGATTTTAAACCATATACTTGAGAGGGGCTATAACGACCCTCACATATTGGAAAATCTTGAGCTGAATTTGCTTGGGAATCAGACTTGACCTACGGGAGTGCGAACCGTGATATATCCTTTGTCCCACTATACCACTGTACTGTTTAATCTTGATACCATAATTTTTATATTGCAATAATTCACTAAATAGGTACCAGCACTATTCACCCCCTCTAGGGTTGCCATACGACCATTCACAAACAAACATCTCCCACATCTCCCAATGGTAGGGTGTTAGACCATTAATTGTTACTATGATATGCCATGACATCTTGGTCTCCTTAACAAAGGTACAAGAGCAGAGTGATAGAGATCTTTGGTTGGTTAAGGGGAAGTCCTCGGCTCTAGAACCGAAGGGTGAAATGTTGAATGACTAAACCTCAAACAAAATAAAATCTTGGCCTCCTTATTATAATTAGTTTGTGATATGATGCTTCATTTTCACAAAAGCCAATACCATTGCATAATATCCCAAATATTGGTAAAGTCAACATAGTAACTGATTGTTTAAAATTTAAGTTTTATTTAATTTACTTTCATTTTTTGAGAACTTAACATGGGCTTGCAATATGTCAGCTAAATATTCTTTGGAGCCAAACTTTCTTTGGGTTGTCATAATTTGTAAAAAGTCCATTTAAACAAGGTGAGTAAAGATGATAAAGAACAAATGAAAATAAAGGTGGATAACTGCTTCACTAGGAAAATTAGTAAAAATAATTTTTTTAAAAAAAGTTCCGTTGTATAACTTTGATGTGGCCTATGCTTTTGTTGGGATTAGCATCTTGCAAAACTGTTTATATGTGACTGCGTAAAATATTTTTTATCGTACTCATGTTACATATTAGGTTGGAATTTTTGTTCTTTGAAAAAACGTAAAATAGGTTCATAAATGTGTATGATTAAAAGCTGTATTCATGCAAAACGCATTAGGACTCCTTTTCCTTGTTTGGCTAGGATAATAGGCTGTATATAAGAACTGATTTTTTATTTTACATCGAAATGGATGTCTCGAACCTAATGCAGGAGACTGGCTGTATTTCTTGAGAGAAATCCTTATAGATTTTATTCCCTATTGATCATTTGAATGTTTGTCCTTATCTTTCTTTGAAGTCTTTTCCCATCAATTTTTACATCTCCTCTTTGCATATATCACTATGTAGTTTAGCTGAGATAACCTACAACTTCAATTGGTCTGAGATTTTCTATTATTTGCTAATTGTAGTGCTATTTTTGTCCTACTCTTACCTTGAATTCTTTCCCAATCATTCTTTCTTTCCTCTTTGTATATATGTCTAATCTTGTTTAGCTTAGAGATAACATTCATTGGTCTGAGATATTTATTTCTTTGCTAGTTGTAGTGCTATTTTGTGATTCTCTGGTGCTGAATTTATTTATCGACTGCTTAAACTTGATTCTTCAGTGCTAAATCTATAAGTTGGTTCTGTTGAATGAGTTTTTTCTAGAATAATATTTGGACCGTTGGTAAAATCATATGCTGGAAATGATTTTCCCTCCTTATTTCCCTCTGAAATTTAGTTTTCTAGCAACCCTAATTTACTTCACCATTGCTAACAAAAGTCGTAATGTTAGATATATCCAAACAAATTTTACTTGGGTAGCCTCTGTTCACGTTGGTAAGCTTGACTCTACTTTCCCGGTAGGCGGTATGGAGGGCAGGCTTTACCGATACGCTAATTGGAGTAGTGGTGAGCTTAAGAGCAGGCTATTTGTCCTTTTCTATTTATTTTTGATATTCAATTGGTTTTGTTATGTTTTATAAATTCGTATGATCTATATCTTTGAAAACTATTGAACTTCGCCTTTGAAGATTCAGAGATACAATTGTCACTTATGGTAATGTGGTTTGGGAACCTACTGTCTTTTGTAGAGTAGGAACCAAGAATTGTTGATATATATATATAGTGTTATTGGGCTTTAGTCCCACATTGGCTAGAATGATAGGAGAGGAGGCTAGCCTCTCCTATATATATGTTGTTATTCCATTCACAATAAACTTACTTCAAGTCTCAACATGGTATCAGAGCCTAAAATTGCTTAGAATACCGTCAGAGACCCCTCCTCTCCACAAACCCTAACCCTAATCTCATCCTCTTTCCCCTCCTCCACGCCGCCGCTGCCGCCCGCTGCCGCTGCAGCTGCCGCCGCTGCCGCTGCAGCTGCTGCCGCCGCTGCTGCTGCTGCTGCAGCCGCCGCGCCGCCGCTGCCGCGCTGCTGCTGTTGCTGTGCCGCTGTTGCGGCTGCAACTGCTGCTGCTGCTGCCGTGGTTGCCTCCGAGCACACCACTTTTAGGGCACCTACGTTGTAGGTCAGCCTGAATTAGGGCACCTACGCTGTAGGTCAGCCTGCACACCACTTTTAGGGCACCTACGCTGTAGGTCAGCCTGAATTAGGGCACCTACGCTGTAGGTCAGCCTGAAAATTGCTGTACCGCTTTTTTGCGGGTACAAGATTCACGCTCGTTCTTGAGATCAATCTCAAGGAGATGCCTATAATCCCTAGATCCGATGAAATCAGACATATTCGGATTTAGGAGAGGACGGCAAGGACGAGCGTGAGTCGTGGAGCAAGTGTGAAGTGATCGAGAAGAAGCATCGATGGAGGAGATTCTCAAGAAGCTGGATGCTGACGATGTGGCGACATTGCTGAAGTTGATAAAGGTGTCGGCTGGTGAAAGCACGACACGAGCACCGCCAAAGTTGGAACTACCCTCCATCGATCTGAAGTTGGATGGACCAGCCACCTATTTGAGTTGGTCACGGCGGGTGAGAAGAACCCTTGCAGGTAAGAACCTGGAGGGATTCTTGACAGGCGAGAAGACAGAGCCGGAAGAAGGCTCGACAGGACGCGACGAGTGGAAATCCACTCATATGGTGATTTATATCTGGCTTCTCAACTCCTTAGTCCAGTCTATTGCTTCCACAGTAGATGGCATTGAGATGGTGAAAGACGTATGGGAGAAATTGAGAAGAACCTATGATGGCATAGGTAACAATCTACGGATCTTCCAGATAAAAGGGGAGATCGACGACACCGTACAAGGCGAGAAGACGGTGCAGGAGTACGCTACGGAGTTGGAACGTCTCTGGCTGGATTATGATCACCATTCCAAACGGGCAAGCTGCGGGGACCCAAAGTGCAAGGAGAGACAGGTGTGTCTGCAGGAGAGGACGATGAAATTCCTTAAGGGACTGACTGCAGCATTCACACAGAGGACAGCCTTACTCCTCGCCCAGCCAGAGATCCCTAGTCTCGAGGGGGCTATCTCAGCCATGATCCAGGAGGAGACGCGGATCAGATTACAGACAGGGACAGGCGCATCATCGACAGGTGCTTTACCCGAAGTGAAGTCAGCACTAGCAGCTACCGGTTCGGGGGATACAGGATCCAAGGGAGAGCTCTGGCAACAGAATCGGCAGTGCTACAACTGTGGTGAGATGGGGCACCATCGATATGCTTGTACCAAACCACCTAAGGAGGGAGACTCAGGTGGTGGACGTGGACGAGGATATGCTGGACGTGGACGTGGTCGAGGAGGCCGACGAGGTGGTCGAGGAGGCTATCGGGCAAACCTGCTGGTGGCAGATGGGAATGGAGGAGCTGACGGCGCCTTTACTGAAGAGGATCAGGCGCTACTGGACCTGCTGGAGAGAAAGCAAAAAGCGTCAATCGAAGGAGACAGGAGGAGCGGAGCAGAGGAGGCATCCACTCCATTCTTCAGAGGCAACGCCGCTATGTATGCCCATCCATCAGAAGGTACTGACGAGTCTCACGCTCTTGCATCTATGTCTTCCCTTAAAATGTCAGACTGGATTATCGACTCAGGAGCATCTCGGCATGTGACCGGAAATGCTAGTAAGTTTTCCTCGTACACTCACCTAGCATCGACAGACACCATTCAGACTGCGGATGGTACTTTCCAACCAGTGGTCGGTAAGGGTACTGTTAATTGTACGGGTTCAGTAAGGTTATCCAATGTTTTGCATGCTCCATCCTTCCCTGTCAGTCTCTTGTCTATTAGTTCTATAATTCTCCAACTAAAATGCATTGTTTCTTTTGATATTCCTAAGGTGATCTTCCAGGAGAAAGGGACGGGACGAAGACTTGGGACTGGCACTTGGCATGATGGACTGTGGTACCTAGATCAAGACGGACTGGACTCAGCATTGGTGTCTATGGCAGAGAAGGCTGGAATGGAGGAGCTACAGCAGAGGACTGAAGACACTTTGATACTTCATCATAGGAGGATGGGGCATTCTTCCTTTGATACTCTAAATAAGTTGTATCCAGATATGTATGCAAAATCAAATAAAAGGAAATTAGTATGTGATGCATGTGAGTTAGGAAAACTTACTAGGAGTTCATATGTTGGAAATGGTCATAAGAGTTCTTCAGTCTTTGAGGTAGTTCATTCTGATGTTTGGGGCCCATGTGCTGCTAACACTATGAATGGGTATAAGTATTTTGTTTCGTTTATCGATTGTGCATCTCGTGTCACCTGGCTGTATTTGATGAAGAACAAAAGTGATGTATTTGCTTGTTTTCGGGACTTTCATAAATATGTCCAGACTCAGTATAATGCAGTGGTGAAGATACTGAGATCTGACAATGGGACGGAGTATACCAATAGGACACTTGCAGAGTACTTGTCAGCACATGGAATACAGCATCAGACCTCTTGTGCATATACACCAGCACAAAATGGAGTAGCAGAAAGGAAGAACCGACATCTTCTGGAGACCGCAAGAAGTATGATGATCGACATGAATGTCCCACAACACCTATGGGGATATGCGGTGTTGACAGCAGCTCAACTTATAAACAGGATGCCTTCAAAAGTCCTGGGATGGAAGTCTCCATGTGAAGTATTACAAGGTAATAATAGTGGAATACTTCCACTAAAGGTGTTTGGATGTGTGTGTTTTGTGAAGGACAACAGACCATTCGTTGGAAAACTTGACCCTAGAGCAGTCAAGTGCATCTTCGTGGGCTACTCAGCAACTCAGAAGGGGTATGTATGCTGGAGTCCAGTAGAGAAGAAGAAATTTGTTAGTATGGACGTCCACTTCCGGGAGCATGAGCCATATTACCGCCAGGATGGAACTTCGTATAACACGCCTCATACTACAAGTATAAGGCGAGAGGGGGAGATAGAGAACTTGGAGAATCTGGTGGTAACCGATTTAGAAGTTTGGCATAGAGACACGGTTGAGGGGGAACATGAAGGTGAAGCGGAACAGAGGGAGGAGACGAGAAGTGTTACACCTACGGCTCAGGGGGAGTTACTGACCTACAACAGGAGAAACAACAAGCAGACTACAGGACCAGTACCTACAGTGTCAGTGCCAAGTCCCTTGCCTGCGCCTGTCCCAACTCCTGAGACACCTACACCACCATCCTCCTCATCTACACCACCACCCTCCTCAGGTGATATCGTTCCTCCGATGTCTCCCATACCACTACCTACACGAAGGACTACTCGTAGCAATGCGGAAAATCCTCCGGACAGATATGGTTGGGATCTTGCTAAGTTTGTTTCTTATGATCATATATCTTCTTCTCATGGAGCATTTATAGCATCTTTGGATAGTATTACTGTACCTAACAATTGGCAGGTTGCCAAGAACGATCCAAAGTGGAAAGCGGCAATGCACGAGGAGTTGGGAGCTCTTGAGAAGAACCACACTTGGGAGCTGGTGAGACTGCCAGAAGGGAAAAGAGCAGTTGGATGTAAATGGGTTTTTACTGTGAAACAGAACCCAGAT
Organism: Iris pallida; assembly: GCA_029216955.1. Lineage (NCBI taxonomy): Eukaryota > Viridiplantae > Streptophyta > Magnoliopsida > Asparagales > Iridaceae > Iris > Iris pallida. Next base: position 7,274,332 of record JANAVB010024994.1, read on the forward strand.
GGACAGGTTGAGCGCTATAAAGCTCGACTGGTGGCAAAAGGATACAGTCAGACGTACGGCATTGACTATGACGAGACCTTTGCACCAGTGGCGAAGATGAGCACTGTCAGGACCTTGATCTCCCTGGCAGCCAATGGAGGGTGGAGGCTACACCAACTGGATGTGAAGAATGCATTTCTTCATGGAGATCTAGTAGAGGAGGTGTACATGGAGATACCACCAGGATTCGGCACAAAACAGACAGAAGGCAAGGTCTGCAGACTGAAGAAGTCTCTCTATGGACTGAAGCAGTCTCCTCGGGCATGGTTTGACAGGTTCAGGAGAGCAATGATAGGGATGGGATATCAGCAGATCAATGCTGATCACACTGTCTTCTTCAGACGGAGTGGAGGCCATATCACCATGCTTGCAGTATATGTAGATGATATGATTATCACAGGCAATGATGAGCAGGAGATCGCCCAACTCAAAGTAAAACTTGGCAAGGAGTTCGAGGTGAAAGATCTTGGCCCTCTTCGATACTTCCTTGGGATTGAGATTGCTCGAGATAATGAGGGAATCGTTCTTTCTCAAAGGAAGTACGCACTGGACCTGCTTACGGAAACAGGGATGATGGGATGTAAACCAGCTACGACACCGATAGACCAGAAGTTTAAACTGGATGCTGAAGCTGGAGAACCAGTTGACCGGGATAGATATCAGAGATTGGTGGGCAAGTTAATCTACTTAAGCCACACTCGACCTGATATCAGCTTTGCGGTAAGTGTAGTAAGCCGCTACATGCATGACCCCCGGAAGGGTCACATGGACGCAGTGTACCAGATTCTGAGGTACTTGAAGGGAGCCCCCGGGAAGGGACTGATCTTCAGAAGAAATAATCATGTAGGCATTGAGGGCTATTGTGATTCTGACTGGGCTAGCTGTGCTGACGACAGGAGATCCACATCGGGATACTGCATATTTGTAGGAGGCAACTTGGTCTCCTGGAGGAGTAAGAAGCAGTCAGTAGTGGCCAGATCAACAGCTGAAGCAGAGTATAGAGCTATGGCCTTGGGAGTCACAGAACTGTTGTGGTTGAAGAATATGCTGACGGAGCTAAAGCTGGACCAGGGAGCAAAGATGAAGCTATGGTGTGACAACCAGTCAGCTATTAATATTGCCAACAATCCAGTGCAGCATGACAGGACCAAACATATTGAGATTGACAGATTCTTCATCAAAGAAAAACTGGATAAAGGAGAACTAGAGCTGGGCTATGTTCCAACCAAAGATCAGGTAGCAGACGGACTGACAAAGGGGCTTAGTTCTATCAACATGATGAGAGGATGTGACAAGATGGGCTTAGTGAATATCTTTCGCCCATCTTGAGGGGGAGTGTTGATATATATATATAGTGTTATTGGGCTTTAGTCCCACATTGGCTAGAATGATAGGAGAGGAGGCTAGCCTCTCCTATATATATGTTGTTATTCCATTCACAATAAACTTACTTCAAGTCTCAACATGGTTCCCCTAGGGTCAGAGTGAATCTGGTTTACTGCTTGTGGAGGATGTAACTCTATTTGGATGATTTCTATTCCGTGGCTGTTTATAATTCTTTAAGTAGAGAATACCCCTATATATTTGTAACATTTACAAATTTATCAAGAGTGGCAATAAAAGAGGAACCATAGAGCTGACATTTCTTATAAAATTTATATAATTCAGTTCTTCTCCCTAAATCTACTATCAAATAACCTTTAGCTCCAGTGCACAAATTGGTGTAAAAATTCTTCCCCTTGGAACAAATCAAATTGGTAACTGAACCATGTTCCTAACTTTGTCGGTAAGGAACATTACATGTGGTTGTAAAACTGACACAAACAGTTAAGGTCATGCTAACTCTTGGGTTGAAACAACTGAAAAGGATGGCTACCAGTCAGATATTAGGACAATTATGTACTCAAATAGAGATCAAGTTATGTCTATGGCATTTGTTACATATAGGTTAAGTATAGGATAATTAGATGGCACACACAGAACTAAAATCGAGCAATCACAAGCACAAAAGATTTAAGGTGAAAATCCTAAACTGGAGGAAATTACTGACAAATCAAAGAATTCACCATCGTGGAGAAGAATACAAATACAGATTTTCCTTTACATATCATATATGGACTATTTATAACCTACCAATTACATAGAATAAGGAAACAATGAGTTTTGATCCTAATAAGAAACAAATATTCATATTCCGAATAAGAAATAAAGATTCATATTCTTATTTCTAATAAGAAACAATAATTCATATTCCTAATAAGGAATATAGGATTCCTAATCCTGATAAGGAATCTATGATTGCTAATCCTAATAACGGATGGGATTCAAGGCATCCCAACAACCTCCACCAGTGGTGGACACAGAAATTTAAGATAGGGGGTCGACCTTAAACATAAAGAAAGTCCAAAATTAAAATCACATGCTAAAAAAGAAAATTAATATATAAAGAAAAATATTGGCAATTACTAAATCGAACCGACAAAATATTTACATTCAACCAAAAAGGTCAAATTTATTTTTACGAAGTATATGTATAAACTACTAAAAGAATAATGACATAATTGGTTCAAAACATAACAATAAGTAGCTATTGACGGCTAGTGAGTGTAAAGCTCCAAAATTTTAACAATTAACAATTGCACAACCATATACTAAATAAATTGATCTCACTTAAAATATTGTACCCATCGCCACAATGAACACGCAGGAACCATGAGTAGAAATTTTTTGTAGCTGGAAGTTTAGTTGTTTTTGACATTGTTAAGATGTTAGATAGTTCAGTCCATGACAAATTACTTTTTTTTTGTATAACCTTGTAGAATGGAGAGTTATGGAAATGTTGCTGCAAGTTTGATCCAAGCTCTTCCCAAAAACATGTGTAAAACTCCACATCCTATTAGAATTTCAACAACTAAACTAGATATCATGAACTGGTTGTGAATATCTGCAAATTTACTAGAGCTTGTGAACACAATCTATGCTGTTAAAAGAAACATAATCTCGTACATGGAGGAATAACTACAATGACTTACCTTTGTGGCTTTGTTGTTCACCTTCACCTTTCTTCACCAAGTTTTGTGGTCTAAAGATCAATCGTGGTCCTATGGAGGAATTGGAGTTGGAGAACTAGGGAAGGATTTGTCTTGTGTTGTTAATAAGACATGCTTCTTAAAGACTAGGGGCAGCTGAATGTTAAAGAGGGGAGAGGGAGCTCACTGCTACACTACACTGTCAGAATAGGAATAGCCTAGTACTGCTACAAGCCTACGTCTAGTACTACTGTCTTGTTAACCTACAGTGCTGCACAGTGTACTTCTACATTGTGCAGTGTGCACTGCTGCTACACGCCTGGTGACTGCTAGTAGTCTAGTACTGCTGGTTGTAGCACCAGTGAAGCAGTTTGTTGTACTGTCAACTTTTTTTTTGAAAATCCAGTAGGGTCACTTGACCCCACATGCCCCTACATGCATCCCCCCAGACCTCTACCTTGGATTGAGTTCCTAATGTGAATATCAAACTTTGTTTCTGCCTAGATGTCCCGTACATGGCTAGTTCCAACTATTAATATTGAGCAAGTCCAAATAATGTTCGAAAATTTTGAACTTGATTGTGGGTACGAACTTTGTGAGCATATCAACTAGATCGTCCTCGGTGTCGGCCTTCTTGATCTTAATCCTCTTCTCTGAACGGATGACATATCTTATGTCAATATGGTTCTTTCAATCGTGAAACACCTAATCATTCAGTAAGTAAATAGCACTCCGACTATCGCAATACAAAATGACCTCCTTCTTGCTAACCCTTTTAACAAGATACCTTCCTTTGTTGTTTCCGTCATTACCATGTACTCTGCTTCCATGATGGACAACACAACCTAAGAGTGTAGTGTAGCCTTCCAACTGATCACAGAAACTGCCGATGTAGCCCGTGATTGATCTCCTTCCATTAAGATCACCGACATAATCCGAGTCAGAGTATCCATCTATTTCGAAAGGTATCTCCGCCTCCATAAGCAAGTTCCACTTTCGTCGTTCCCTTCAGATAGTGGAAAATTCACTTGATCATTTTCTAATATGACTTTTCAGGTTTGACCATGAACCTGCTGATCATGCTGTCTGCATATGCAATATCAAGACTAGTGCACACTATAATGTACATCAGGCTTCTCAGTACGGTAGCACATGAGACTCGAGACACGATCCTCGACTTTTGAAAAAGATGCATATCTTGCTGAAAGACGAAAGTGCCTGGCTAATGGACTACTCACAGGCTTCACATCTTATTGACACGTTGAATCTCTCCAACATCTTATTGATGTAGCTCTCTTATGAAGAAGAGTCTACGCTGCTTGTGATTCCTTGTGATCTCCATACCAAGAATCTTTCCAACTCCTCCGAGGTCTTTCATATCAAACTCACTACTGAGTACCACCTTCATCTTCTGATTTTTTGGCTTGTCTCAAGCCGCGATGAGCATATCGTCTATGTAAAGGAACAAATAGATATACGAGCCATCATCAATCTTTCTGTGGTAAACACAGCTGTCAATGGACTTCTTACGTAGTCATGCTCCATCATAAATTGCTCAAAATGCTTGTACTATTGCCTTGGGGACTGCATCAATCCGTATAGGGACTCCCGCAATCTACAAATATGATCCTCCTTGCTATGAACTGTGATGGTTGGCTCATCAGGATATCCTCGTCAAACTCTCTATGAAGAAACATCATCTTCACATCAAGTTGTTCGAGCTCCAGATCATGATGTGCTACTATAGCTAGTAGCACCTGCATAGAAGCATCTTAGATCAGGAGATAATATCTTGTTATAATCTATGCCCTTTCTCTGGCGGTAGCCTTTAGCTACCAAATGAGCCTTGTATCTTGTCGCTTCTTCACTTAAGAACCCTGGTTCTTATTGTAACCCATTTGCAACCTACTATCTTCTTTCCTGCTGGCGGTAACACGAGCTCCGAAGTTTGGTTATTTTAAAGAGACTCTCTCCCTTTACTCATCCTCACAATCCAATTGCTGGATTCTATGCCTGAAATATCATCCTGATATGTAGAGGGCTCCGAAGACTCCATCTCCACCTCTTACGCTATGCTGAAAGCATATGTTACAACGTCTTCATAATCATATTTCCGAGGAGCACGGATTTTTCGACATAGACCATCCGTAGCGATGATGTATTATGCCTGTTATGGCTGTTATTGTTGTGGTTGCAACAGGTGTAGATGTGTGCCATGTGGCTGTTAAAGAGTTGTGTGAAACTTCACCTGCTTGCTAGTGTCTTCTCCTAGTACCTCAGACTCATTTTCGAGATAAAGTATGGATTTTTCATCGAATGTCACGTTCCTACTAAGTACTACTTTAGAATTTGTGCCCCAAATTCTATAGCCTTTTGTACCTTCTCCGTAACCCAAGAATTTGTTTCCAAGTTTCCTTGAGTATCATGATAGTACGTAGGACAATCGGATGTACGAAGAGAACTATAATCGACAGGTTTTCTAGACCATACTTCGATAGGATTTTTGCAATCAATGATTGCTGCTGAAGAGCGATTACCAAGTAACATGCTGTGGTGACAACCTCAGCCTAAAAGTCTTTCGACAAGTCAACATTGGAGAGGATGCATCAAGCCCTCTCCAATAAAGTACAATTTATACGTTCTACAATGCCATTTTGCTATGGAGTCTCTTTCATAGTACGGTGACGTGCGATGCCTTCATCCTTATAGAACTCGTTAAAACATTATTCTATACCATTATTAGTACGGAGGCGCGTGATCTTCTTTTCGGTTTCTTTGGTAGGTCTTCCATTACTTAAAGGTCTTGAATACACGATTTTTTTACTTCAAGATTAATACCCGAGTTATCCTTGATCAATGAAAGAAAGTATATTGTGCCGCCCTTTGATGGAACAGATGATGTACCTAGACATCCGAGGTGAACATATTCAAGCATGGACTTCGTTCGATGCATCGCCTTGGTAAACTGAGCTCGATAATGCTGAAGATACAATGTTCATAAAGTTCTGTCGCTGCCGTCTTGTGAGCAAGCCTTGCATGCTAAGTATAGTAATGCCTTTTTCTGACATGTGACCAAGCCTCATATGCCACGACTTAGTCAACTCCATTTAAGATTTGTCGGTGGATGATACCGCTGCTGATCATGTAACCGTCTTGTACCACAATATGTACATGTTTCTTTCTTTGACTCTTTCAATAACACTAAAGCGCCTTCAGAACTCGTAGAACTCCAGGTACTCGTAACCTCGGGAATCAAGAATACCTAAGGTGATAAGATCCTTCTTCAGACCGGGGATGTATTAAATGCGATAAGTGTCCTATCGATGCCATCATGCATCCTGATTCAATCGTGCCAATTTTGATCGTATTGCATGGCATGTTGTTGCCCATCAAGACGTTTTTGAAGTCCATCTTATCATACATAGCAAACAACATGGTTCAGGCACATAAGGTGAGGGCACCCTAACACCCACTTGTACGATGCTCTCTTATAATCTACAATTGATTGGACCTGATCGGCCTCGTCGGAACAATCGGCCTTTGCTACTGATCTTTTGCTACCAAACCATCGTCCTCATCATTGTCTTTGGTTTTGGACATCTTATTATGGAGTTCCCTAGTATGTAGGGTTGATCTTACATCTTCTAAACATATAGTGTCCTTCCCAATAATTTAAGAATTTATGAAGTGTTCGAAAGATGATAGTAATGAACATACTAAAATTAGGGTATCATCCTCGTCTTCAACAAGTTTCCCTATGCCAAATTAAGATCCATGAGGATAGTGTTTAGATCATCCAGATGCTCCTTAGAATAGTGTTTAGATTATCCAGATGCTCCTTAAGAGGTGCCTTCCTTCATCAGTAAAGAAAATAGACGTTTAGATATGGCTAACTGGTTAGAGACTTTGTCATGTACAATCTCCAATTTCAACTAAAGAGATGATGTAATGTCAATCACTGCATATTTCGTCCCACAGAGACTACTCTACGTAACCCTCACCAGACAAGGATTTAGCTGAAAATTTCTGAAATTTTCTAGAGTGTGGTGGAGTCTTCTTGAAATTTTATGAAGCTTCCTTAGCTTTCTAGAAGTTCTGGAATCTTCCATGTAAATATCTAGGACCTAGAAACTTCTTGTAAATAACTAGAACTTTCTTATAAGGCCCTTGAGGCCATATAAATAAGTGGGAGACTCGTTTGCTCCTCACCATCGAATCTTGTAAGTTTTTTTCAATGTAGTGAAGGCTTTTAAGTTCTATTCTTGCTTCACTACTCTCTTCTATTCTTAGCAATCTAGCCAAGTTCATTCGGGGAAAAGGCTTGCACGGGTCTTCGAGGAGGAAGCTTGTGCACCGCACGGGTTGAAATATAGAAAAAAAATACTAAGTTCGTGACAAGAGGTGTCAGAGCGAAGGTCGGTTGCTGATATGTCGACATCTGACGTCGTGATCAAGGAGCGTCCCGTATCGCCAAAGGAGAGGCCCGAGTACACCAAGAAGGGCAAAAACTAGAAGTCGGTATTGCAGCGGGCTCTTGGCGAGTTGTTGCCCCGCAAAGAGTGTCACAACCCGCGCCCGTATGATCGGGTGAGAGTGCGTGGATACATCCAGCCTACGCAGCAGAATCGGCGGTAGTTAGCTGTGTAGACCTTGAAAGTCATCAAATGATCATGATATCAATTTATGCTCAATCACAGAACTAGAAAGCAAAAAACAATCCAGCACACTCACACGATCCCAGTCCACTATATCTCTTTTGTACATAATACATGTTCATCTCATCTCGGAGACAAATTTGGTAAATTCTCGAAATAATATACAACATGAATAATACATCAATGATCTAAACTAATTCTAAATCCTCCAAAGCATCTCTCCATGCTAGTCTGCTATCACCTGGTAGACAATGATCCAATCAAGAAAGGAACAAACTACATCTCCGTATAAATGTCACACGATGCTAAATAAAGCAGTAAAAGTATATAGAAAACTGAACCAGACAATGCAATGGATACTGTAATGAAATGCAACCTGCAACACGAGAAACTATGAGAGTCATAATGAAACATGATAAATACAACTAATCACGGAATTAGACAATGAATCAAGGATGCACAACTAGCAAACTATGTGATTTGAAATACTGTTTCGATATGTGGCCGACTAAGGTTTATATTCGGACTGGTCAGGAGTGGACCTACGTGTAGTGTATGTCAAGCTATGCTTCGGACTATAATGGGTTGACCACATATCTACTCGGTATTTCTCCTTTTCCTATGATTCAGAATTCAAAAAATCATATGAAGTAAGATTCAAAACTTGATATCTTATGATTCATATCAAGCAAGATTCAGAACTTGATGTCTTTTAATGCTTCATGATTCAGAAATCTATAACAAACAAGATTATGAGATTTATTTGATTCAAAATCACGAGTCAAATTAATAACATGGATTCACGTGTCACAAGTCGTGTCGGAATATGATTCATGACAATTTAAGAAATAAAGTAAAGAAATTGCATTTATTTAATATTGAGAAACATAAATACGGAGTACTTGCCTTAGGTCCAACTTGTTGACGTGCTCCTAGTCCAAACCTATGCATGAATTATAAAACTTCATCACAATACTTTCTTGATTTAAAGAAATTCCTATTTAGATATAGCCCAAAAAGATTCTATTTCCTAATTTATATCATAAGTTCTTCCCACATTTAATTAATCTAACTAATTATTCGATAATCACTAGCTACCCAAACTAATTAACAAGATGCATCTAATTAACTAAATGATCAGGAAAATCAAATAATAATATCAAGATAAGCAAAATAATTATAAAACTAAACTAATATGCAAATAAACCTTTTCCTTCTTTTCCATTTAAGCCTAGGCCCAAGCTATTGGCCCAGCCCACAGTATTCTTTTCCCCCTTTTTTCTAAGCCTACTGCCCAGGCCTACAGTTTAGGCCCGTTAACCCGGCCCACGAACTCAACTCAACTCTAACAGCTGAGGAGCGAGAGAGAGAGAGAGGAGTACTCTTGATCCTTCCAGAAAAATGGAGAAGGAGGAGGAGGAGGAGAAGGGTTGCTCACCTCGGTGGCTCCGGCGAGATGGAGGAGGCTCCGGGATCGAGGGTTTGGGCGGTCAATGGCGGAGGAGAAGGCACTGGGTTCCTGCTAGGCAGAGATATGGCGCGACGGCGGTGGTCAGGAACGAGGGACTTCGGTGGCGCAACGGAGGAATCAGAGAGGTCGGCGAGGCTGGAGACGGCGGTGGCGAAGCTCGAGTCGGCCAGGAGCTCAGGGTGGTGGCGACGATGATGATGACATGATCGGGGTCGAGGCGGTTCTGAGCCTCCTCGGCTCCTCAATCCGGTGGCGGAGCTGTGAGGCGCTAGCAGCTCAGCGCCGATGGCGCTCAGATCTGGAAGAAGGCGGCAAAGAGGGTTCCCGGGAAGGCTGGAGATGATGGTTGCGGTTAGGGTGCGATGGTTCGATGGCAGCGGTGGAGCTCAAGGAGGCGTCGGCTAGGTTTGGTGAGGCAAGGGTCGGCCACCGAAAGTACAAGAAGCAGCGGAGGAACTCCGGCCATGGCAGAACTTAGGGTTAGGGTTTGAATTGGGTGTATGTGTTCGTGACGGGACACAGGACAAGACACAAAATTGGGAAATTGTATTGTGATGTATTTGGGGTGTCCGTGTCCTCGAGGTTGGACCTAGAGACACGAGGAATGTGGAATGGGTTTGGATGTGGACCGTGTCGTGTCAGACATATAATTTGTAAATATAATAGCTAGAAGAATTTAATGAAATGGAATGGACACGCCAACACGGCTAGACACGGGCATTGTGGATATGTAGGAATAATTGGAATGATTAGCGCTAATGATAATTAGGGGTATTTATAGGAGTAATTAGGAAAGGTCTAGATCTAATTAGCACATGGGTCCAAGGAATATTCCTAGGAATACTCTAGATCCTTTGGGATTATTCCTAAGAATACTAATTTATAATTAATTAAGAAAGGGAATCTAGAAGCTTCCCACTAAGAGCTAGCAACCCCCTTCATGGCATACTACTACAAACCAAAATGCCACTCCACTTCTAATTTTACCGATCTGCCACTCCTCCTTAAATAACCATAAACTTTCAAATAATTACCAATGGCGCCACTCCACCTCCACAGTTTACAAATATGCCATGATCGCCTAAATATAATTCTAGAAAAAATAAATCAAAAAATTAGGGGTTCGAGAAAAATTGCAAATTCCAAAATCAGGAGGTTATAGAGAGCTCTTGGACAAGGGTGTGACGGACGTGAAGTTACAAGTAGAGCAAAATCAAGCAACTAACAAGTTCTCTCATGGATTGGATTGTCAATGCTATGACGCTATTCCGGGAGCAACTTTGTGAGTTACGGATCGAGTCTGAGAGGAACGCAAGGCGGCTCATGCGAAGATAGCAAAATTGTGCGAGCAAGACCGCAATACTTGAGAAGGCTATCGTCAATGGTGGGTATTTGAGTAGGGAGGCGACACCAAAGGTAAGTCAACTGAGGAGTTACTGAAGATAGAGGTGGAAACTAGACGGGAGTCACCAGTCTCATGGCCGCACCACTCGACGACTTCAAGATGATCCTAGGTATGAATTTTCTTACTACAGCAAAAGCAATTCCAATGCTATATTTAAGAGTCGTCAGGATTATGGAGGACGGCTTGCTGTTCATGCGGAGTGTGGCATGAAGTAAATCCTCGAAGGGGAAACTCTCTTTGCCATCCAACTCAAGAAAGGTGTCGATTACGAAGAAACAACGTACTTGGCGGTACTCCAGATGAAAGAGGCACCCGCTCATGAGATTTTCTGCAAGAGATTAGCGATGTTCTCACGGAGTTTGGGGATGTCATGTCGCAGGAGCTTCCAAAGAAGCTACCTCCAAGAAGGAAGGTGGACCACACCATTGAGTTGGACCCAGGCACAAAACCGTCCGGCATGGCCCATACTGCATAGCTCCGTCAGAGCGCAATGTGTTAAAGGAGCAACTATAAAGGTACTGTTCGATGTAGGATTTATCAGACCGTTTAAGGCCCATTCGGTACGTCAATACTGTTTCAGAAAAAGGATAGGAGACTTCGTCTGTGTATCGACTACTGTGCACTCAACATGATAACCGTCAAAAACAAATACCCTATCCCGTTAGTGGAGAATGTTCGATCATTTGGGAGGAGCAAGGTATTTCTCCAAGATGAACCTGCGCCTAGAGTATTATTAGGTGTGGATAGCCGAAGGGGATGAGTCCATGATAATGTGCGTCACAAGGTAGGGAGGTTATGAGTTTTTAGTCATACATTTTGGTCGGACAAATGCTCCTGCGACGTTTTTGTACTTTGGTGAACAAGCTATTCCATCCCTATTTTTATTGGTTCAGTATGGTATATCTCGACGATATCGTCGTTTACTCGAACACGTTGGACGAGCATGTTGAGCATTTGAAGACAATTTTTTGGATGTTAAAGAAAAATAAACTATTTGTCAAGTAGAAAAAATGTTCCTTTGTCCAAGAGGAGGTGCCATTCTTGGGGCATTGGATAAGACCTTAGAAGCCAGAAGCGTAGGCGGGGGTGGGAGTGGGGGAACGCGACTATCTAGAAGAGTCTAAAATTGGGAGCGTGCGCTAATAAAAAATTATGTATATTAATTATTGTTATCAAAACTTATAAATATCTTAATATTTATTAGAATTTATAAAGTTCAGTTCGTAAAGAGAGATCATTCGCATGTTGATTTTTTATGATGTCAAGGTAAATAATTTTTTCTTTCCTGGTATTTTGATAAACGTATATCACAAATCTTCTAACTTTTTTCAAAAAATTTATGTCATCTTTTAAAATTATGATCATATTATGGGAAGCGCTCATGTTGTCGGAGAAATATGCTCATGTTGTCGGAGAAACGAGCTTCCATCATCGGGGAAGCGAGCTCCCAACAATCTCCCAAGTAAGAACTGCCGAATCGAGATTTTTACTGAGATTTGTTGACCTTTTAGGAGTTTATGGCTTCTAAGGATAAGACGTAGCAAGATATGGATGGACAGACGAAGCGAGTCAATTCCCTACTGGAGTACTTGCGGCACTTTGTTAGTGCCAACCAGCGGAATTGGGTGTATCATTTGGACATTGCTCAGTTTTGCTATAATCTGCAAAGGAGCGAAACGTTTCACAACAGCCCGTTGAATTGGTAATGGGTCACATCTACTCATCCCGTACACGCCGAGTACGAGGATGTCAAGAAAAAGCCTTGTGGCTCACCAGTTTGCCTCAGACTTCAAAGAGAAGGTAAGGCATTTGTGGAGAAGGTCGCACGCAAGATGAAGAAAATGACTGATGCCAAGCGAAAGCCTGTTGAGTACAATGAAGGGGACTTGGTAGTGATCAAGCTTCAATTGTAGTAGTTCAAGGTATTCCACGAGGTGCACAAGTGACTTATACGCAAATATGAAGCCCCTTTTCCGGTCCTTAAAAAGGTTGACAAAATTGCTTACAAGCTCGAGTTTTTCGTCAAGTTGAAGATTCATCTCGTCTTCCACGCAAGTTGTCTCAAGCCCTATCACACAGTCTTGGTAGTGATCAAGCTTCAATTGTAGTAGTTCAAGGTATTCCACGAGGTGCACAAGTGACTTATACGCAAATATGAAGCCCCTTTTCCGGTCCTTAAAAAGGTTGACAAAATTGCTTACAAGCTCGAGTTTTTCGTCAAGTTGAAGATTCATCTCGTCTTCCACGCAAGTTGTCTCAAGCCCTATCACACAGTCTTGTTGAAATCTCATTGAAACCTTGTTAGCTTTCTAGAAGTTCTGGAATCTTCTATGTAAATATTTAGGAAATAGAAACTTCTTGTAAAGGACTAGAACTTTCTTGAAAGGCTCTTGAGTCCCTATAAATAAGTGAGAGACTCATTTGCTCATCATCAACAAATCTTGTAAGCTTATTTCAATATATTGAAGTCTTTCAAGTTCTACTCTTGCTCCACTAGTCTCTTATATTCTTAGTAATCTAGCCAAGTTTGTTCGGTGTAGGCTTGCACGGGTCTTCGAGGAGGAAGCTTGTGCGTCACACGGATCAAAGTATAGGAAAAAAAATACTAAATCCGTGATAATATGTTATTTTCTCATCGTCTACTTTACAAAGTATCTTATTTGCCAGATATAACTGAATAGTTGCATGAGTTTTCACTTCTTGCTCGATGAAATCCTCCTAAGACATCGTTGTCGGCCTCTCACCGGATAAAGGTGTCCAAAATCCTTGTTGCTCCAACGAAGTGCGCATCTTGATGCGCCACAGCTGAAGCTATTCTTCCCCATGAAGTTCTCGATCTTCTGATTGTGCACATCATTTTCGAATCTTGACCTAAAATAGAATCCGAACTTGAAGCTCTGATAAGAGTTTGTTACGAATAGTTCAAGTATAGAACTTAGATGGCAGACACACGAAAATAAAATTGAGTAACTGCAAACGCAAAAAAATTAAGATGAAAATCATAAACAGGAGAAAATCACCATGATAGCAGATAATTCACTGTTATGGAGAATAATACAGATGAGGATTGTCCTATACAGATCAGATGTGGGTTATTTATAACCTCCCAGTTACATAGAATAAGGAAACCAGGATTCATATTCCTAATAGGAAACAAGGATTCATATTCCTAAGAAGGAAACTAGAATTCCTAATCCTAGTAAGGAAACTAGGATTCAAGCATCCGAACAACATTTACTTTGTGCAAATTCTGCAACATTTACCGCCAAGATTCATATCCAAGCCCCATCATGAAACCTTGTAAAGGAGAGTTTGAGGAAAGAGAACCAGTGTAGAGGAGCCATAATGAGGAAGTCAGTGGAAACACAATTTCCTTGAAGGTAAATATTTATGCGGCCCTTCAAAATTGATATGAAGTTTTATTCAGTGTAATGACATGGTGGATGCAGAAGAACTATACAGTATGATTGGTAAATTGGACATGTATTTCTATGCCTATCAGTATTCTGAAGCCTATAATATGAGTTTTGCAAGTCTGAGACTAAAGGGCCATTCACAAATTGGTGAAATTTGTAACAAAATACAATGTTTCTGCATGATGTGGAATGCTGGAATTTGTTCAAGAAGTTGTGGAAGCAAATCTATCCATTAGGCTACAAAGATAGGTGGACAATATGGTATATTTGCAACAACAGTGTGAGTATATGTACAAAAGTATACCATATAATTCACAAGCAGGATATAATTTAGGTATCTTTATCGTAAGGACCAGACTGAAGTATGCTGATGAGTTATACCATGTGATCACTTTGTAAAGCATCAAGAAGGCTAGCAGCAATGCAGCATCCTAGAAGCAAAAGAAGCAGCAGCCCAAAGGGAAAGACAAGGAAAATGATAGTGGGGAGGGGTGAGGTGAGAAAGAGGTCAAGATAGCCCACCAGTTTCTGCAGCTACTACGAAAAATTGGGAAATAAAGAAGAATTGTCTGCTGCTACTCCTGGAATCGCAGTTAAAGGAGACAGAGAAGAATGGAAACAATGAAGGTAAGTCAACTGAGGAGTTACTGAAGCTTCAAAAGGCCAATTCAGAAGATATATCACAGCAAGGGCTATTGGGAGTTATTTGGCTTCAGAGGATAGGAAGGAAATCTTCCAATTTAAGATTCAAATGAAGAAGTGGGATTGTTCTTTATTCACGCACTCGATAAAACTTGAAGATCTGCTTACACACTGGCTTTGGATAGAATACAGTAGCCACATGGCTGCATCCAGAAGGATATGAGATGACTCAGATGAGGATTTGTTGACACTGCACCTTCAGATTTGCCATTGTGTACATCAACAGGGTAACATTTAGGTGATGTGCCTCTATGTATGTCATCTTTCGGTATCATGTACCTATTAGACTAGGGATATTTTAGCAAATGCCCTCATTCAAAATATAGAAACTAGCATATACCCCCATTTTTTAAAAAACTAACAAATGCCTCCATTCCTTTATAAATCAGCCAAAATTTTGATTAAATAGTGGGGGGACATCTTAAAATGTTATTTGTTCCATACAAAGGAATGGGGGCATTTGCTAGTTTTTTTAAAAAGTGGGGGTACATGCTAGTTTCAATAATTTGAATGGGGGGCATTTGCTAAAATATCCCATTAGACTACTATGCCATAAACTATGTTACAGCCCTCCCACTTGCGCAAAAATTCCCGAGTGTTGGTGAGGGATGAAGGTACGCCCCCCACAGGTCAAACACCCATTTATGGGTTGAGAGCTGGATTCAGCAGTAATTTTTCCCCACAAAATCTGCTTAAAATGCGCGTTAGAGAGACTTGAACCTGGGAGCTCTGATACCCATGTTAAATCCTCTGCCGCTTGCACGAAAACTCTTAGAGTGTTGCTGAGGGGTATCCAAGAACTACTTGAGATTGTAGAGAAATATACTCATGACAGATGTGGACGAATTCGCTGCCAATCAAAGTCACTAGGTCCTGTTATATAGGTATAACAAAAAACGAGTATCTGGCGCGACGACGCTGCTTCTGGACAATGTTTTGAAAGGTGCGGTTCAGGCGTGCTGCTCTAGGCGCACATGGACACCTTGCTTCAGCCCCAGGTGCATCGCGTTAGCCCAGGCGCACCCAAAGGGCCAAAGCCCATGAGGCACACGTGCCTCGGTTCAAGGCTCAAAGCCCACGAGGCACGGGCCTTACGTGAAGTGAAGCTCAAGTCAGATTTTGGACCCGATCTGATAGTTTTGATCCAACCTCACCTGAATTCTAAAAAGACAATCCCTAACCCTACCCCAACTGATCAGTTTGGTCCATCTCTACTCTGTTCGAGCTGCTTGACGCCCGACGTTGACCTGCCACCAGCCGCCGACACCGCTCCAGGTAATTTATTTTGTTGCTATTTTTTCTTCTTTTTTTGGCTGATTTTTTTTATCTTCTTTTGGTTGTGTTACTGTTTTTACTGTCCACAGGCTGCCATCATTATTAGGAAGATCCATAGTAACTTTTCTATTGGAGAAAACATTGACATGAGTTGTGCTTGTTTTTCACTTGCAACTTTCAGAATGAAAGAGATTCAACATAGACTAAGTGCCAATTACAGAGGTAATCAGCACGAAATTCAAATTTCTTGAACGAAATGACTCCATTCCCATCTCCTGAAGTTGAACATGAAAAGAAACACTTGTGAGTTTATCTCAAACTACACATAATAAAATTGTAAATTTAACATTAATTCACCAATTTTGCATCTAAGTTTCACCACCAATAATAAAGAGTAGTAAAGGTCACCAAGACAAACAAATTGGAATTAAATAAAGTTTCAAACTGTCAACTGGATCTAATTGTATTTATGCTGTTTTTTGCTTTTTCGTTATGTTTTAATGGCTTCTGTTTTTTTGTTAGTTTTCATTTTTAATCTTTCTTACAAGTTTTTATTCTATTTTTTTGCTATTGTTAGGGTCCTTAGGGATTTGTAGTCTTTGTTATTTTTAGGGATTTGTAAAGCATCTAAAATTATATATTTTGTTATGATACTAAGTCTATTATGAAAAATCGAATTGATAGATTTTTCAAACATGTCTTCCGAGCCATCATTTCAATCGAAGAAAGATCCCGATGGAAATATATTACACTAGTGGATGGATCCTACGGAATGAAGGCTGTCAACTGCAACTATTGTGGGATGGAATTTCCAAGCCAAGCAACATCTTATTCGGGGTTTCGGGAATACTAGCAAGTGCAATCATTGTCCCAATCATGTGAGAGAGGACTTGAAAAGATATATGGACAGTAAGAAGAATGAGAAGGAAGAAATAAGAATGTCCTATTTTCGTACTCCCGAGTATGACGAGTTAGAGGACATGGAGGATTGAGATGAAGAGGATACGATTTGAAGTTAATATAAGGAAAAAACAGTGCTAAGCTCAAGTGGAAGCAGACAAAAGAATCCGAAGCAAAAGAGACCAATAGACTAGTTCTTCGCTCCTAATCTAGAAGATACCATTCTTAAAAGAAAAGAAGGCGGCTTAAAATAAACTTTGATAAACAAGCATTGTAAGAAAGCGATCAAGGAGAAGGCTCATCAATACATAACAAGATGGTTTTATGAGACAACAATCGCTTTTAGTGTAGAGACACTTGATAGCTTTGTGGTGATGGTTGAAGCAACGATCAAATATCGTCTGGGTTTGCAACACCTAAGTATGCATCAATTGAGAGTTCCGTTTCTCAAGAAAGAGTTGGACCAAACCAAGAAGATCATGAAAGATCACAAAGAAGAATGGTCGAAAGTTGGGTGTTCCATTATGTCGGGCGGGTGGAAAGATAAGCAAAGAATAAATTTATGAACTTTCTTGTGAACTCTCATAAAGTCTCTATGTTTATAGAGTATATTGATGTTCCATAAATCATTCATTCGGGAGAGAGAGGATGTTTGAGATACTTAACAACTTCGTCGATTGTGTCGGAGAGGAGAATGTTGTGCAAATTATTACCGACAAGTTTGGTATTGTCCATGGTTTTTAAAGGGGCAATGCGCACTTGAGGCGCAAGGGTCCTCTGGAGCCTAGGCACGGGCTTCAATGATGCGAGACATTTTTGTAAGATTGTGTAAATAACATAATTTCATATATATATATATATATATATATATATATATATATATATATAGGAATAAAAAATCGATGGGAAATCCGAGCGGGAGCGATCAGGCTAGGGTTCCGAGGAACCCCCCTCCCCCGCGGCCACGAGATCCCCTCGCCGGCGGGGGAAGGAAGTCAGGGAAGAAGGGGGGTCGGGCAGCCTCCCCCAGGTCGGCGGTGGCGCCCCCTCAGGCGGAGAGGGGGGTGGGCGGGAGCGTTGGTAGGGGGTCGGGCGGACCCCCCCAGGGCAGTTGCAGGCAGCGGCGACCCCCCAGGCGGTGGTGGGGGGGGGGGGGCGGGAGCGACGGTGGGGGGGTCGGGCGGACCCCCTCAGGCGGTGGTGGCGGTGCTCCCTCCATCGCGGGGGGGGGTCGGGCGTACCCCCTCAGGCGGTCGCGACGGGCTCGTCGACGGTAGGTCCGACAATAAGATCGGACGGGGATCGGAACCTTCCGGGTGTCCTCAACGTTCCGAATTTCGAATTCGGAGCAGGATCTGGATCTCAGGGGGGCCAGATGGAGGGAGGAGGATGGACGATGGTTACGCGTCGTCGCGTGGCGAAGACCGAGGGAAAGGTAGGAGGAGGACATGGCCATTTTAGGGATCGCTACTTTGCTGACAGACGACAAGGCGGGTCAGGGGCGCGACCATCGGCCCGCGGCCCTGTGGCGTCTGCTGGGAGATCGGTGGACTGGCGGCCCAAGGCGACCGCGGTGGATAAAGAGAAGAGCAAGGTGGTGGAACTTGGCGGTCAGGGGTCTGGGTCTCCCCCCCGGGGGTTGTCCCCAGGCCACATGGGGCGACTACTCGGTCGGCTGGAAGGTCCTGGGCAGATATTTGCAAACCTGTGGGACCGAAAAGTCCCACATCGATGGAGTTCGTGCCGCCGATTAAGGCAGGGAGGGGTTTCCGGGCCTCGTTCTCTACGGAGGAGATAGAAGGTGACCGCCTACTGGGAGAATACTCTGGTTCTGTACGTCCTAGGCAACAAGCCTTTTTACGGACAGATCCAGGGTTATGCGGCACGAGTCTGGCAGCCTAAGGGCAGTATGGAGTTCTTTGCTCGCGAGAACGGCTTCTACTATGTGAAGTTTGGGCTTGCGGAGGATGTCACAAGGATCCTGCAAGGCGGCCCTTGGATGTTCGAGGGCAGGCTAATCATTCTGAAGGAATGGATCCCAGAACTTAGATGTGAGAGGGAAGTCCTGAATGCCATCCTTGTATGGATTCGCTTCCCTGAGTTCCCTGTTTGGTTCTGGAGTATCCCATTGCTGATGCGTCTGGCGAGCTTGGTGGGCACCCCGATCAAGACGGACGAAGCTACTGCCTTTCGTTCGAGGTTGATCTTTGTGGAGATTCGGGCTGGGGGTAAGTTACCGAAGATGGTGGAATATGAAATTCCTTCTGGAGAGGTGCTAACCTAGAAGGTGGAATACGAATGGATTCCACCTACATGTTCACGATGTACTTGTTTTGGACATCTGGCCAGTGCTTGTTCGTCAGTAGGCCCCCCGGTGGAGCATAATATTCCCTTTAGTGAGGTTCCAGATTCACCCCGTGACATGGATTCCAGAGATGACAGTGGAGAGGTCTTGGCGGGTGGGACTACTCCAGTGAGTGATGGCGGAATGAGCCTCATTGTCTCTACCCAGCTAGCTCCCACGAGTGGGGCTTTGATCACCTGCCCGGGGCAGAGGAGTATGATTACCAGAGGCATAGTGGCGTCGGGGAGAGAGGCGCGGGGAGGTGGCAGATCGGCTGAGGGGCATGTTTACTGTAGGAAGCGACGTGCTGTTGGTCCGCTGAGTGACGGTCCCTCCAGGGAGGGGGTGCATCCTTCTACCAGGGAGGAGGCGGTGTGTGTTGACAACCCTGCCTGGGCGATGGTGCTCTCTCAGGTCGCTTCCCGGCAGGCCATTCCGACTGGGATGGAGGAGGACCTATTAGCGTCGGATGCGGTACATTTCTCAGTTGCCGATCCGGGTGTTCCCCAGGGGATTCATCCTCTCATTAATTAATGGCTATCATCGCTTGGAATGTGAGGGGAGCGTATTCGCTAGGGAGGTGGAGAGAGATTTGTGGGGTTCTTCACAGAGAGAAGTGCGACATCTCTGTACTGTTAGAATCGAAGATCAAAGGTGAAAAGACCCTTGCTCGGCGGACCCCATCTCATTGGGCCCAACTTCACAACCTGGCTCTATGTGACATGGCCAGGATTTGGGTTAGATGGAACTCGAAGAGCTGGAAAGGGGACATGATCTTGATGACGGAGCAGTTGATAGCCATCTCCTTCTCGAACAAGGGTGGTTTTCGGTTCTTGCTGGGGGCGGTTTACGACCACAACGACAAGAGGAGACGGGAGTCCCTGTGGAGCGACATCTCCAGAGTTGCCGCCGCTGCTGATTCGTCGTCGCTTCCGCTTCTTCTGATCGGGGACTTCAATGCCCTTCTGCATCGAGGGGAGAAGGTGGGCGGCCACCCAGTTCCAGACTCTATCCTATATGATTTCCAGAGATATCTCCTCCAGACGGGCCTCCAGGGATTGTCGCGCTCAGGCTTCATTTGGACTTGGCATAACAAAGCGATCCGGAACAGGGTTGCATGCCAGCTTGATAGAGCCCTGGGCAATGGGGAATGGTTCCGGCATTTCCCCAATTCTTCGGCTGAGGGCCTGGCCGTTGGGACGAGCGATCATTCCCCCATCAGGGTAGGCTTCACTACTCGGTCTCCTGGGAAGTCCCGCCCATTCAGGTATAACAACTGTTGGTATCTCTCGGAGGGCTATCTGGAGGCTGTCTCAGAGGGGCTTACTAGCTGTCAGGAGGGGACGACCCAGTTTCGCTTGGTGCGTCGACTCAAGACTACAAAGAAGGCTCTTCGGAGTTAGGTAAAGGGGTTGCCCAAGTCTACCTTAGAAGATAAGAATGTGGAGCTGCGGGCTATCCAGCAGGACATGCAATCTGACATGCTAAACGGTGACCTGGCGGCGAGAGAGAAGGAGCTGATCGGAGAAGTCAACATCTTGCGGCTGCAGAAGGAGATTAGCACGTGTCACTTCCCGTTTCCAGAATACGTATTTATTTAATATTTATCATGTATTATTCTGTATTTAAATTCCTTTAATTTCATGTTAATTAATTTTCTGCAATTTTATTTCTGTATTTTACTTTCTGCCTTTATACTCTGCTTTAGCTTTGCTTTGGGTTCGGCTTGGATTGGTTTAATTATGTTGGTTCATCATGAACCGAAACAAACCCCCACCTACCACTACCCCTTTATTTAAAGCTCACCCCCTTTCTCTCTATTCATTCACTTCACCATTACTCTTCTTCTTCCTCCATTACTCTCCCACCCGCCCATTTGGAGAGGCAAGTACATCTTGCACACCATGAGAGATTTCATGTATCCCCATTTATTTTTAGTTCATGTTGTTCATCTTCTCTTCCTCTACAAGTTTAGGTCTTGAAGTTCTTGATTTCCATGGATGGTTGGGTGTAGATCTAAGTTTTAAGTTTTGGTTTTCATATGGATTTTATGGTTTTGATCTATCAAACTTTGTTGTTTTCGAAAATAAGTGGTTCCATGTTGTAGAGAATTTAATTCTACCAAAGTTTGGCTTTTGAAAAGTTAGATTCCGATTTATTTTGAGAAAGTTATGGCCAAAATAATTTTGGTCAAACTTCTATGTTCATCTGCAGCATGAGCCGCATAGATGTCGCGGTTGGGCCGCATGAGGCACATGTCGCAGTTGAGCCGCATAGATGTCGCGATTGGGCCGCATGAGGCACATGTCGCAGTTGAGCCGCATATGGTGTCGCGAATGAGCCGCATGAGGCACATGTCGCAGTTCAGCCGCATATGGTGTCGCGAATGAGCCGCATAAGGCACATGTCGCAGTTGGCCGCATAAGTGTCGCAAATTAGCCGCATAAGTCGCATGTCGCAGTTGAGTTGCATATGGTGTCGCGAATGAGCCGCATAAGGCACATGTCGCAGTTGAGTCGCATATGGTGTCGCGGTTGGGCCGCATGTCGCAGTTGAGCCGCATATGGTGTCGCGGTTGGGCCGCATGTCGCATTAGGCCGCATATGGTGTCGCAGTTGGGCCGCATAGGCCGCATGTCGCAGTTGAGCCGCATATGGTGTCGCAGTTGGGCCGCATATGCCGCATGAGCCGCATGTCGCAGTTAGTTCGCATGCATGTCGCAGAATAGGCCGTATAATGCCTATTTTGGTTGTTTCTGACTGTTATATGTCCTATTTTGACTGAATTATGGCTAGAATTTCTTCTAACTCCCAACATGAAAGTTGTAGATCTTTTCCTTGGCTTCAAGAATATGTTACCAACTATTTTATGCTAGTTATAGACTCGACCATGCTTAATACTAGTTTGACTTTCATGCCTTGTCACGAATTGACCCCGACTGTTACTTCGACTAATAATTGATCATGCGTTCCTAGTTGGAACTAAGAGACTGGCTAGTCGTCTTATTGAATTGAATGAATAAGACACGTTCATATTAACTATGAACTATTATAATCGATTAGCCGATCCCGAATATTGATATACAGTCATGTGCAGGCTTCAATTTATTTATTTTTTTACAAAGCAGCATGTGTACTTTATGGTTAAGGCATGATTATTTCGTGGTTAGTTTTGATTGTTGCATTACGCTATGTAAGACCTACAACATAACCGCATGGGTATCATTGTAGAGTTGGGCATATCGTACTCTGTACGGAAGTACTTATTCTGAATGACCATGATCCACGACATGGGATTTCAATCAACATAGGGGCTATTAAGTTAAATAAAATAATGATTGCATGGAGAGAATGGATTTCCGAGTTCTTACATGGCAGCCCTCTTTGGGACTATTAAGTGCCCGACAGGCCGGCTGGTTCCCACAGATACTGTAAATCTGCCACACGGACAGGGAGCGGTATCTGCTTATAATATTTATTGTATATTGTATATTAATGACGGGCGTCCCGCTGGGACTCGTCTAATTCATGATTGGCGCAATTGATTGATTGGGTAGACTAGCCTTGCTCGTACATAGTAAGAATTAAGGAATCCTTATTGCATAAATTCCAAGATAACTTGGAACTCACAGTAGCAAGCCGTAGTAATTGCATGGCCGTTTAAGTTGACTTGTTTGTGTACTTGACCTACTCTGTTAACTAACTGAGATGATCAGAATGTCAGGATATGACGGGCCAACTTCTGTCCTTGTTTGGTTGGGAGGTTGGTTCGAAGTGTCGTGATGTTATGTGAATCCTAGTAGCAAGCAGAGGTATATATATCATATTCTCTTATTACTGGTTTTAATTTCTCATATCGTGCTTCCTTGCGGTACTTGCTATTAGAGGTCTAACCTCTCTGGTTTTGCATGGCCAGATTTAGAGCCAGTCCCCGAGGACTCAGTTTACTTCCACCTCCAAGATGGTCAATACTAGAGGGATGATCGCAGGAGGACTCGAGTGGGTTCCTTACTTCCCCACTCGTTTTGTTATTTACTTTATACTTTGCCGTTTGGCACCGACATGTTAGTCGGATTGTCTTGTACTTACTTTTACATAATTGTAACTAAGTCAGACTGCAGCTGATAAACAATTGTGTATACCTTGCTTCATCATCTGGCTATGTTTTGTAAAGCCAGATATCGAAAATATTTTGACTGAGCGTTTGGGACGCCTTACTGCTTTATCTTACATGTTCTCTATTTCTGTTTCTTATTTGAATGATTGAGACAATAGATGTGAAGAGACCATAGTGAGACTTTCATGTAGTATGCACCCCCTCGTCTTTTAGACAACATTGATCGTATTATACGGTATTCATCTACCGTAATACGTAGCTGGCTGAGTCATTCCCCCGCTCTCCAGTATTCTGGTTCTGGGACGTGACAGCACGGCTCAGCGTGCCAAATGTTCCTGGCTCAAGGACGGCGACCTATGTTCCAAGTTCTTCTATGATGTCATCCGGACCAGACAACATAGGAATCACATCTCCCAGCTGCTTGATGTGGATGGCAACTTAGTGGGGGAGCCGGCTGAGATCCTGGGCGAGGTTGTCAGGTACTACTTTGAGTTATATTTCCAGACTGACTACCTGTCTGTGTTCCCAGAGGTTGTTCCGAAGAGATTGGTGATTCCGTATGGGAATAGCATTTTTTTGTCCCTGTTACTTTGGAGGAGGTGAAATCTATTGTCAAGTTGGCGGATCCCAACAAGGCTCCCGGACCGGATGGTTTTAGCAGTGGGTTCTACAAACGCCACTGGGACATTCTGAAGTATCAGGTCTTGGAGGTGGTGCAGGAATTCTTCACCAAAGGAAAACTTCTGAAAGAGCTGAACCACACTTTCTTGACCTTGGTGCCAAAGAAGGAGGGAGCGACATCATTGGCAGATTTCGGAGCTATTGCGTGCTGTAATTATCTTTATAAGATAATTACGCACCTTATATGCCGGCGGATGGAGGGGATCATGCTGGACTTGGTATCTCCGAATCAAGCGGCGTTCATCAAGGGGAGGTCGATCGCAGAGCACAGCCTCCTGGCTCATGAGATGGTGAGGGGCTTTAGCAAATCCGGTGGGGAAAAAGCATGTGTGAAACTGGACCTGAGGAAGGCGTATGACATAGTCAATAGGGACTTCCTCTGTCATCTGATGACCGCCATGGGTTTTGAGGAACACTGGGTTGCATTGATCCGGGAGTGCATCACGTCCCCCGTTTTCTCTGTCCTCATCCAGGACATCCCCTATGGGTACTTCCAGAGCAACCGTGGGCTTAGGCAAGGTGACCCTCTGTCCCCTTACCTGTTCACGCTTGTCATGGAATACTTCACATGTTTGATGGACCTGGCAGTGCACCGTGGGAGGCTGGTCCCATTGTTCAGGAGGGTGGATCCCCCAGTTACCCACCTTATCTATGCAGATGATCTCTTGGTGTTCATCCAGCCATCGACGGAGGGTATGCAGACGATTGCGGAGATTATGGGAGAGTTGAATTTCCTCTCGGGCCTTCAGATGAACAGAAAAAAGAGCAGGATGTACTTTATCTCCCTATGTCCCCAAAAGGAGGAGCGGGCCGATGTGCTGGGAATTGAGAGGAGTGATCTTCCGGTGAAATATTTAGGAGTGCCTCTCACTTTCAACTATGCGAGGGATCAGGACTGCCATAGTCTGGTGGAGTACGTCCAGAGGAGAGTGGAAGGTTGGCAAGCCGCCGGATTGTCCTTTGGAGGACGCATCGAGCTGGTCAGATCGGTGATTTCGGCTGTGGCTCAATTCTGGCTACAATCCATCCTCCTCCCTGTTGCCACTGTTAGGAAAGTGGAGCGGATTTGTGCAGACTTCATTTGGAGGGGGGGTATGCATGCGATCTCCTGGGAGCAGCTCTGTAGACCCAGGAAGGAGGGAGGAGTGGGGCTTAGGCCGTTGATGGAGATCAGGAAGGCTTCTGCGCTAAATCTGGCATGGAGATTCATCAACGGGGGGTCCCTCTGGGCTGACTGGATGCACAACAGATATGTGAAGCAGGGCAACTTCTGGACCTGTGCTACTGACAACAATCACTCAGTCACTTTCAAGAATGTCTTGAGGCACAAGGGGGTTCTCAAATCTGTAATTTGGAAGATCATGAAGGATGGGTCTGGAACGGACCTCTGGCGGGATCCTTGGATAGATCGGCTTTCGCTATTGGACATCTGGGGAGCCCTGACACATCAGGAGGACAGGCGTGGGCTGACGTATAGTCGTATCATACGCGATGGGGAGTGGAGGCCGGAGTCTTATCGGTTTACCGAGGAGCTGGGTGGGATCATCAGTACTATTTCTATTGATCCGGACTTGCCTGCTGATCGGTGGATTTCGGAGCCGACAGAAGTTACTCCGAGAACTGGGGAGTTCCAATTTCAGAGCTGCTACAACCTCATCCGGCGCACCTTTCCTCAGAGTTCTGATTACGAGTTCGTATGGTGTAAGGGTCTAGCCAGGAAGATGTAGCTTTGTGTCTACAAGCTTCTACTGGGCCGCCTTCTGACTAGGGATCGTCTGAGTTCGTTTGGAGTGCCGGTCCCAGATCCCAAATGTGTGCTATGCAGTGTGGAGAATGAATCTATAGGGCACATTTTCTTCGAGTGTGTCCTGGCATGGCAGATATGGTCTGAGCAGAGTAGAGCGTTGGGTGAATGTGACTCCGGAAAGGGAATTGGGGACATCATCACTGCGCTCCGGGATAACAGAGGTAGAGGGCAGGACTGGTTCCGGACTGCCAGAGTTCGACTGGCGGCCTCAATTTGGCATATATGGCGGAAACGAAACCGTCGTATATTTGAGGGGCTGGTCACCCCTCCGGTAGGCATCCTCCGTAACATAGAGTTTGATGTTAATGCTATGGGAAACTGAAGAGTGGGAGTCCTACTTTGATTGTATGTTGTAAGATTATCGCATTGCTTTTGGAATAAAATTTACCCTTTTTCCAATATATATATATATATATATATATATATATATATATATATATTTTGGAAAAAAGGGAAAATTTTATTCCAAAGCAACGCATTAATCGTACAACATACAGTCAAAGTGGGACTCCCACTCATCAAGTCCTCATAACATTTACATCAAATTCGATGTTATAAAGCATGTCCACCAGAGGTGTGACCAGTCCCTCAAATATCCGACGGTTTCGTTCCTGCCAGACATGCCAGACCGAAGCAGCCAGACGGACCCTGGCGATCCGGAACCAGTCCTCCCCTCGACCTCTACTATCGCGGATCACCGTGATGATGTCCCCAATACCCTTCCCGGAGTCGCATCCTCCTAGCACTCTACTCTGCTCCTTCCAGATTTGTCAAGTCAGGTCACACTCGAAGAAGATGTGTATGATAGATTCTTGCTCCATACAGCACAACACACACTTGGGATCTGGAACCGACACTCCAAAAGAACTCAACCGATCTCTAGTAAGAAGGCGACCCAGTAGGAGCTTGTAAATACAGAGCTGCATCTTCCTGGCCAGACCCTTGCACCATACGAACTCGTAGTCAGGGCTCTGAGGATAAGCGCGCCGGATGAGATTGTAGCAACTCCGGAATTGGAACTCCCCAGTACCCGGGGACGCACCAGTCGGCTCCCAAATCCACCGATCTGCAGGAAATTTCGGATCGATGACAATAGTGCTAATGATCTCTCCCAGCTCCATGGTAAATCGATAGGAGTCCGGCCTCCACTCCCCATCGTGAATGATCCGACTACACGTCAGGCCCCGCCTGTCCTCCTGGTGTGTCTGAGCCCCCCTAATGTCCAATAACGAGCTCAGATCTATCCAGGGATCCCGCCAGAGG
Source organism: Iris pallida (assembly GCA_029216955.1). Classification (NCBI taxonomy): domain Eukaryota; kingdom Viridiplantae; phylum Streptophyta; class Magnoliopsida; order Asparagales; family Iridaceae; genus Iris; species Iris pallida. The sequence goes on from JANAVB010024994.1 coordinate 7,301,435, forward strand.
TCCGTACCAGACCCATCCTTCATGATCTTCCTGATAGCAGACTTAAGAATCCTCCTGTCTCAAGACAGTATTGAACGTGACGGAATGATTGTTGTCAGAAGTACACGTCCAAAAGTTGCCCTGCTTCATATATCTGTTATGCATCCAGGCAGCACAGAGAGACCCCCCATTAATGAATTTTCATGCCAGCTTAAGCGCAGAGGCCTCCCGAATCTCCAGCAACGGCCTAAGCCCCACTCCTCCCTCCTTTCTGGGACGACAGAGCTGTTCCCAAGAGATCGCATGCATACCCCTACGCCAGATGAAATCTGCACAGATCCGATCCACTTTCCTAACGGTGGCGATAGGAAGGAGGATGGATTGCAACCAGAAGTGAGCTACAGCTGTAATCACCGACCGAACCAGCTCAATGCGACCTCCAAATGACAATCCCGAGGCTTGCCAACCTTCCACTCTCCTCTGGACGTACTCCACCAAACTATGGCAATCCTGATCCCGCGCATAGTTGACCGTGAGGGGTACTCCTAAATAGCGCACCGGAAGATCACTCCTCTCGATACCCAGGACGTCAGCCCGCTCCTCCTTCTGGGGACATAAGGAGCTGAAGTACACCCGGCTCTTCTCCCTGTTCAGCTGAAGGCCCGAGATGGAATGCAACTCTCCCATAATCTCTGCAAGCGTCTGCATACCCTCCATCGAAGTCTGGATAAACACCAAGAGATCATCAGCATAAATGAGGTGGGTGACTGGAGGATCCACCCTCCGGAACAGTGGGACCAGCCTCCTACGGTGCGCTGCTAAATCCATCAGGCATGTGAAGTATTCTATAACAATCGTGAACAGGTAGGGAGACAGGGGGTCGCCTTGCCTAAGCCCACGATTACTCTGGAAATACCCATAGGGGATGCCCTGGATGAGCACCGAGAAAGTGGGGGACGTGATGCACTCCCGGATCAGGCCAACCCAATGGTCTCCAAAATCCATGGCGGACATCAGATGGCAAAGGAAGTCTCGGTTGACTATGTCATACGCCTTCCTCAGATCCAGTTTCACGCAAGAATTCTCCCCTCCAGGTTAGTTAAAACCCCTCACCATCTCATGGGCCAGGAGGCTGTACTCAGCAATCAACCTCCCCTTGATAAACGCAGCCTGGTTCAGAGAAACCAAGTCCTGCATAATCTCCTCCATACGCCGGCACATAAGGTGCGTAATTATCTTATAGAGATAATTACAGCACGCAATAGGTCTGAAGTCCGCCAGCGCAGTTGCGCCCTCCTTCTTAGGCACCAAGGTCAGGAAGGTGTGGTTCAGCTCTTTCAGCAGCTTCCCTTTGGTGAAGAATTCCTGTACCACCTCCAAGACCTGATGCTTCAGAGTGTCCCAGTGGCGTTTGTAGAACCCACTGCTAAAACCATCCGGGCCTGGAGCCTTGTTGGGATCCGCCAGCTTGACAATAGCTTCCACCTCCTCCAATGTAACAGGTGCAAGGAGAATGCTATTCCCGTACGGAGTCACCAATCTCTTCGTAATAATCTCTGGGAACACAGATAAGTAGTCAGTCTGGAAATACAACTCAGAGTAGTACCTGACCTCCTCGCCCTGGATCGCAGCCGGCTCCCCCACAAGATTGCCATCCATATCCAGAAGCTGGGAGATGTGATTCCTATGCTGTCTGGTCCGGATGACATCATAGAAGAACTTGGAGCACCTGTCGTCGTCCTTGAGCCAGGAGCATTTGGCACGCTGAGCCGTGCTAATCTCCTTCTGCAACCGCAAGATGTTGACTTCTTCAATCAGCTCATTCTCTGTTGTCGCCAAGTCCCCATTGAGCATGTCAGCCTGCATGTCTTCCTGGATAGCCCGCAATTCCACCTCCTTAGCTTCTAAAGAAGTCTTCGGCAACCCCTTCACCCATCTCCGAAGAACCTGTTTCGTGGCCTTGAGACGACGAACCAGTCGGAAATGAGCCGTCCCCTCCTGTCCACTATCAAGCCCCTCAGTGACAGCCTCCAGGTAGCCCTTCGAGAGATACCAACTGTTGTTGTACCTAAAAGGACGGGACTTCCCAGGGGTCCGAAAAGTGAAGCCAACCTGGATGGGGGAATGATCACTCGTCCCAGCAGCCATGCCCTCCACCGAAGTGTTAGGGAAATGACGGAACCATTCGCCATTACCCAGAGCTCTATCAAGCTGGCACGCAACCCTGTTCCGAATACTTTGTTATGCCAAGTCCAGATGAAGTCAGAACGAGACAATCCCTGGAGCCCCGCCTGGAGGAGATATCTCTGAAAATCATATAAGATAGAGTCCGGAACTGGCCGACCACCCACCTTCTCCCCTCGGTGCAGAAGGACATTGAAGTCCCCGATCATCAGAAGAGGAAGGGCCGACGAATCTGCTGCAGCTGCGACCCGAGAAATGTCACTCCAAAGGGATTCCCTCCTCCATCTGTCGTTGTAGCCGTAGACTGCCTCCAATAGGAACCGAAAGCCATCCTTGTTTGAGAAGGAAATGGCAATCAACTGCTCCGTCATCAAGCGCAAATCTTCATCCCAGCTCTTCGAGTTCCATCGAACCCAGATCCTGGCCATGTCACACAGAGCCAGGTTATGCAGTTGGGCCCAATGAGATGGGGTCCTACGAACATGAGTCTTTTCACCTTTAATCTTTGTTTCTAACAGAACAGAGATGTCACATTTCTCTCTGAGAAGCACCCCACAAATCTCTCTCCACCTCCCTAGCGAACACGCCCCCCTCACATTCCAGGCTATAATAGCCATTAATTAATGAGAGGAAGGGTCCCCTGAGGAAACACCCGGATCGGCACCTGGGGAACGCGCCACATCCGTCGCTAGAAGATCCTCCTCCATCCCCGTCGGAATGGAATGCTGTGGGATGGCCTGAGAGAGTACCAACGCCCAGGAAGGATTGTCAACACACACAGCCTCCTCTCTGTCAGCAGGATGCATCCCCTCCCTGGAGGGGCCGTCACTCAGCGGCCCGACGGCACGTCTCTTCCTGCAGTAAACCTGCCCCTCAGCCGAACCTCCACCCCCTCGCGCCACGATCCCCGACTCCGCCATGCCTCTCGTAACAATACTACTCTGCCCCTGGAAAGTGGACAACGCCCCACTCGTGGGAGCAAGCTGGGTAGAGACAATGAGGCTCGTCCCACCCTCACTCACTGGAAGAGTATCCTCTCCCACCAAGGCCTCCTCTCCGCTGTCAACTCTGAAATCCATTTCACAGGGAGAGTCTGGAGCCTCACTTCGGGGGTTAGAAGGCTCCACATGATGTCCGGCCGCCGAACACGCACTGGCCAGATGCCCGAAACAGGAACACCGTGTACAGGTAGGGGGAACCCATTCGTATTCCACTTCTGGGTAAGCACCTCTCCAGACGGGATGTCATACTCCACCAACTCCGGTAACTTCCCCCCAGCTCGGATCTCTACAAAAATTCTGGCGTACATCAACCTCGACCGAAAGGCAGTGGCTTTGTCTGCCTTGATCGGGGTGCCCACCAAGCTCGCCAGTCGCATCAGCAAAGGAATACTCCAAAACCGGACAGGGAACTCAGGGAAGCGAATCCATACAGGGATGGCATTCAGAACTTTCCGCTCAAAGCGAAGCTCCGGGGTCCACTCCTTGAAAATGATAAGCCTGCCGTCAAACGTCCAGGGGCCGCCTTGGAGTATCCTAGCGACATCCTCCGCGAGTCCGAACTTCACATAATAGAAGCCGTTCTCACGGGCAAAGAACTCCATACTCCCCTTAGGCTGCCAGACATGCGCTGCATACCTCAAAATCTGTCCGTAGAAATGCTTGTTGCCTAGGACATACAGGACAAGGGTATTCTCCCAATATGCTGACACCTTCTCAATCTCCTCCGCGGGGAACGAGACCCGGAAATCCCTCCCCGCCTTGATCGACAGTACGTACGCCATCGATGTGGGGCTTTTCGGCCCCACAGGTTTGCAGATCTCTGCCCAGGACCATCCAGTCGGCCGAGTAGTCGCCCCATGAGGCCTGGGTGCAACCTCCGGCCCGGATGGACTATATCTCGGAACACCGGGATCCACCACCTTACCCTTCCCTTTGTCCGCCGCGGTCGCCTTTGGCCGCCAGCCCACCGATCTCTCAGCTGACCCCACATGGCCACGAGCCGAAGACCTCACCCCTGATCCGCTCTGACGACTGTCAGCCGGGTGCCTATCCCAAACATGACCCTGACCACCTCCTGCCTTCCACCCGGTCTTCGCCGCTCGACGGCGCGTAACCGTTGTCCAACCTCCTTCATCCGTCTGGTTCCCCTGAGAACTAGAACCAGCTCCAAATTCGAAAGCCGGGGTAGTAGAACAACCTCCTTCATCCTTCTTTTAGTAGTTTATAAATATACTTGGTAAAAATAAAATTGATCTTTTTGGTTGAATGTAAATATTTTATCGGTTCGATTTAGTAATTGCCAATGTTTTTCTTTATATATTAATTTCATTTTTTTAGCATGTGATTTTATTTTTGCACTTTCTTTACGTTTAAGGTCGACCCCCCCCTATCTTAAATTTCTGCGTCTGCCCCTGGCCAACATCTTCTCTTTCTCCATCTCCTATGCCTACTGAAATGTGAGAAAATTAGCATGGTAGAGCCATGGTATTGGAGCTTTCGGTATTATGGAAATAACATGGTATCAGACCACCAATAACGACTTGGTATCAAAACCATAAATAACAACAACAATCATTGTATGTCTTAGTGTTAAATGCTCTTGCATTGTGATGACAGCTCATACAAGTAATTTTAGTGAAGCACTCATGTATGAATCAAAAATAAGTTAAATGGTCCAACTTTATTGGGATATTTATTTAGGTACCGGAATTTGAGGAAGCTGCATTTGGTGCTCCTTTAAACAAAGTTGTGCGTTGTAAGACGAAATTTGGATGGCACCTCCTGCAAGTGCTTTCTGAGAGGTATAAAATATATCATTTGTTGCATTTTACATGCTGCAACAGTTGTCTGACACTGGGCAGTTTATAATGTCAGGGAAGAATCTATGCTTCAACATATTGAGCCAGAAGAGTTCCATTCCAAAATGCAAGATCCTAGCTTCATTGAAGAAGCTCAACTAATTGATGTCCGTGAACCTGAGGAAGTGTATGGATCATTTTCTTATGTCACTTGTTAAGCTTTTTAAATTTGATTGAACTAGGAAAAACTAATCCCCTTTATTCATTACCGACACCAAGGGCCTTCAATCAAGATATCTTTTTAATGTAGATGTGTTTGCCTTCCATCTTCTTTTCCTCATTATTGTTCATTTACAAAACATATAAACAATATATAAGTTATCACTAATAACAATATACATTTGTTCTACTTTGAAGTGGTGATACACTCATAACTAGGCTTGTCATGTGGAAGATGTATTATATTCTTTTTTACCTATTCTGTGAGAAAATTATCTGTTTCGTATAATATGGAGGTTACAGACGAACCTTGTACAGAAGATGTTTCCGTAGAAACACATGACAATAATGTGTCACCACGGGATTGGAAACGAGTCTGTGCTTTGTAATTTAGCAACTTATGATGAATAAAATATTTTTAAAAGCATCTTTTCTCCATTTATTAAGATATTATATGCAGATAAGCAAAAAACAGAGTTCAAGCAGATGTAAAAAAAAAAAACGTAAATCCATTGTAGTTTAAGGATACAAACTTTTGGCTTCAATAGAAAACTCCGATTCAAGGTTTGTTCGAAACTTTTACACCTTTGGTCAATAGCATACTTAGTCAATAATAGCTTACTGTTAACATGTTTGTACAACAATTAATGGAGGTTAACTGTACCAATATACCACCCATTGGTACCAATACAAAGAACTTCACGAGTGGAAGAATCATCTTCATACAGCTGCTGGATATTTAGCTTTAAAATTTGAGAGTTTTGTGATATTTGAATATGCCTATTTCAAGTGTTCTCATCGTCTTCCACAATTTAGTTTGTTTTTGTACATATTGATGGACTTATGTAACTTCTTTGCATTGCAGAGCTCAAGCTTCTTTGCCAGGTTTCAAGGTTCTTCCTCTTCGTCAGTTTGGGACTTGGGGCTCAGTGATAGCAGATGAGTTTGATCCTCAAAAGGACGTCTATGTGTTGGTATTATTTCTTTAAAATATATATATATATATATATATATATATATATATATATATATATATATATATATATATATATATATATATATATATATATATATATATATATATATATACTTGTCTAACATTATCACTTGATGAAAAGTGAACACTAGTAGCATTATTATTTGCACTGTACTTATGTTCGATGGTCGTCTCACAGTGTCACCATGGCGTGCGATCTCTACAAGTTGCGAAATGGTTGCAATCCCAGGTATTTGCCTGTTCGCGTGCAATATCTATTAAGCTAGAGACCTCCCATAAATTTCTTTTTTGTGTGATAAAATGGAGTTGGGAATTCATCATCAGTCTTTTCTAATAAGTTCTTTATGTGTGATCAAGGGTTTCAAGAAAGTGTTCAACATCTCAGGGGGAATTCATGCATATGCTGTCAAGGTTGATCCGTTGATCCCAACATACTGAGTGATGCTGTAGTGCTCGTCGTCCGGCAACTGCAACGTAATATTGGGTTAACTTTTAATGGTAAAGATTGTGCTATGTTAATGAATTTGTAAGTTAAATAGTGAAAACTTTCCGATGGGTATTTAAAAAGTTTTGCACAACAATCTCGAGCAATGAATGAGAAGGGATCAAGTTCTGCAGCACCCTGCATTGTTATAATATACATATTTTTGCGTAAATTTCTTTGTTGCATCGCCTGAACATGGAGCTGTTAGTGAAATGTTGTCTCGTCCCGTCTCCTCTTGATACTACTGATCCAGAAAATGCTGAACTATTTTCGGTTTTATGTGCTTCTGCATCTTGGTTGTAAGAATCCAACAATGGAGGCATTTGATCCATTTTCGTATTTCCTCTAGTTCTCATTTCAAAGGAAATGCACTTCTATTGAACCATACTTGGAAATCGGGGACGGACTTGTTTGCAAGATATGTACTTCTATTAAGTAAAGTTGGAGCCCTTTCCCAACGGAATAACCTTTTGTGGATCATCACAAATGGATGTCCTTATTCAGACAAGGACAAACCCTAATCACCCCTCTATATATATTGTTATTAAGAAAAGACTTGTATAGATTTTGTCAAATTATTTTCTTCCTTCACTTATACTCTTATAATACATTATCAGAACGAAACTTTGAGGAGCACAGGAGCACTAGACTGACAATTTAATAATTTAACGACGAGTTTCCATTATTGTTCAAGATCGTAAATACTGATCGTAATATACCACCCTCCACTATTTTCAGATTTATAGAAAGCACACACAAAAAAAGAAAAGAAAAAGAATGAGAGGTTCATATTTATATTTTATTAGTGAAGATTTTTTTAGGGTTGGAATCCGATCGTTCCTTAGTTTGTCTCACAAGTATTTTCCATGTCAAGAAATGATTGGGTTTGCGTCGTGGTCTTTTTAATGATTTTGGCAAAATGGTTCGTACGACTTTTTTAGGTTCTCTCACTGCCTCTTAGTTTGGAAGGATAGTTTCAGCATTTTGTTCGTAACACACCACTGATCATAAATAACATGTTAAGATGAATGGAATCTTAAAGTTTAAAACAAATGCTGTGAACTCCATCTATTATGAGTCCAAATATTCCATTTAAGCCATCTTCAATAATATAGAATAAGTTCTCCGAAATGAGATGATCTGAATAGCCACCATTGTCACGTCCCGTTTTCGCATAACCGTTCGTCCTCGCTAGGATGTAATGCCGCGCGAGCCTAGGTTGCGCCCTCGCAAGGCAATTCCACAATGGCCGATAACAGGATAAACGACGGGGTCGTTGAACAGAAGTCCCGAAACAGAAAAATTGAATAATCAGTAAGTCGCCAGCGGAAATTTGAAACAAACAAAAGTCATACAAATAGCTCTTTATTGATTTTGAAACAAAGATTACAAATGTGGCACGAGGCCAAGATTATAACACTCTCACTCTTCCTCACAATACAAGTCACTATGCTCTCTCTCATCTCTCAATACAATGAAACATAGGTTCCCCTTCGGCTTGCAACTTAAGGTGATTCAGATAGGCGATGTCCATACTGTCCCGTATAAGTCCAGACTCCATGCGGCCGCACGCCTCAAAACGTCAAGGAACTCCGTGCCTCGACGCTTTCAAGCGAGCTTCGTCCCGAGCGTGCTGATACATGAACCTGCACATGAATACTGTTTGGGTGTCAGTACACAACAGTACTAGTGAATGAGCTCCTCGTCCACCCATACAAAACCAACACGTTATTTTAGTGATTACAACTATTCTTTTAATTATATTTCTAATATTGTCTTAGGATCAGTTTTAGGACATAGACTCCTGGCCTATTTTGTGATGCGATGACACAATCATGCCATGAAACTCCTTTGTGATTCTACGTCGAGGCCGTGCCGCAACTCAGTGGTCGTGCCATAAACTCAGTCGTGCAACAACATCGAGATCGTGTCTCGTAGCTCAGTGTGACTTAACCATACCCTACCATATGACCTTTCATGCTTCAAATCTGACGACTTAATCCCAAACTTATTGAAATTCAGTGTCAATGACTCCAAACACGATGCCACATCTCGTGCCGAAGCACGAGTCTTTACGTATAGCCAAATCTTAGACTCCATAATCGTGGTGCAGACCGTGCACACCTTTCTTAACTCATTTGTGCCGTGCTTACATTTTTTGTGACTCAATCGACATCGTGCATGCGGATTGTCGCTCAACACACCAACTCATCCATATGAAAGATCACGACCCCCCAAGCCTACTTGACTTTGAGTCTCACGTAGACAAGGTTGTCCGTTGCGGGTAGCGAGCCCCGTCGAAAGCCTTGAATCACCTGAGCGGTACAATCCAGCTCAACTACCTTGTCGACAAGTTGTCCAATGATCATACAAATGTGCCTGCCTAACTCACCATATGACCCAACCAGTATTCATGCTTGCTCATAAACCATACTTTATATACTTCATTGGAGACTCCCAAACGAGGGACCGCCTCGGCGACAAACGGTCGCGTGAACTTACAATGTTATCATACTCTTTTCTGACTTAACTCAGGAACGACTATTTTGATAGCCCTCCTGCTCAACTTGAACAAGTCATATTCCTTTGAAGAGCCACATAAATTGTGTCATACTTCAACGATGGGCCATAAAACCGTGGGAACGTGCACATGCTCAACTTGAATAATCGTGTTCTTTGGGTGCTTTAACTCATGTCATAAACTATGTCATACAACTTAACCCGTGGGGCGAAAAAATGCTATGCCAAGCCTTGCACCGTGAAACGTGCATTGAGACTTGGGGGACAATTATGCTATACCAAGCATCGAACGGTAGAATAGTGCATACTTTAGCAAGCATTGGACAGTGGGACAGTACATACTTTACTAAGCATTTATATCGTGAGACGCCCATGACTATGCTAAGTTCATAGCCTTGTGGCAATATAGACCAATTTTTCCTTCTCCCAGGCCACGGGACGAAGGACCGAGTGTCAATTTGAAAGCACGTCGTACAACATTTTTAAGCAAACCGTGAGACCTTTCTGTATTCTAACTCAATCCGACTCAAGTGGGATTATTCCCTTAGCTATATGGATTCATCTCTTATATTATTATGCCTACTCAGTGCAATGAAAACATTCATTTACTAGTGTGAAGGCCAAGCTTAGACAAGTTCACCAAAGTCACCCATCCGAACGAGGAATTGCCTCGGCCGTGCGGGACTTCGAGCAAGCCGTTGCATGGCTAAGTCCAAATGCCGTTGCGTTTTGATTCCTCCGGTTGAACTGAGTCAGACAGAGCATTACATAATACACCACTCAGAAAAAATTTTATCTTCGAAATTTACTGAGTACACACTCATCGACTTATCACTTATTACTCAACTCGAATTCATCTAGCGTGCATTCAAATCTTTTGAATACACTTCCTATATGTTTCAGCCATCAGAGTCGCGCTCTACGCTTTAGTCAATTTTATCGAACAACTATATCATTCAAATCATCTGACTCAAATCCACAACTTGACCATCAATTCATTCGTCTAAGTTCACACTATGTTCGTACGGATTGCACTACTCAAACATGGGGTAACTTATACTCGCCGCACATACGGACAACTTAATTCTAGGGCAAACCCACCCGAGCATTGTTCCTTATTCATTCTGAATCTAAGCATAACCAAAACAATCATTCACTATCACCTAGTCGAAATCCAGTGTTACCCTTTAATCAAATCTAGCCAAAATATTTTCAAGTCCTTGCATCAATTTCCCAACCGATCTTCCAAACCTGACTGCATCAATGCCTCAAACATAATCACTTGTATCGCTACATAATTCTCGCTAACCAGTTTTGCTATACTCTGAAGTTATCGTTCGCATCGTCTACGTTATGACTTCCAAAAAATTTCCAAACCCTTTGAACGGTCCCTCAAAATCTGAATCTTTTTATTGCACAACTCAATTACACTCTTTCGACTACAATCTTAATCACGATAACATCGTTTCAAAATTCGAACAAGCATAATTTTGCTTTCATTCAATCCTCAATAACCCGTTTGATTTCATCGAAACATAATTTTGCCTTCAATTATCAACTTTATCTTATCTGATCCAACAATTTAATTCATTTCAATCGCATATGATAATTCCTTTGTTCAATCTATACAACATCAACGTCCATTCTCAAATATCCTGCTTATGCAATTCAGTATGTTTACCTCGAACCAATTGATTCAAACCTAATTTCATTATATTTTATTTCAACGATCATATCTTCGGTCTCATTTTAATTCAGTATACCACTCGAGTTGGATCGTGCACATAATTAAGGTATTCCCAAAAAATATGTATTTTAACCAAGCTTCGTGATAGAGTATCCAAACAAAACTGATAGCTGCAATTTCCATCGACTTCTTCGAAACACAAGTTCATCTTTCCATTGAACAACCGATATCTCAATGTCGTAAGCCAATACAAACCTATCATTCATCAAAACTTCCAAGAACATTTCTAACTAGCTACCCCAGCTCTATAATCTACCCAGGCGAGTCTCGCTAAGGTCGATCGCATCAAGTCTATCTCTCTGCACAGCGACGTCTACCTAACCGCTAGACTATCTTTACTAGGCTAAAGTCAAAATCAGTGTTAGCATCACCATTCCCAAATAACAATATCAAAACACTCACCTCCCAATTCTAAGGTCAAATCGTAGTCGATAGTATAGGGTCCTGCTACCCAAGCTCGCATCACTCCGATTTCTAAATTTCGAGCATAGATTTCTTCTATTCATATTCGCAACATTCAGTCCAGGGGTCCGAGTCATTCAGCAAAACCATTCCTAGGATAAATCATTTCACGATCATCCTCGATCACGACATGGTTCAACGACGCAAATCCCAAACTCGCAATCCTTAAAATTCGTTTAATAGACCTATCAATCAAATTTGTGTACCTCGATTTCAAAATCACAAGTCATTCACTCAAATTTCCAAACCTACTTGTCCTCAATTTTGTGCATCTATCTCATCGCACAATCATAATATCACATACTTTAAATCCCCGAGTCATATAATCCTCAAATCAATGATCATCAACTCTTTCAATATTTTCGTTTCTCATAGTTCGACTATCATTTATTCACGTATACTTCAAGTTTATCATATCAAGTCATCCAAACATTCATTTCTATCAAAATTCCAAGGTATATAATCCATATGAATAATAACATTTTATACGATCATCATTCCTCGAATCAGAGTACCCCTGAGTTATCGCACATTGATCTTTGATACGCCTCAATACCATCAACGATATACATAACCTGACGATCTTTCTTTTGCAACGACCTCCGAGTCGTGCAACTTATGCTATCATCAGAACTGGATATACGATTATCTCCTCGACATTCAAGATCAAATCCAATCGTTATCCGTCAAACTAGTTACATGATCAATTCGTCCAACTCAAAATCACCTTTGTTTTATCTTCTATCTTAGTTCATCGAGCAATTTCTTCTTTTGTCCCTAGCGTCATTCTCGTATCTTCAAGTAAGTTTCTATGCACGCTATCCTCTAATCGTGCTATCTTTCCTTAGTCAAATTTTGAATTTTCAATTGCTTTCAGTTCTGTGCTACGATTTTTGTATATGATCTGTATCAATTTTTCTCGACTAAGTCATTCATTTGTTACGCCTTAACTTTTTCTTGATTCAATCTATATATTCTTATCACTTTGCATTTCATACTCAGTGCGATCCCAATTTGATGTGCGTCGTTTCATCATTCGTTCGAATCCAACTTATACTAGCTATCAAGTCATGACTATCTTTGAAACACTCTTTCTAAGGTATTATGCAATTTCATCGCTTGCTGATAGATTCATTGGTACCCCGATCATCAGTCGATCAACATCCACAAGGCTATCCTATATACCACTCAGGGATGAGTTACTCGATAAATCCTCGAAACGATTATTCGAATAAAAACTAATCACTTTGAATCTCCGTTTGAACAATTCCTCAAACTCTAATCACGTTCCATCTATATCGCATCAACGATATCATCTTTTCAATAGTACATCAATCGACAGTTATCCCACGTACTCAAATCGAGTCAAACTTATTCTTATTCACAAACATTTGATCCCCCCACACAACTTGCTATTATCGACGTAAACTTTGGTGTATATGCATAGTCCAACTTAGCCAACCGTGCCTTACGTGAAACCATCTTTTATTTGACCAAATTTTTTCCTCATGAGATTTTACAAAATATATAGACTTATTGTATGGAACATCCCGCAGAATATTGAGAGAGCGCACCAACAACATCGATTGCGTAAACAACATTTAGTACAAAAACATCAGAGTTAAAGAATTCAATCGAAAGTCCAAGGACATAAAGCCGTGCTATTATACCACTATGCCACGCCCCGGTTTCGCTGAACCATTCGTCATCGATAGGACGTGATGCCACATGAGCCTAGTCTGCGCCCGTGCAAGGCAATTCCATAACGGTCGATTACAGGCTAAGTGATGGGGTCGTCGCACAGAAGTCTCGAAGCAGAAACATTGAATAATAGTAAGTCGCTAGAGGAAAGTTGAAACAAACACAAGTCATACAAATAGTTCTTTATTGTTTTTGAAACAAAGATTAATGTGGCACGAGGCTAAGATTACAACACTCGGTCTCACTCTTCCTCATAATACAAGTCACTCTGCTCTCTCTCATATCTCAATATAATAAAACATAGGTGCCCCTTCGGCTTTGCAACTTAAAGGTGGTTTAGATAGGCGATGTCCATAAATTATGTCTCGTATAAGTCTAGACTCCATGCGTCCGCACACCTCAAAATGTCAAGGAACTTCGTGTCTCGACGCATCCAAGCGAGCTCCGTCCCGAGCGTGCTGATACCTGAACCTGCACATGAACACTATTTCGTCAGTACACAACAGTACTGGTGAGTGAGCTCCTTGTCCACCCATACAAAACTAACACGTGATTTTAGGGAGTGCAACTATTCTTTTGATTGACTTTCTAATATTACCATAGGATCAGTTTTAGGACATGGACTTCTGGCTTATTTTGTGATGCGACGACACAATCGTGCCATAAAACTCCTTTTATGATTCTACATCGAGGTTGTGTCGTGCAACTCAGGGTTCGTGTATAACTCCCTAAAATTGTTTTTATGAATTTTTGAATTTATTTCTTGAATTTTTATTTGAAAAAGTATAATTTTTGTTAATAAAACTTGGTTTTAAATAATAAATCTGATTTTGAAATAATTAATTCTGTTTTATTAACCTTAGTTATTATTTATTAATTTTGATTATTGTTATCATTAATGATTCATTAGTTCAATTATGGACTGGGTTTATTTTAATTAATTGGAATCGAAGGCTTTAGCCTACATTTTCTATGAGGATAGATTAGTGCAGTTTTTAATTAATTCTGGATTATTTTAATTAGTAGTTAATTAACTAATTAATTAATTAGCAGGTAGTTAGTTAGTTATCATGTTAGTTAGTATTCTCCACTAATAATCCTAGATCTATTATAAATTACATATGGGTGCTACTCAGACTGACTTGGAGAACACACTAATATTTTATTATAAATATTGGGGGTGTCCAAAGTTATTATTTTATTACAATAATTTTCTGACACCCACACTGTTCCCAACACTGACACCTCACTGTCACTCTATTCACACTGTTCCTGGCTGAGCATCACCGTGAGCATTGTCGGAGTTCGTCGTAGCTTGCCGAGAACCACCGCCTCGTCACCGATCGTCGCTTGAATGGCTGTCAATCACCTACAGATGACCGAATCTGTCAGATCCCGGCACCTCCGTCGCAGATCTGACTCTACCTCGCCGTCAGTCTTCTCACCGCGTCACCAATCTCGTCGGAGACTCGGTGAGTTCCTCGTCGACTGTTTTTTTCTTCTTCATGAAGCTACTGTCAACCACTACTTGACACTGTGTTCGTCGTCACAACATGAGTCGCCGCTCGTCGGACCTCCGCTTTGTCGAGACTCGCCGATCACCGCAGTAGCTCCGCCACCACCGACCGCGGTGAGTTTCTTTCTGCCGTCATTTCTTTCTCCCTTCATTTTCTTATGGCTGACTAATCCAGATGATCCACCGCGGCCGATTGCAGATCCGACCACCACCCGCCAGGATCAGCCTCCGTTGCTCTGTTCGAGGCCACTGACGATACCGCGACTGCTGTGCCAAAGCCTCTGTCTCCGCAACCAGCTCCTCGTCAACCGTGTTGACCCTTCGAATCTCGTGCCATCCTTTCGTGAAGCGATCAGCTCTTCGTAGATCGTGCCGAGCCGCAGCACCGAGCCGAGGAGACTCCGCCGTCGTCAGGTCTGATAGCCATCCGCCGTCGCCTTGGTTCACCGCAGATCGCCGTTGAGGTAAGCTTCCGCCTCGATCCCCTCTTTTCTTGTTTTTTAGAGTTTAGGGTTTATGTTGATATGTGAAGCGAGAGATTTGGGAGCTAGGGTTTGCGGCTGGTGAAAGAGAGACGATGGTAGGGTGGGGTTTTTCTCGATCATTTGGGGAAGAATGAAGGAAGTATGAGAGAATGGTGTGAAAAAGCAGCTAGGGTTAGGGTTAGGGTTTGGGAGTGAACACCAGAAGGAAGATGAAGAGAAAGGCTAGGGTTAGGAGCTGAGCGGCTGAGGAGAGAGAAGAATTAGGTCAAAATGTTAGGTTTTATCAGTCAATGTTGGGCCGGGTATGTTTGGGCTAGAGTTAGGGTTACTGTTGAGGGGTAAGTCGGGCTTTAGCAGTAGTTTCTATGTAAAAAAAGAAAGAAAGAAAGAATAAGGTAGTTTAGTTGATAGAGTTGGGCTAGGTTTGAATGCAGACTGTGTGGACTTGGATGCTAGGTCTTCCAGCATTGGGCCAGACTATGTGGGTTGGGCCGATAGGGAAATTTGGGCTAGTTTTGATTAATATTATTATTGTTAAATATTATTAAATTATGGTCATTTATATATCTTTAATAAATTTTGTAGTAAAAAAAATTCTAAAATTATTATGTAGTTATTATTAGTTTAGTAGTATCCATATTGATTAATATGTCATTATATTTTAGCTATTGCTACTTTATTAAACTTATAGCTAATGTAGATAATAAATCACTATATATATATATATATATATATATATATATATATATATATATATATATATAATTAGTTAGTTTTATACTATAAGAAATTAAATAGTTAGCAATATTTGGCTAGTACCTATAATTAATTAGTTCTATTCTATAATTAATTAATTAGGTAGTTGGTTAATCAGTAATGCTTAGCTAGTTGTCATTATTTAGATTTTGATCTATTTTCAATTATTTCTAGGTGGACATAGAGACTTCTACATTTTCGATAACAATCTTTCAGAGCAAGACAAGTACTTCTATGATTTTGACTCATTTACTTCATGCCATGGTCTTTTCATATTGGACACATTGTTATACGACTTGGTCTATATTTTAGGTTCATGATATTTTATTTGTATCTGGGGAAGGAGAAATACTACGGATATGTGATCAAAGTCCAACTTAGGATTCATGTTGATAGCTTAATGAGATTTAGGTCGTACCATTTACTTGTTCTTATTCATGATCTTTACCCAGCCGGTCACATGTCTTAGTATGTATTTCAAATTCACTTGTCATGATCTTTTGATTACATGTTCATATTTAGTTTAGATTACGCATTTACTTTTCATGTTCATCATGTTTTATTGTTCCTTTACTTACCAACATGTCTTACTTGTTTCATTATTATAGATTATACTTTGCTCTGCTCCTGATTTGATATGTTGCAGGTGAGCTTGAGGCCATTTGTACCACCTACTTTGGGCAGGAGCCCGAGGCCATAGTTGAGCAGGATGACACCACTCAGGACTTAGGAGATGCAGAGATTTAACTTTAGTTCCATTTCTTAGATTTGCTTAGTAGTCTTTACTTTAGATGTTGTATTGTGAGGGATTTGCGGATTGGACTCTCACCTTTATTTTTGTCTCCGAATTTGTCTCCGGCTAAGTGTAAAATGTGTAATAATGGCTGGACTTGTGGTGGTGTATTGTGATATACTCTGGGACGAACTAGATGCTGTGATGTTGATTTTATAATAATACTAGAGTTCTTAGATACTTAGTACAACTTACTACGTTGAGTCTACAACGTAAGTTGGGTGTGTCCGACTCGTATCCAATTATTCGAGAGTGGGTCGTGACATCGTGTCATAAACTCAGTGTGACTACCTTCATGCTTCAAATCCGATGACTCAATCCCAAACTTATGCAAATTTAATGACTCCAAATACGATGCCACATCTTCTACCGAAGCACGTATTTTTACGTATAGCCAAATCTTAGGCTCCATAATCGTGGTGCAGACCGTGCACACCTTTCTTAACTCATTTGTGTCGTGCTTACATTTCTTGTGACTCATCCGACATCGTGCACGCAAATTGCCGCTCAGCACACAAACTCATATATATAAAAGATCATGCCCTCCCAGGCCTACTTGGACTTTGTAGTCTGGTGTAGACAAGGTCGTCCGACACATGTAGTGAGCCCCGTCGAAAGCCTTGAATCACCTAAGCGGTACAATCCAGCTCAACTACCTTGCTTTTTCTCCTAGGCCGAATCGGTCCTGTGGCCCCAGGTTGCCATCCGAGGATGTGAAACCTTGTCGACAAGTTGTCCAATAATCATGCAATGGATCCTATCTAACTCACCATATGACTCAATCGGTGTTCCTGCTTGCTAATAAACCATACCTTTCATACTTCATTGGAGACTTTCAAACGAGGGATAGTCTCGGCGACAAATGGTCGCATGAACTTTCAATGTTACCATACTCTTTTCTGACTTAACTCAGGAACGAATATTTTGATAGCCCTTCTGCTCAACTTGAACAAGTCATGTTCCTTTGAAGTGCCACATAAACTGTGTCATACTTCTATGATGGGCTTTGAAACCGTGGGGACGTGCACATGCTCAACTTGAATAATCGTGTTCTTTGGGTGCCTTAACTCGTGCCATAAACTATGTGATACAACTTAACCCATAGGACGAGCAAATGCTATGCCAAGTCTTGCACCGTGGAAACATGCATTGAGACTTGTGGGACAATTATGCTATACCAAGCATTTGACAGTAGAATAGTGCATACTTTAGCAAGCATTGGACAGTGGGACAATACATACTTTACCAAGCATTTATATCGTGCGACGCCTACGACTATGCTAACTTCATAGCCTTGTGGCAATATAGAACAACTTTTCCTTCTCCCAAGCCACGTGATGAAGGACTGAGTGTCAATTTGAAAGCACGTCGTGCAACATTTCTAAGCCAACCATGAGACCTTTCCATATTCTAACTCAATCATACTCAAGTGAGATTATTTTCTTAGCTGTATAGGTTCATCTCTTTCATTATTGCGCCTAATCAGTGAAATAAAAACATCCATTTATTAGTGTGAAGGCCAAGCTGAGGCAAGTTCACTGAAGCCACACACCTGAACGAGAAATTGCCTCGACCGTGTGGGACTTCGAGCAAGCCGTTGCATGAGTAAGTCCAAACGTCGTTGTGTTTCAATTCCTCCGGTTGAACTGAGCGAAACGGGACATTACAAGCAGTTGGCACCAGGGCCGGCCCGGAACATTTTGATGCCCAGGACGAAATACAAAATGATGCCCTTTTTTCAAAAAATATTAGAAATAAAATATCAAAAAAAAATACATGATACAATAAACCAAAGTGAACCCTTTTAAATTGAGGTCTGATTCATGCCAGCTAACCTAAAATTTTGCATCAGGAATATATCCTAGCAAATGGTAATACTAGTACTTTTGTAGTTTAAAAAAAAATCTCCGATGCAATATGTTATTTAACATTTCTTGTTTATATTTTTTTCAGTACTATGATTGAGATATATGGACTTGTTTGCCTAATTTATCAACAATAGAGAAACTTAAGAAACATAAAAAAAAACCAAAATCAGGAGGATTAAAAATTTCAAGAGGAACAAAAGCTACAAAATATTTCAGTTTGAAAACCAAATCATTGTAAAATTTTAAGTGCAAAGATTACGAAAAGATATTCAACACTAGGAACAATATATAATTTTAAGTGTGAAATCTTACGTGCAAAGATAAACGAAAAGACTCATCACCATCGGCCCATCGGTATTCAACACCAACGTGAGATCAATTATAACTTACAACACGTAGTGAGCTAAACATACTACAGAAGCTGACTGAAACTTAGTTACTATGAAAATGTGCATAAATAGAGATATTACGAAGGAAGACCGAAGATCTAATACAAACAATATGTATCCTAATTTTTAAAAGATGAAAAATTTCAAGTCCATGCTTGTGTCCGTGCAAAGTAGATTATATGTAAATATAACTTGGAACTTCCGAAAAATAAACTACATCAATAGAACTCCTCATAGAAAAGACGGGAGACAAAGAGATATTGTCCTCAGTCATTAACAACAGAGGGAACTCAAAAAATATAATAAAGACAAAATCACGAGGAACAAAAGTTAAAAAATATTTCAATTCTCAAAATAAAAGTCTTGCTAAAATATCAGGTTCACATTGATACCTCTATCTCACATTTTTGTCTCCTCTTCGGGTCAAGGCTCAAGTAGAGGCCAGAGAGAGAGAGAGAGAGTCGTCATGGCCTTCTTCGCGTCTTACATCACGGAATCCTTTTTAAGGATTCTAGGAGAAGAAATTGAAAAATTTTATAAATTTATGTTTCAATTATAAGCAAAAGAGAGAATAAAGAGAGAATTAAAATGAACAATTATAAAAAAAACTTATTGTTGGTCGTCTGGAATCGGAAGTAACGTGAAGAACCTTTTTTTCCTCTGAAATACAAAAAAAAATCTGAAGCGATAGGAAGACTAGTTTTTCTTTGAAATTAAAGAGTCGGACGGCTATCCAATTCCCAAGCGTCATGTCCCATTTGTTGAATTGCTATAATTATTTTCTTCGGACCTTGCACTTTGAAGAATAAATCAAAGTAACAATGTTTTATTATTTATTACTATTGCTAACTTAAAAAAAATTGGGGCCCCTTGGAATTTGGGGCCCAGGACGCAAGCCATGTCTGCCCCTCCTCGGGCCGCCCCTGGTTGGCACATAGTGGATGGTTCCCATTGTCATATAATGAGTAATCCTTGGTTTTTGCATTTATTTGGCTATTTTTCTTGTTTACTAACTTGACGCCTTGAAAGGACTACTAATTATGGCCACAGAGATTGAAGATAAAACCCCTAAAATGTATCCTACAAAATAATATGGTAGTAAGTATTGCTTCTACCAATCAAGCTTGGGCCTAAAGAAAAACCTTGGTTGTGCTTCCTATATGTAAGATGCCAAAAAAAAAGATGCCTGGAGCGTTTATGACATTGAGTTTTAGTTCTTCCTCACATTACATCTGAGTCTCCAAGAATGTCTCTTTGGTGATGTGGCTTATATTGTTCTTACAATTACATGTGGTTCCTGTAACTATTGGCATACATCATTTTTCTACTCATCTTAGGAGAATATTGAAATGTCACTCATTCGGTCAAGTGAGTTTAAATTGTATGACCAATAAGACATGGTTGTCCATCCTCCAAATGGTTTCTAAAGCCCTTCTCTTGTTTTGTTCCAGCGTCAATAGAGAAGGTTATGTTAGGTAAATGGCCATCAAAACATTTAGATATCTTACATGACATCAATAGCTAGAATCCTTGGTAAGAACCTGCTCCATACGATTGTAATCAAGTTGCAGGTTTATACACCTCTTCAACACACTTGGATACATCTGTAGGTCTAAATTTCTAGTGAGCAAAGAATATCCCAAATTTTGACTAGTAGAGGAATAAGGAATATCTATCTGTAACCTCTAACGTAGAGAACCAAAAGTTTGTCCTAGAGAGATTCTCCACCTATTGACTAGGAATATACTTCATTCACATTGGGGATGTCGAGTAACTGTCACGATCCGCTCCCAAATAATCGGATACGAGTCGGACACGTCCATCCTTCGTCGTTAGACACGACGAAGTAAGCTGTCCAATCTAGGAAAACTACAAGGCAATATGAAAGTATACAAATCACAACATCTATAAACGATTCCAGAATTATCACCATATTCCACAAGTCAAAATTCAATTTATACATGAAAGTACCAAAGACAAATCCGGTAACAAGAATGAAATACAACTATGAACTCTCAATATACAATAACTAAAAGTAAAACTAAACAAATCTAAACTGATAACCTATAACTAAGTCATGGCTCCATCCTGCTCAGCTAAAATTTTGGGCTCTGGATATCCTCAAATACACCTAAAACATATCCAGTCAGGAGCGGAGCAAAGTACAATTCTAGGTAATGAACAAGAACATCATGATATGAAAGAGTACATGAGAACATAAAATATAAAGTACAGGAAAAGAACATGAAAGTACAGAATGTAAAGTACAAGAAGTACAGAAAATAAAGTACAAGAAGTAAATCCTGAACCTGAAGTATAAGACATGACATGTGCACAATAATTGAAATACAACTAGCCTATGTGACCGGTTGGGGTAAGTACATGAATAAGCACATGAGTACAGGAATAATGGTACGACTTAGGGCCCGCGTGCACAGTGCGAGGCCTAAGCTATCTACGCGAGTATCAGAACATGGATTTGGTCACATAGCTAGTGTATTTTTCCTCTCCGACCACAAGTAAGTACATGAACATAAAAGTACAGGAGAACATGATATCGTGTAATGACGTGTCACAGGAAAAGTACAGGATATGAATGTAAATGAACATAAACCATAGAATGTACTTGCCTTGCTCAGGGTGATCGAGAAAAGAGAATAAATCTGGATGTCCACCTGATTTTAGTACAAGTTGGTTAATTTCTAAACAAAGTCATTAACTAATTATGACTAGCTAACTGTCCATAGTTAAACATAAGATACCAATATATGTAACTATCTATTTATTTAGAAAAGATTTTAATAGCTTTTTTTTGAAAGATATACCACATAACTTATCAAAATAGTATTATTTTATATTTATAAATACTAACTCTTAGAACTATAATTATTACTTAAAGATACCCTTAGTAACAAAATGCTTATAACTATGCAACTTAGAGCAGAAATCATTAATAATATTACCTAGATTAGAACCACAACATTCTACAATAATTAAAGATTCCTATATATCTTAGAGTTTGTTGACCCATCATGCTACAGACCTATGTTACACAATCTAAAATCATTATAATAGGCCCAGCCTCTCTTACAACCAGCTGGGCCAGCAACTCATTTAAACACGAATTAACTCAAGCTCTAAGTCAAATAAATACATGCAGAGAGTTAAGATGAACTATATGCAACACCATTCAGAATTATACACAAAAGCCAACCCAACCCAGGCTCACATTCAACCTACAGAACCACTGCGGCTTCCAAACATATTTCGAATTTAATAGCTTCTCAGCAACACTCTCAACCAAGCTAACATAAGCCAACCTGCAGCTCAACTTGACCAAAATTCCCACATTAACCATCCAATGCTAACTCACTAGTTTAGCAACAAAAATGTAAAATCAAGGCCTAATACATCATATGCAATTCTCAGTTAAGTTCCTCCTCAATATAGGATATCAATCCAAAGTGTAATATATAACAATTTGAACTGCTATACTATCAACTGCCCATAAACATTCAGTCAAGTCCCTGAGCTCCATCAAAACACAAACAAAAATCCTAACCAACTGAGCCTATCCAAGGCTGGCAGCACCACAAGAGTTTAGCAATACAATAGAATTAAAAACTTAACTGTCTATACACAAATACTCGGAAATGAGCACAAGCCCAGCTCTATCACAGCTCAAAGCCATAAACATTGCATCCTAGCAACCTGCATACACGAAGCCAAGTTCATCTAGTACATACACCAGCCGAAAATCCAAACTCCATCACAACCTAAGTAATCCCCAAAGCTCATTACCAGGCACAAAGCCTACTGAATCCATACGCTTCAACACAACAAGTATAAATTGGAAGTTTACACACACAACCCAAAAATTATGAAATATGCAACCTAAAATCTACCAGGATTCACAAAACCATAGTCTACACAAAATGTAATAAAAACAACATTCTCAACTCTAACCCAAATGCACAGAGCTTCACCCTCATGTCTCGGTTGATCCCACCTGGACACGATACCAACAGAAACATTGTTGGACACGACACCAACAAGAATACTGCTGGACACGATCCTAACGACGGACACGAACCCTGAACATAAGCACGACTGGCATTATAATCAAATCAAACTAGGCGCCAAATCCCGATTCTTTATAACATAGAGTAATGAGAAATAGGAAAAATTACTGGAAAAAGAGAAAGAATCCAAAGAAAACTCAGCTCCGAAAGCTGGACACTCCCTCTTCGTATCCAACTGTCACTGAGACCATTAGTCGAACATCTGGTGCACAATGACACAGGAAAGTCCCAAGCATCGATCAAGAACAACGATTCGAATAATCAAAGGAGCTTGAAGAAATAAAAATGGATTAAAAAATCAAACCTATCTTCTGAAGAAAATAGAAGAAATCTATCAAGAACTCACCAGAATTTGATCGCTCGGTCGGTCGAAGGGCCCGTCGGTTCATGATGAGACGATCTAGATCTGAACAACCGAGATCGGCATAGGGAGGTGATGCGTCTGCGATGACGGAGGAGATTGGCCGATCGACAGAACTGGAGAAGACACGTCAGCGCCACTGGGAAGAACGGCCGCTCGTCGCCCGGAAAGCTCAGGCTCCGTCGCCGCTGTTGCCTCTCGACAAGGAGGTCGTGCGCCGCGAAGATCAAAACCTAGTCACCGCCACCAGAGGGGAGTTGATATGGAGTCGAGAGGTGTTCGTCCGCCGTCCTGTTGATTTACTGCTCGTCGTCGTCCAATAGGAGATGACTCGTTTGCGTCGAGGCTGGGAGGAACAACTCCTGATCGTCGTTAGCGTTTGTGCGTCGCCGCTTGTCGAAAATTGCCGCCGTGGAAGGATCCCTCGCGCGTCGAGATGCTGGAAGGAGACGACTCTCAATTGGCGTCGCCGAAAATAGCTTGCCATCGCTACTATGTGGAGAAGAACCCCACCATGGCTGGTTTAAGCAATTAGGGTTAGGGTTA
Organism: Iris pallida; assembly: GCA_029216955.1. Lineage (NCBI taxonomy): Eukaryota > Viridiplantae > Streptophyta > Magnoliopsida > Asparagales > Iridaceae > Iris > Iris pallida. The sequence continues at coordinate 7,325,324 of JANAVB010024994.1, forward strand.
GGGTTAGGGCTTGATTTGGGAAATTGGGGAAGGAGAGGAAGAGCTCGGCTGAAGAGATTTATTGTGAAAAGAGAATGAGCTGAATGAGCTCCTAATTCTCTCTCCTCGGCCTTTATCTTAAACCAAAAGGAAGGGTGGAGTGGTTTCACACTAAGGTCCTCCATAATTTAATATTTACAACTTAAACTAGAAATTTGTTAGAATTTGATTAGAAAATTGTTAAGTTTGTTAGAAAATTTGGAGAAACCACTCTAGTTGGTTGCTAGAATCTTCACTCAAAAATAATAACAATTATTCATTTATAAAATCACAAGAAACATTAAATTTGAAAAAATGACTATTCCTCAAAATAAACACAAACTAATATTTCAAAATTTTAAATTACCATAATGTCATAAAATCAGGAAAGTGGGTTACAAATCTCGCCCCCATAAAATTTCATCCTCAAAATTCAAGGATACATCATGACACAGAAAATGACACAAGGTTCTAAAATTGGGTAGGAACGAGTTTATACATTTGATAAACCGGTACCAATTTCGTCAATAATTTAGAAACAATTTAGCATACCAAAATAAATAAAAGTGGCACGATTTGAAAATAATTAAAAATTGGTCAGCACGGAGTGAAACAAAGTTTAAATTAGGACCAAATATGATAATTCTATATAGGGAGTTGAAATATCACGAACTAACAATGATCAAGAATCAAATAGGCATGAGATGGAATGAAGTTTCAATTACGATTCAAAGGAGCAAAACCCTGAAGGCACGATCTTCTAAGCATGATTAATTTCAAAAATTTAACACAACTGAGCAAGAACAAGATAGGAAGATCATGGTTTAGACAATCATGATATTACAAGTACAAATGATAGAAAAATCTGGTAGGGTGGGATCAAATCTAGCAAGATGTCTATATTGAGAAAAATTAAATGATTCAACGATAAAATGCAAGAAAAGGAAGTTTGCAAGGGTTGATTAAGAAAACGTACGAAATACCCAGGAGGTATTAGTATCAAATCAAGGTGATCGTGCAAGGATTTACGAAATATCAATAATCATATGGAAAAATATAGTCTCCATGGTGTCCGAGAACATATATATAGCCATTTGAAGTCACTTTACTTAGAATCCCCGCATTGCTAGTGTACATCTGACTGCAGTGGACTTTCGGCTCCGTGACTCAAATAACAATATGTCACCGAGCACTCTATCGACCTATCCATTTGCCAACAATATCAAGGAAGCAACTCAAGAGATCAAATATGAAGATTTTAGGACAAAGTCTCGATAATATCCGAAAACCTACGAATGTCTGAAACCACTTCAACTTAGAGTTCATGCCCCGCCAGTGCGCTGCTGGCTGCAGTGAACTTCCAGTCTCCGTAATCCAGATAACGGCTACAGCGCGCAACTGCCACACCCTAGTAGGTCATCGAATAGTCTTTCAACCTTATCCATAGGAATTTGAAAAGGGTTTCAAGGAATTCAAAATGGATTTCAATAGTCCAAGTCACAATAATGGTGAGATTATCTGTTTTTATTATACAAGGGTTTATTAGGTACTTAGAAGCAACAAGGGATCCAATCAAGGAGTAGTGAATACTAAAAGGCAAACAATGAGATTTTAAATCGCAAATAGGGAACGAAGTTTCGAATAGTAACCAAAATCTCAAATAAAATCTGAAATGATAACAAAATTTCGTATAGGGAAACCTAATCCTTGATATATATAACAAAGTTTCGATGATGGCATAGAAGCAAGGTATCAGATGAAAGACAAAGTCTCGGAATAAGGACTAGAAACCTTGTACAGGAATCAAAGTATAACAGAATCTCGAATGGCAACGAAGTATCGAAAAATACTTCGAATGGAAAAGAAATTTCAATAGGGAACAAATCTTAGATAGAAAATCAAACATCGACAAAGCTGCGAACATGAAACAAAATCTTGAATATATAGAAATCTCAAACATAAAGCAAGGTTATAAAGAGTGAATGGAAAACATGATATCAATCTATGAATAGGAAACAAGTATCGAATCGTGCATATGAAACAAGGTAAAAATCTCAAATAATAACAAGATCGAAACAAAGTTGTGAACAGAGACAAATTCTCGAAGAGAAAATAAGTCACAAAGAGGAAACGAAATATCATATAAGGAACGAGTCCAAATCTCTAGTAGAAAACGAAATCTTCAAACAATGTCTGGAATGGTGAAGAAGCAATTATCGAATAGAAATCAAATTCCAACAAACTCCGAATATAAACTGAATCTCGAGTATGAAACAAAATTTACGAATTGTAACAAGTTCTTAATAGGAACAGAATTTTTGAATAGAAGCCAAATAGGAGACAGGATCATGCATAGTGAACAGGGTATCTAATAGTGAACAAACTTCGAACGGAAAAACAAAATCTTGAATAAAAAATAGGGTTTTGAATAGGAAACAAGTTCTTGAATAGGAAACTTCATCTCGAATAAGGACAGAGTTACGAACAAGATTTTAGAATAGGAAACAATCTCTAGAAATATATCTCAAATAGCAATCAAGGTTCCAGAATAGAAAACAAAGTCTAACAATTCTTGAATAGAAAACAAAGGAGTTTTAGGTGTTAAAAGGAAAATCCAAAGGAAATTGGATTGGGAATCACGATCCATGGTTTTTCCAACCATGCAAGAGAGTCTTCTGTCTTCAGTCCATCTTCAGTACTTCTTCAGGAATTGCATGGAATTACTTCAACTTCTTCAGCTGTCCTGACGTAGGCTGGTCTTTGCGGTAGTGCTCCATGCGATTGTTGAATCTGGATAGACGGGTATCCTTGCTGCAGTCCTGGTGCTCCTCGTGTTCGTCCTTGGGCAGTGTGCTCAGCGGTCTCCGAGAAATCCTTGACTTGGTGGGCAGGCGATTAGCAGAACAAGCATAGCTTTAGTCTCTTGTTGCACTCGTCGTAGTGGTGTCCCGGGCGGCGACAGAAATTGCAGGTGATCGTCGTCTGGATCTGTCTGGATCTCCTACTGCGGATGAAATATAGGGGCTCTGGCAGGAAGATGTGGTTGCTGGGGTGCTGACTGCTGGGATCCTGATGCTCCTCGACTATTGTGATCAGTGACTTGTTGGCAATCCTTCATTCGGTGGGCAGAAGATCCACAGAATAGATAGAGTCCGAGCCTCTTGTGGCATTTGTCAATATAATGTCCCGTCCTCTTGCAGAACGTACAAGGACAGTGAGTATGAATCTGCCTCAGATGATACGACTGATGATGCGACTGAAGAGACGTTGACTGAGTGTTGCGACGCTTTGCGGGTCCAGAATAATTGCTAACTCCGTCACAAGTCTTCATATCTCTCTTGAGCTTCAGCTTCCCGTCTCGTTCTATTGTTTGTACTATATTCTGGATCTCCTGGCTGGTAGCTTAAATTTTCAGAGAAGTCGGGTCCTCGGAGATTTGGATGATCTTTAGTGGCAGCTCCAGGCTCTCGATTTGCTCTTCGGTATAAGATATGCGCTCGATGTCGGGGAAGGTCCGAAGATCTAAGAGTCTGGAAGTCAGAAGTCCTCCCTGGCTCGAAAAGCGCATCTACAAGTCTGGCTTGGAAAAGGATGGCCTGCTCCCTCTAGTTGTCAAGGGACTCTTGAAACATCTCCATCAACTGCGTACTACCCATGGGGATAGAAGGGCGATAGAAGGTAGTGGAAGCTCGAAACCCTCAAGTGTAGGTGGATCAACCGTTCCGGTGTCGCGTGCTTTGAATTATCTAAAAAACAGAAAATAGTTAAAATGTCCTAAACCTAAAAATAACAAGTGTTTATAGAATATCAATATACCCGATGTACCCGATTTCTTATGCTGTGATCAAGTTTTCTTAGTTTAACCAAGTCCTCCAATAGTACACTAATACCTAGGTACCACTAGAAAAGACCTGCATAGGCCACCACTAAAAATATGTTACGACCCGCTCCCGAATAATCGGACACGAGTCGGACACGTCCAGCCTTCGTCGTTAGACACGACGAAGTAAGCTGTCCAATCTAGGGAAACTACAAGGCAATATGAAAGTATACAAATCACAACATCTATAAACAATTCCAGAATTATCACCATATTCCACAAGTCATAATTCAATTTATACATAAAAGTACCAAAGACAAATCCGGTAACAAGAATGAAATACAACTATAAACTCTCAATATACAATATCTAGAAGTAAATCTAAACAAATCTAAACTGATAACCTCTAACTAAGTCATGGCTCCTTCCTGCTCAGCTAAAATTTCGGGCTCTGGCCCATAAGATGGACGATATCCTCAAGTACACCTGCAATATATCCAGTCAGGACCAGAGCAAAGTACAATTCTATGTAATGAACAAAAACATCATGATATGAAAAAGAGTACATGAGAACATGAAATATAAAGTACAGAAAAAGAACATAAAAGTACATGAATGTAAAGTACAGGAAGTACAGAAAATAAAGTACAAGAAGTAAATCCTGAACCTGAAGTACAAGACATGACATGTGCACAATATTTAAAATACAACTAGCCTACGTGACCAGTCGGGGTAAGTACAGGAATAAGCACAGGAGTACATGAATAAGGGTACGGCTTAGGGCCCGCATGCACAGTGCGAGGCCAAAGCTATCTACATGAGTATCAGAACATGGATTTGGTCACATAGCTAGTGTATTTTCTCTTCCCGACCACAAGTAAGTACATGAACATGAAAGTATAGGAGAACATGTTCTCGATATCATGTCATGACGTGTCATAGAAAAAGCACATGATATGAATGTAAATGAACATAAACCATAGAATGTACTTGCCTTGCTCAGTGTGATCGAGAAAAAGGAATTGATCGGGATGTCCACCTGATTTTAGTAAAAATTGGTTAATTTCTAAACAAAGTCATTAACTAATTATGACTAGCTAACTGTCCATAGTTAAACATAAGATACCTATATATGTAACTATCTATTTATTTAGAAAAGATTTTAATAGGTTTTTTTTTTGAAAGATATACCACATAAATTATCAAAATAGTATTATTTTATATTTATAAATACTAACTCTTAGAACTGTAATTATTACTTCAAGATACCCTTAGTAACAAAATGCTTATAACTATGCAACTTAGAGCATAAATCATTAATAATATTACCTATATTAGAACCACAACATTCTACATTAATTAAAGATACCTATCTATCATAGGGTTTGTTGACCCATCATGCTACAGACCTATGTTACACAATCGAAAATCATCATAATAGGCCCAACCTCTCTTACAACCAGCTGGGCCAGCAACTCATTTAAACACGAATTAACTCAAGCTCTCAGTCAAATAAATACATGTAGAGAGTTAAGATGAACTATATGCAACACCATTCAGAATTATACACAAAAGCCAACCCAACCCAGGCTCACATTCAACCTACAGAACCACTGCTGCTTCCAAACATATTTCGAATTTAATAGCTTCTCAGCAACATTCTCAACCAAGCTAACATAAGCCAACCTGCAGCTCAACTTGACCAAAATTCCCACATTAACCATCCAATGCTAACTTACTAGTTTAGCAGCAAAAATGTAAAATCAAGGCCTAATACATCATATGCAATTCTCATCCTCCTCAATATAGGATATCTATCCAAAGTGTAATATATAACAATTTGAACTGCTATACTGTCAACTGCCCATAAACATTCACTCCAGTCCCTGAGCTCCATCAAAACACAAACAAGAATCCTAACCAATTGAGCCTATCCAAGGCTGGCAGCACCACAAGAGTTTAGCAATACAATAGAATTAAAAACCTAATTGTCTATACACAACTACTCGAAAAGGAGCACAAGCCCAGCTCTATCACAACTCAAAACCATAAACATTGCATCCTAGCAACCTGCATACACGAAGCCAAGTTCATCTAGTCCATACACCAGCCGAAAATCCAAACTCCATCACAACCTAAGTAATCCCCAAAGCTCATTACCAGGCACAAAGCCTACTGAATCCATACTCTTCAACACAGCAAGTATAAATTGGAAGTTTACAAACACAACCCAGAAATTATGAAATATGCAACCTAAAATCTACCAGGATTCACAAAACCATAGTCTACACAAAATGTAATAAAAACAACATTCTCAACTCTAGCCCAAATGCACAGAGCTTCACCCTCATGTCTCGGTTGATCCCATCTGGACACGATACCAACACGAACACTTCTGGACACGACACCAACACGAACACTGCTGGACACGATCCTAATGACGGACACGAACTCTGAACATAAACACGACTGGCATTATAATAAAATCAAACTAAGTGCCAAATCCCGATTCTTCATAACATAGAGTAATAAAAAATAGAAAAAATTACCTGGAAAAAGAGAAAGAATCCAAAGAAAACTCAGCTCCAGAAGCTGGACACTCCCTCTTCGTATCCAACTGTCACTGAGACCATCAGTCGAACATCTGGTGCACAATGACACAGGAAAGTCCTAAGCATCGATCAAGAACAACGATTCAAATAATCAAAGGAGATTGAAGGAATCAAAAAGGATTAAACAATTAAACCTATCTTCTGAAGAAAATAGAAAAACTCTATCAAGAACTCACCAGAATTTGATCGCTCGGTCGAAGTGCCCGTCGGTTCACGATGAGACGATCTAGATCTGAACAACCGAGATCGGCGTAGGGAGGTGATGCATCTGCGATGACGGAGGAGATCGGCCGATCGACAGAACTAGAGAAGACACGTCAGCGCCACTGGAATGAACGGTCGCTCATCGTCGGGAAAGCTCAGGCTCCGTCGTCGCTGTTGCCTCTCGACAAGGAGGTCATGCGTCGCGAAGATCAGAACCTAGTCACCGCTGCCAGAGGGGATTTGATATGGAGTCGATAGGTGTTCGTCCACCATCCTGTTGATTCACTGCTCGTCGTCGTCCAAGAGGAGATGACTTGTTTGCGTCGATGCTGGGAGGAACAACTCCTGATCATCGTCAGCGTTTGTGCGCTGCCGCTTGTCGGAAATAGCTGCCGTGGAAGGATCCCTCGCGCGTCGAGATGCTGGAAGGAAACGACTCTCAGTCGGCGTCGCCGAAAATAGCATGTCGCCGCTACTATGTGGAGAAGAGCCCCACCATGGCTGGTTCGAGCAATTAGGGTTAGGTTTAGGGTTAGGGTTAGGGCTTGATTTGGGAAATTGGGGAAGGAGAGGAAGAGCTCGGCTGAAGGGATTTATTGTGAAAAGAGAATGAGCTGAATGAGCTCCTCATTCTCTCTCCTCGGCCTTTATATTAAACCAAAAGGAAGGGTGGGGTGGTTTCACACTAAGGTCCTCCATAATTTAATATTTACAACTTAAACCAGAAATTTGTTAGACTTTGATTATAAAATTGTTAAGTTTGTTAGAAAATTTGGGGAAACCACTCTAGTTGGTTGCTAGAATCTTCCCTAAAAAATAATAACAATTATTCATTTATAAAATCACAAGAAACATTAAATTTGAAAAAATGACTATTCCTCAAAATAAACACAAACTAATATTTCAAAATTTTAAATTACCATAATGTCATAAAATCAGGAAAGTGGGGTTAGAGTTACATGCTACCATGAACCAGCAACTCAATCCTAAGGGCCCACTATGAGCCAGAAGCTGAATGATCACATAACTTTTAAATTGTGATATGATCGACTAAGACACCCTGGGACAATGATGATGAGAAAGTTCATAAAAAATTACTCAGACTATCAATCGGCCCTTCACACTCTATAACAGGATAACATGTGTGGAAACATGGGTAAGCATTAGGACACTACCTCGGGAAGGCTAATTTCTTACACAGAGAAACGATACACAACCATGATATTTCCTAAAGAAACATTATATTGTCAGTATATTCTTCTGCCTGCTGGAAAATTAAAATCCCCACACAATATACTATTCTGTCCATTAGAACAGATATTGGACTTGCTAAAAACTAAAAAAAAGAAACAATATATTATCAATATATTGTCTGCACTGATACTGTGCAGGCAGCAGCTCAGACTAGCTCATTTTGGCACCAAAAGTATATACAAATTAATTTGTACCAGTTAATGCGCCAAATAAATATAGGCAACTAGTATACACTACATGCATCATTCTAAAGCCATGTTGGGGCAAAAACCTAATTAGTGTCAAACTAGAAACCCTAGTTACATACTAGTATAATAGGGTATCAATTCCAAACCATAGTCTAGCCTACTACCATATCCAAAACCAATACACATTGATCATAACCATGAAAAATAGGGGCACATTTTATTTGCATAAAACTAAGCAATGTAAATAGGAATAAAAACAACAAGAATTACAAGTTTCATTCATTCTTGGCAATATGTCCTTGCCTTGGTTCAAAGCCCACTCTCTAGCTTCAACTCCACCACCTAGGGGGATTACCACCACACCCAAGCCTCAAGGCTAGCCTAGCTCCTATGCTCAACCAAATATAAGAATGTAGAAGGAGATAGAGAGGAATGGAGAAAAGAGTGAAAAGAATTGACACTACCAAAATACAGTAAATTGGCGACGGCGTTTTAGCGATAGAATAAATCCGTCGTCAGTAGCGACGGACTACCGACAACCTGGCGACGATTTCTCGGCTAATCGTGCACCAATTTTTTTTAAGGGTGAACATCCGTCGCCTATCCGTCGGCACGCCGTCGGTAAAATAGCGACGGAAGAAAAAATCGTCGGCAAGTAGTCACTCGGTAGTCACTAATTGACGGGAAAATATTAAAAAAAATTATGGAAAAATGTCACTAGTTGGCGGAGGAATTGACGACTACTAAGCGACGGATAATTCGTCGACCAGATAATGGGATATTAGCGACGGACATACTGTCCGTCGCTAAGTGGTCACTAAGTGGTTGGATAATTTTAAAAAAATCGCATGAGATTAACGACTAAGTAGCGACAGATTTTATCCGTCGCTAGTCTGTCGCTAAAATAAAAGCCTAGCTTAAGTTGAACCGACGGGAAAATTTTTTATTTCCTCCAATTTTTTCTCCCTCCTCTCTCTCTCTCTCTTAGATGCGTACGATCGAGATAACTCTCTCCCTCTCTCTCTTGGGCGGCGGTGGGGGCGGAGGGGAGCCGGCGGTGGTGGGAGGGGGCGAGCAATGGGGGGTGCTAGCCGCGGGGTGGGGTGGCGGTCGCCGCGGGTGAAGCTGGCTGTGGTAGGGGTCGTCGCGGGGGTGCTCGCGGTGGTGGGGGTCGCCCCGGGGGGGTTGGACTACGGTGGAGGGCTGGCGGCGGGGGGGGGGGGGGGGGTTGGGGAGGCTAGCCCCGGGGGGGTTGGGGGTGGGCTGCGATGGGGGGGGTGTGGCTGGCCATGGGGGTAGAGGTGGGAGGGGGTATAGGGGGGTTAGGGTCTGGCCGCGGGGGGTCGAAACACACACACACACATACACAAATACACACGCACACACATGTGCGCGCGCGCGCGCACACACACACACACACACACACACACACACACACATATATATATATATATATATATATATATATATATATATATATATATATATATATATATATATATATATAATATCTGTGTCTGTATTCGGCACACACACACACACACGCAGACACAGTATATATAAATATATATATATATATATATATATATATATATATATATATATATATATATATATATATATATATATTCGAGGAGTATATATATATATATAGAGGAGTATATATAAACTTTGGACCGAAATCGAATAAGTAAATTTAGTATATTGAAAACCGAAACCGAACCGAATTTAGTATATTCAAAATTGAAACCGAACCGAATTTAGTAAATTCAAAACCGAAACCGAATAAGTAAACTTAGTATATTGAAAGCCGAAACCGAACCGAATTTAGTATATTCAAAACCGAAACCGAATAAGTAAATTTAGTATATTGAAAACCAAAACCGAACCGAATTTAGTATATTCAATACCGAAACCGAACCGAATTTTTTAAAATTTAGTATGTTTGAAACCGAAACCAAAACCAAAACAAAATCAGCGGATTATGGCTCGTCCCACCACCAATCTGTATCGGTATCGGTATCGGACTATTTCATTGAGTATCGGAATCGGTATTGGTATCGAACTAATTATGTTTAGTTTGTCTTACGATACAGATTTTTACATCCAAATTAAAATGGATCGTTACTTCGTTGATCGTACATGGATGTACCAGCGGATGAACCTCATCGACCGTAGGTACTTATAAGTATTGACCGTATCGGATTAGTATGGGTCTATCGGTTTGGTTTAGGCCGTATCGATTGGTATTGGTCTTAACGAATTGGTATCGTCCTATCCGATATGTATCGGCCGTATAGCTAGGATTCGTATTGGCCTTATCGATTCGGTATCGACCATATACGATAGGTATCAGCATATCGGATTAATATCGGCAGTATCAGATTAGTATGGTGGAAGGTTTAGTAACAACTATACTTGAATTTCTCTCATCTGGAGCTAGATTACCATTGCAAGAGAGTCACGAGAGCGTAGCTGGCCAGTTATAGAACATACATGCTTCCTTTTCAATCTCGCTTTTCCTGATAGAAAAAGAAGCATGTATGTTACTGTAACTGGCCAATCACGATCTGGTGACTCTCTTGCAATGGTATTCTAGCTCGAAAAGAGAGAAATCCAAGTATAGTTGTTACTAAACCTTCCACGATACTAATCCAAAACGGTCGATACTAATCCGACACGGCCGATACCTATCGAATATGACCAATACCAAATCGATAAGGCCAATATGAATCCTAGCTATACGGCCGATACATGTACATATCGGATACGACGATACCAATTTATTAAGGCCAATACCAATCTGATACGTCCTATACCAAATCGATAGACCGATACTAATCTGATACGGTCAATACTAAGTACATCCGGCCAATACCAGCGAATCCACCAATTACTGCACGATAAGCCCAAGGACTCCAATTACATCTGATTATTGGTGAGTACATGATTACATAGTAATTCTGTTAGTCTTATGATATAGATTTTTACCTCCAATCTGCGATGGATCGTTACTTCTTTGATCGTACATGGATGTACAAACGACAATACGAGATCAGAATAGGTGTGAGTAGCGATTTTCAGGCAGGCGTGGAAGTGTTTCTTAAGTATGCCACGAGCCAGACTTTGACTATTATGGAGTGCTTCGGGATATTATAGATTTACAATATAGTGCCCCATATGATATGCATATTGTGATGTTCAAATGTGAGTGGTTCGATACGACACCAAATATCAGTTGGAGAATCGATATCGTCGATATAAATCATCGTAGGAGGTATAGAGGGTCCGACACGTTTGCGATAGAAAGTTAGGCTGTTCAAGTCTACTATACAAGCTACCCAAGGCGTCGTAGAGATCGATTTGACTGGTGGGCAGTATGCAAGATTAAATCTAGAAATACATTCAATATTGGAGACCCAGCATACCAAGAGGACCAGATCAAAAAGTTCTAATACTTGGTACAACATTCGGATACCATGGATGTTGAAAATATTATTGAAGAAAATAGAGGGGAGAAAGAGGTTGATACACAAGACTTAGCTGTCAACCAGGGAAGATAGAGACGTCTTGTCCCAACTATTGAGGATGAGGATGAGGATGAAGAAGAAGAAGAAGAAGAACTTGATGAGGATGAGGATACAAATGAAGTCGATGATGAGGATGAGGATGTGTCACGACCCGCACCCAGTGTAGGGCACGAGAAGTGGGTACGTCCAGCCTACGTCGCAGTGTTGGCGGTAGAACGCTGTTCTAGGTCACAATTAAAACTAAATACAATATGATATACTCTCCGTACGGAGGACAATCACAGCAGGATACAACTCAATCACTAAAACTAGAAGTAGCACGATAAGATAACTATGAATCCACGAGAGAAGTACAACAGAGAGAAATAAATCTCGGTGTTATCAACACCAACTCAACCAAGCATAAAATAAATACAACTCAAGACAACTAAAATTAAAATAAGAAAGACTCTAGCCATCTACTCCAACCTCTGCTGTATCTTCTCTAGGCTAGCAGATAACCTCCAAGCTATCTATAAAATTTTTAACAGGTCCAGTCAGGACAGGAATGAGCACAATACATCTCACGTAGTCCATAATATGACAGGATATATAAATATGCTATAGAGTAAGATACATGAAACGCTAGGAAATATATGAAGTAAAAGAGATAACTGTAAAAAAATATCTACTATAAGTAAAGAGCTAACAGTGGCTAGTGATGTAGAGTACAAGATAGACATGTGAACGGCTTGATAATAAATATGAAAGTTTGTACATGACTACACTACTTTGGAATTGTCCACATGATATTTATACTCTTCCGTACCCCAATCAATACACAAAGATCCAGACAAGTTATGTTATTGTACATGATTTTACATGGGAGCCCATAAATGGGTGCATATGAAGTATACATGTGGGGCTCTGTGAACATGAGAGTACATGAATCACAAGACTGTACATGAATGGTGAAAGTACCAGAGTACATGATGAAAGTGAAACACACATGACATACCGTAACCTGATGCTCCTGAGGGGGATAACATCTCATGAAAGGATCCATATAGTACCAATCCGTGTTAACAACGTGACAGCATCATGTAAAGTAATCTAGAGCATAATTGTAAATCCTATCAAGTACGAAACGGTCAGAAATGTACTCGTCTGATACCCTGAACAGCTGATATGAAAAGATGGCCAACTGGAGTCACAGAGTCCTAGTTAGAGCAACACAGGTTATAAAGAGTTCAATTTATATGGTAATTGAAATTATAATGCAATCTACATAAGTCTAAGTCAATCTAGGTCAAAGTCAACTCTAGTCAACTGTGGTCAAACTAGCTAGGGTTGGGTCAACAATGGTCAACTAGTTTAGGTTAGTCAATTCTAGGTCTAAACAAACTAAGTCTATGAAAATCAAGTATCCAAGATAGCTACTAACTCATAGCCTAAGTCACTTGCTAAACCAAGTACAAAACTAAACCATAAGCTCACACAAACTTAGTCATATAATGTATATATATTATTCACATTCATATATTCATATACATAGATATATATAGGAAAGCTATATATATAGGCACATACATACATACATACATACATACATACATACATATATATATATATATATATATATATATATATATATATATATATATATATATATATATATATATATATAAAATATATATATATATATATATATATATATATATATATATAAAATATATATATATATATATATATATATATATATATATATATATATATATATATATATATATATAAAATACATGCATATATATATATATATATATATATATATATATATATATATATATATATATATATATATATATATATATATATATATATATATATATATATATATATATATATATATATAAAATACATGCATATATATATATATATATATATATATATATATATATATATATATATATATATATATATATATATATATATATATTTTACCTCTCCTTATATATATATATATATATATATATATATATATATATATATATATATATATATATATATATATATATATATATATATATATATATATATATATATAAGGAGAGGTAAAATATATATATATATATATATATATATATATATATATATATATATATATATATATATATATATATATATATATATATATATATAAGGAGAGGTAAAAATATATATATATATATATATATATATATATATATATATATATATATATATATATATATATATATATATATATATATATATATATATATATATATATATATATATATATATATATATATATATATAAGGAGAGGTAAAAGAGTAAGTGAGTGTGTGTGTGTGTGTGTGTGTGTGTGTGTGTGTGTGTGTGTGTGTGTGTGTGTGTGTGTGTGTGTGTGTGTTTGGCATGTGTGTGAAATGATATGTGTTAATGTTCTCAGATTTAGTGATAGGTAGGTGTATGTGACATGGGATACATGGTGTCAAAGGGTGTATGAATGCATGTGTGTAAAAGTTTATAGGTTAACTCAGTTTATAGAAATGCATACATACATACTTATATTGCATACATACATACATACATATCATGTATACATGCATACATTGCATACAAGCCTACATACATATCATATATGCATACTTGCATTCATTCATGCACCTATACATACATACATAGATGCATACATACATATTTGAATACATTATATACTTGCATACATTATATTCATATATATATGCATACTATACATTATATTACATTCATTCCTGCATACATATAATATATGCATACAAACTCATATATTTAACTCAAAATATATGTGAATACATACATTACATTACCTTAACACATATATATCATTCATTCATATCCCATATACATGCATACTTCAGTTCATGCATTATATCCATTCACATATCATTAAGTTGCATACATATACTTATTTTCATTACATACATGTCATTCATGCATATTACATACTTACATGCATCTATACATTATATAAATTGTATACAACATGTAAAAATAGAAGAGGAAAAAAAGGGGGAACACTACTAAAATCTGTCGAATCAGCGACGCCTCAGGACGTCGCTAAATAGGGAAAATACGTCGCTAATATAGATTAGCGACGTATTTAGCGACGTTTGTACGTAGTCGCGATTAACCTAGTCGCTAAACAACAAAACGTCGCAATATGTCGCTATTGCGACGACACTCAGCGACGCGGACACGTCGCTAATTCAGCGACTACCAGCGACATAAAACGTCATCATTTACCGACGCAACCTAGCGACGTTGAGCGACTTGACATGCATCGATGGTAACCTGGCTTGAGAGCCAAATGGCGACGTTCTGCGACTTTGCTACGTCGCTATAGTACCGACATATAGCAACGTTTAGCGACGTCTTACGTAGCGACGTTTAGTGACGATCAGCGACGGTACTCATCACAGTTAGCGACGTTGTGATACTTACTTAGCGACGTTGCCGTCGTCGCTGGATGTCGCTGAGAGTCGCTGAACGTCGCTAATCTTGAAAAAAAAAATACAGCATTTGCAGCATCCCCTGCAGCATTTGCAGCATTTACAGCATCCTCTACACCATTTGTTACAACAACGATGGTGTGTATCACGAACACAGTATCAAACAACACAGATACACACAATCACGAATACGTTTGAAACACAATCTCATCAATCAACACAGATATATAAAATTTGTAACAACAATGTCAAACATAATGGTCCACAACTTAATTGCCAAGTATGGGAACGAAATGGCTCAGAACACAACCCAAAATTCATTCTAGCATACATTAGTGTGAATCATCTATGTTCTGTACATATGGTGTAGTATATGTTCTTATCGTATCTAGTATCTGAAGAATGTAACAGAATCAAGACGAACTCACATAATATAATACTAAGACATCATCTACTACTATATAAGATATAGTGATAGGTTGTCGTATCATCATTGCCGAGGGATGAGGGTCGGAGGACAAATACCGCTCGAGTGAGCCAAAGGCATGCAGCCACTTCCCTCCCTCTCTCACGCTATCAACGTTACAACTTTTCCACCTCAAGTTCCGATCAAGCATCTTCCTTCTCCTCTCCTCTACCATGGCTCTGGACCCATCTGCTCCTTCCTACTTCCTTTCTTCTTATTTGACTCTCTCAGCCAAAGGCATCTTCCTTCTTCTCTCCTCCACCATGGCTCTGGATGTCGCTGAGAGTCGCTGAACGTCGCTAATCTTGAAAAAAATACAGCATTTGCAGCATCCCCTATGTTTGCCATAAAATATAAAAGAACAGAACAATTATCGGAGGACCGGACTTTTACTTCACGTTACAAACTCGCTTGTACAAAGAAAGCCTAGGGACGAAAATCTAGGTACAGCAGTCTAAGTACAATTGTTTATTTTAGATTCTGGAGGATGACGATAGAGGCTCGGAAAGGCGACGGCAGTCCTGCCTTACTCCTTGGACGATCGGTATGCAGCCTTGGCTTCTGTGAAGAGATGGTTGGCGTTGATGAAGAAATACTCTTCTTGCTCTCCCTCTATTACTCTTCTGGCTTCTCTCTCTCTTTGTGTATTTTCTCTCTGATTATTGGAGGAGCCTCTCTGTATATCTCGCAAGGGAATAGCACCTTGCTTATTTATAGGAGTGGGGGCATCATTATGATTTGGATGATTACCCATTCTCAAAGTGGCGACGGCCTGATGTTTAATCAATCTGGACCATTAGTCTTAAGCGTGAAGGATCTGGGCCATAAATGTGGATAGTATTGAATCCTATGAATGATTAATGCTGATTGCTTTAAATCTTCATGATTGGTTGTGTCAAGCTTGGATCTCTCACCACGTGTCCCATTGGCTTGATCACGAGTGATATGCCCTGATCTCATTAATTATGAGGATAACGTTAAATATGGTTATTGGGATCTGATAAATTTTTGATTGATTTAAAACCACACGTCCCATAATCATCCTGCTACCGGCTGTCAAGTTATGGAGGCAATTGAATCTCTGCCACGTGTCTTAATGGTGAACCCTGCCAGAGCCGCATGATATCCATGAACCGCATGAGACAGCGTCTCAGTAAGCCGCATAGGTATAGTACTTGCGAGCCGCATGGGATGGCTTCTTGGTGAGCCGCAGAAAGATGATTCTTGCCAGCCGCATGAAGCTGTTCTTCAATTGAGCCGCATGGGAGTAGCCACGTGGCAATCTTGGATCGTGTCAGAGATTTTCTTCTGTTTCCGAAGAGCCTGTTATTACGACAGGACCATCATGGCACTTTATGCCAAAGTCGTCAGCTGTCAAATCACTGCAGAGTATTAAATAAGGCCATTACTTGATGGCCAGCTGTGTGAAGGGATCCCACGGGGACACGTGGTGTTAACCGAGCCGCATATCTCTGTTGGTCGTTTGTGAGCCGCATATACTTCCGAGCCGCATGAGGCTGGAAGACACTTTGAACCGTATGGGATTGTCCCTACGTAAGCCGCATGGATTCTCCTGCTCTGAGCCGCATGAGACTGAGAGTCTCTCCGAACAGCATGGGACTGCCCCTGTATGAGCCGCATGGAGTTCTCCTGTTCCGAGCCGCATAGAGCATCATTCTGATATTTTCCATGCTTCTACAGGACCCCTTCAAAGTTTTCAATTTGTAAAATTGAAATACTTTGAATAAGAAGCATGGCCTTTGCTAACCGCATAGATGGTTCAGTCGCATGGATTTATCTGGCCGCATGAACTGTTAGGCCGCATAGACTTTTTGCCACGTGTCCCAACCACGTGTGCAAATCTTCTGTATTAAATGCCCTTGATTCGTTTTTTGAATTAACGCCACCTTTTGGAGGAGGATCCCAAGGGTCAGTTTTGCTTTGACCGAAGCATTTTGCCTTTTATTCTTTTAGGCGGCGTGCGGATCGAGGAGTTTGTTGATTTACGAGCCTCCTTCGCCTATAAATAGGAGTAATTTATTATTTGAGGGTTTCTTTACCTTCTCTCTTTGCTCAAACTCCTTGTTGCCGACTTCCTTTTCGTCTTCTTCCATCAACGATCGACAATGGCTCCCAAGAAGACTACCGCTGCTACGGGCAAGAAGGCCGCGTCGTCGTCTATGGCAGCGAAGGACAAGAAGGCCGCGTCTTCATCGACTGCGGCGACGAACGTGGCGGCTCTTCCGCCGACTGACGTGCCTGTTTTTCACCCCGACGTTCACCCGCCTATTGCTGGTAGGACCATCAACATGAACTGTCATGGCTACGTCGTATATCTTATGCGCGAGCCTATATTTCCAAGTGTGCTGTGTGTCCGACTCATGTTCGAGCCGCATGGGATATGACCCAGGCCTGAGCCGTATGAAAGTTGTTTGTTTGCAGCCTCATAACTACTTTATCATCAGGACCGCATAAGCTCATCTGGACTGGACCGCATGAGCTCTTTCAAACTGAGCCGCATAAGCCTATTCCGAACTGAACCGCATAAGATCATTTGAACTGGACCGCATAAGCTCATCCGCACTGAATCGCATAAGCCTATTTTGAGCCGAACCACATAAGCTTATTCGAACTGGACCGTATGAGCTCATCCGAACTGAACCGCATACGCTCATTTCGAACCGAACCGCATAAGCTCATTCGAACTGAACCGCATGAGCTCTTTCAAACTGAGCCGCATAAGGCTATGCTGAACTAAGTCGCATAAGCATCAAGTAGTTGTGTTTCGGCTATCTTTTTGACCTTGTTTCTTTTGTCTTTCTTCAGTGAATCTGCCAGTAAATCCTGCGGGGGAACTTCTAGTGGGCTCAAATCAATTTGCCATGGATGTGCGATGGGACGATTTAGTTCGTCAAGTGTCCGAGCAGCTCCTTGTTAATGAGCCTTTGGAGCGACTAAATGCTATCAGGGTTCAATCTTTCCAATTCCTTAGTGACATGATGAGCTCCGGGAAGCCTAATGGGAAGCATCTGAGGCCGGTCTTCCTCTTTGGGGATGCGTTGATCATAAAAAACTCTCGAGTTCTGGATGTTTCCGAGAGTTGGAATTTTAATCTAGACGGGATGTCGATTCACATCCCCATTATGAAGCGTCATTTCCCTTTTGCGTGGTTCAACATGATCTTATTGGATAGGCAGATGACAGGCTCCCTCACTCCCACCAGACCGGGGATGTTTGTTGGTAACATCCGTTACAACAAAATTACTGGGTCAGTACGCGCGGTCAAGGATCCGGCCAGTCGATCTGTGATGGGGTTAGCTCCGGGTACCTTTATCAACTCACCCGGTCCTAACTTCTCATTTTCTCAGGCTGATACCTTCCTGAGCCAGCTTGCTCGCAAAGGGTCCTATCCTGTTGGCAGATTGGTGCTGCCAAGCTGGTTACACCCCATTCCCCCGTGGGTTAACCTGACCTCGTGGATTCTGCGGAACTACGGGGAATTTTTGCGAGAAGTCAATCTTTACGATGCTATCCGGGGTACCATCCACGGATTGCCCGTTAATAAGCCGTTATTCATGGCCCTTCTGGAGATGTATAATCATCGGACAGAAACTTTCTTCACACCTGTAGGGGAGTTGGGGGTCGCTCTTCATGAGATGTATGCTGTCTCCAAGCTCCCCTGGGGAGACGAGCCCTTCGAAGCGTACACTCCGACGAATGAGGAGTTCCAGGATTTAGATCGACGATTCTCCGGCTTTGTCACTGTGTATCAAGAACTGTTGTGTCATCATAGCACCTGTCACAGAACGGCTATCCAGAAAAATGATAGCTCGGAAGGGGACGCTCCCCATACCAACTCTTGGGTCTCATATCTTTTCAAATTTAGTGCTGCTGGCCGAGTTACTTCCCGAGATCGTCAAACTCCTAGGGAAGTAGAAGACTTGGTGTCGACTGCTAGGAGGTCGAAGTCTAAGGGTGACAAATTTGGGAGCTAGATTGACTCCTTCAACTATTTTTATTATAGTACTCGGCGGCTGTCAGAGAAGGCACTCTTGGCAGGGTTTTTAATGGTATGGCTGCGCAATTGTGTGGTCTCAGGAGGGGCAGGTGCTATTGAGAGGATTGGCCGTCACTTCATTCTTCCCACCGTGAAGTTGGCCTTTGGGGTCAGGCTGGCTCTTCTTCCTGCTATGGTGTGCAGCATTCAGCATGGTCTCCGCGCCTTCTCGTCTAAGATCATCGCTCATGACGTGGCGATAGATTTTGAACGTATAGAGCTGCCTTATCATTACTTGCTGGGATGGCTGTTGTTGTATTATCAATCTTTGATGAGGCCTGGGACGGAAGATGGCATTACGGACGACGACGCTTTTCTTTTCAGGTATCACCATCAGCCTTGGGAATGTAGTACCATGCCGGCGTGTCGGAGGATGCTAGCGAGGGTGGACGGATATGATTTCTTCATGTCCGTTCCCCGTTTTACCGACCAGGAAGTGAGGAGTATTCATGTCGATGGTGTTGGACCTCCTCATTTCTTACCTGAGAAGATGCGCTTCTGGCTGCGTAATATTCGCCCGGCGCATTTAGTTTATCGCAATCGCAACACTGTGTACTTGGAGCCCTACTTGTCCAGTAGGTTTGCCCGTCAATTTGGGTACAGTCAACTATTCCTTGGGCATCCCAGTTCCTGCCTGGAATTTGAGGGTAGCATTCTCGATGGTATTAGGGCATGGAGCTACTATGACACTTGTCATACTCGAACTAGCTTCTCGGTTCCTGCAGCAAACGTGATAGGGGAAATCTTGCATATGGCGGCCTTATATCATGTTACGGCAAATCAGCCTCCTCTCGATTTTGTCCCGAGGACTAGCTTTATCGTGGGCACTCGTCTGGCGGAGAAGGCTACGGTGTCGAGGGCAAAGAAGAAAGGGGCGAATAGAGTTCCTACGCCTGATTCCGAGTCCTTTAAAACAATTGAGGAAGACAACGAGCGGAACGACGAGGACTTTCTCTCTTCTGGTAGCGAAGCAGCGGCGGGTCAGCCGCCCATCATGGCAGATGAGATGATGATGGATCAACCATCGGTCGTATTAGATAAGGCGGTAGATCAGTTGCCACCTGTATCGGAGGTGGTGCGGGTAGAACTACCGCCTGCCGTGCCTGGTTCCTCGCGTAAGCGAGGCAGGCGTGAGTCTACAGGCGGAGTAGTAGCCTTTTCCGTGAAGAGAGCTGCGGTCGGACCTCGTAGGCTACTTATTACGGAGAGGGGTGAGGATGATGACGCTGCTCCGAAGGTACGACTATGTCGGAGCTATCTCCTTGTTGTGGCTTTCTTTTCTCTTGGAGATATGACCTGACAATTTTTTCTTTGTAGGCGTCTGACGAACCGGCCTCTCATGAACCGTCTGCCGCCCCTGAGGTTGATCCGGCCCTTGCTGCTTTGATTAGTGGCATGTGTTCCGCGATCCTTTCAGCGGGGGCTCTCCCAGCGGCGGCTGAGGACTCCCAAGTTGCTGAGGCCCCAGTCCGGGATGATGAAGGTTCCCTCGGGCCTGTCTCTGGGGTTGCTAAATTTTTGCAAGGCGACACCGATCTCGTCGCATCCCCTCCCGAGGGTGCAGGGGCGGAGGAGTCTATTATACCTGACTCGGAGACTGCTGGTAAAGAGGCTACGGTGGTTGTAGGCGAACCTCAGCCTCCGCACTCTTTTGCTGGTAAGATAAGCCAAATATTGACTAGCGAGGGGGCTTATTTGCTCTATCAACATATCCTCTAGGTCAAATCGATTCATGGTTGTCTTGGACCTACAGGTCCTGACCCTTTGCCTCCCACAGCGAATGTTCTTAGGGAAGGCTCGGCCTGTCGTGATTTGGAGGAAAAGAGCATTTTCTCTCCTGCGTCGTCTCATGTCGAGGGGCCTCCCGCCAGCTCCGGGCAGATGGGAATGGAGCTGGCGATGGTCTCCGCCTCATCCTCTGCTGATTATACGGCTCCGGAGATTGACCTCTCGACCCTGCCGAGCATTCAAGTTCTGTAGGCTGCTGAAGAGGAGTTGGCCGCTGTTCATGCGTCCTTCCGTACGGAGTTTGTTTCTCTTATGGCAGGAGTGGCAGATTCTGTTGCGTCTTCTTCAGCGTTGCCGGCTACACTCCCATTGACACCGGCTTCTTCGAAGGCTCTGGACGAGGTAACGCAGGATGTGGTTGACAGCTTCTATCGCCACTTAAAGAGGGGCGTAGATGCTGCTGTAGAACGGGGGACCCCTTTTACTCTGTCTCTGCGGTGCGCTCGGGGACTGGTTGCAACTTTGAAGTCTCTTCCTGGCGGGGTGGGGTTGGCTGCACTCCTGGAGCCTAAGTTGGCAGAGGCTGATCAGCTTGTGACCCAATTGCTGGCGATACGGCAGGTGGGCTTGCCTGCTGTGATTGAACGGGAGCGGGGCTTTCTCATTGCTGCTCGGGATAGGATCAAGCTCGCTCGAGATACTGTCAGGCCAGTTGTGCAGGGGGATCTTGACAAGTTCTCTGCTTCGTATGACAGGCTGGGTCGTCGAAGTCAGGCTTGTCGGGCTCGGAAAGAGTCTGCTTCTCGTGGAATCGCTGACACGAAGGAGCGGATTCTCGTACTCCTGAGGGAGTTGACCTTCTTAGAGTCAGAGCTGGAGGCTGCTCGTGCGGAACAGGAGTCGATTGCTCGGGAGGCCGAGAGGGTTTTCCGATCTTCTGTCAACCTGGAGCGGGCCTTTAAGAGATTCGAGGATAACTGGCAAGCCCATGCTCATCTGGAGGATGCGGCGGTGCTGAGCCAGGAGGCGGAGCGTCGAGCTAAACAGAGGCTTGAGCGGTCGGTTGCCTTGCTGACGGACCGTCTCATGGCGTTACGTGCCCCGGAGCAGTGATCGGCCTTCTGTCTTCTTTTGCTGTCTTTTTTTTTGTAAGGGATGAGATCCCAAATGATGTAGCACTTTGAATTTTGAATAAATGAGCATGTTTCAACTCATCTTCTCTTTCTTGTACTTGTGGTGTTCGTGGATTTGGACCTGCTGGGGGATTATTTGTGGACCCGTCACCCTGGGCGTACTTTGGTTTTAGGTACGAGTAACAAGTTTTGGAGATGAATACCTAGAACAACTTCGCGATAAGACAGCTATAGAAGTTTTTGGTATTCAGGAGAATGCCAAGGAGCAGCTGGGCTCTCAGGCATGATAGAAAAGGGATGGGCACGTACTGGAGATCCGGTACAGCATCTGTGGTCAACAGAGGACGTTTATGGTCAACAGAGGACATTTGTGGTCAACAAAAGATATTTGAGGTCAACAGAGGACATTTGTGGTCAACAGAGGACGTTTGTGGTCAACGGAGGACATTCGTGGTCAACAGAGGACATTCGTGGTCAACAGAGGACATTTGTGGACCTATTATCCTTGTTGTACTCCGGTTGTGGGTACAGATAATAGGTTGAAAGGGAACCAACATACTTACTCAGAGGTAATGGGGACATGGCAAGCATGAAGGTTTCTTCGACGGAGCCTTCCCACTCAGAGGTAATGAGGACATGGCAGGAGTGGGCTCAATAAAGAGGGGGTACATAGAACGACTCAGAGGTAGGAGGACGTGGAAGTTCTATGCGAGGGGGCAGTTTATTTTTGGTGGAAGTGAAAACGACTCAGAGGTAATGAGGACATGGCCGTTTCGGAAATTTGTGGATCGATTACCCTTTTTGCGCACTGGGAGTGCGGGTAGTGGATCATGAGGGAGATCTCTTCCAGGAAGAAAGTTCAGAGGTATAATCATACGTGACTTACTATCTGAAAAAGTGACCTGAATGTGAGTTCAGAGGCACCAGAGGGTACATAACTCGGTAATTTAGAATATTGAAAAAGTTTGAGTTCAGCGGCACCAGCGGGTACATGACTCGATAATCTGAAAGGAATGTGGAGGTGAGTTCAGTGGCACCAGCCGGTACATGACTCGATAATCTGAAATGTTATGGATGTGAGTTCAGCGGTACCAGCGGGTACATGACTCGATAATCTGGAGAGAATGTCGTTTAGACATAATATTTCTTCAGGAACTTGCCATTGACGGGCAACATGAGCAAGTCTCCGTTTTGTTTTGCGAGGCGGTAAGCACCGTTGGAGAATACTGCCTCAATGATAAATGGGCCTTCCCACTTTGGCTGGAATTTGCCGGCGGTCATGTGAGTCATGACCATCGGCCTCCGGACTGCCAGAACGAGATCGCCCACCTGGAATGTTCTGATTTTGACCTTCTTGTTGAAGGCTCCGGAGATGCGTGCTTGGTATAGCTCAATTCGTTGCTGAGCCAAGAGGCACTTTTTATCTAGTGCCTCCAATTTCTGTAGCCGACGATGGTGGTTTTCGTCTGTCGTCAATTGATGTGTGAGGACGACGCGTAGTGAGGGGATCTGAGTCTCCAATGGGAGGACTGCCTCACTCCCGTACACCAGGAAGAATGGTGTATTCCCGGTGGCTGTTCGAACTGTGGTGCGATAAGCCCATAAGCATTCACCGAGCTTCTTGTTCCAGTCGCGTTTGTTGGAGGAGACAAACTTCTTGAGGAGTTTGATGATTGTTTTGTTGAATGCCTCTGCCAACCCGTTCGCTGCCGGGTTGTACGGTGTCGAAGCGATATTCTGAATACGGTGCTTATCGCAAAACCGATAGAATGCATGGCTTGCAAACTGCGGACCATTATCATGGATGATCCTTCGGGGCAGTCCAAAGCGGTAGATGACGTGATGCTTAAGGAAGCTGATCACATTTGAAGTCTTAACTTCTGCGAGTGGGACAACTTCTGCCCATTTGGAGAAGTAATCAGTGATCGCAAGTATGAAGCGATGTCCTCGGGAGGAAGGTGGGGGTGATTGGACCAATGATATCCATTCCCCATGCTTCGAATGGCCAGGATGCCACTGTCGGATGTAGAAATTCGGATGGTTAGTGTATGAAGTCGGCGTGGACTTGGCAGGCTTTGCACTTTCGTGCATAATCTATCGCATCTGCAACCATCGTGGGCCAGTAGTAGCCCATTCGGCGAAGGCGGTCTTGCAGTTTTAGGCTGGGCTGGTGGGCCCCGCAGACACCGTATGAGCTTCTCGTACGGCTTCTTTGGCTTCTGCGTTTGACAGACACCGAAGCAGTAATCCATTGTAGGAGCGGCGATACAGCATTTTCGTCTCTGTATCGTAGAAGAATCTGAGAGAACGCCGTCTGATGGAAGTGGCTTCCTTTGGGTTCTCGGGCAGGATGTCGTAGACGACGAAGTCGATGAATGGTTGTCTCCAATCTGGGGCATCATCGATCGTCTGGGCGGAGTAACTCGCCACGAATTGTACATTGTTCTTGGGACAGACCAGTTCGTGGCCTATCACATCCACTGATTGGCGATCATAGTTCGGAACTGCTAGGGAAGCGGCAAGACCAGCTAGGGCATCAGCTTCGATATTTCGGAGTCTGGGGACATATTCGATAAAGAACCCCTCGAACGATGAGATGATGTCAATCGCTATTTAGTGATAAGGGATCATGTCTTCGTGGCGGACCTCGTATGAGCCCCGGATCTGATTGACGATTAGTTGGGAATCGCCGTATGCTTCAAGGTATTCTACCCCCAGCTCTCTTGCGAGTTGGAGGCCAATGACCAGAGCGTTGTACTCGGCCACATTGTTTGAGCAGGGCTCTGTGAGGGAATAAGCACGGTTAATCACCAATCCGGAAGGGGAGATCAGCTCTACCCCGACTCCGACGACTATATTGCCTTTAGGTCCGATCCTCGAAGCACCGTCGAAGAACATTCGCCATATATTATCGTGAGAGGTTGCATGCGAGTCGGCGACCTCATCTGGGATCTCTTCATATATTCTGGAGGACTCCGAGCCTGGGTGGGCTGCTAAGAAGTCTGCCAGGGCTTGACCTTTGACTGCCTTTTGTGGGACGAAGATCATATGATAAGGGGACAGCAATATTGTCCATGTAGCGAGGCGAGAGCTGAGTGCCCCTGGTTTAGTCATGAGGACCCTGAGAGGGTTGACTCGTGAGATCACATGTATCGTTTGTCCGATGACATAGTGTCGCATTTTTTGAATGGCGAACACCAGGGCGAGGCATTCCTTCTCCACAGCGGTGTATCGGTGCTCTGGCCCAATCATCATTCGGCTGAGGTAATATATGGCTTGCTCATGGCCTGCATCATTGTTTTGTGCCAGCAGAGCCCCGAGGGAGTGTTCTATTGCTCGTACATAGAGCAGGAATGGTTTTCCAGGAACCGGGGCCACCAAAACTGGAGGATTTGACAAATATTCTTTGATGCTGTCGAAAGCACGCTGACATTCCTCGTCCCATACGAATGAGACTCCTTTCTTTATGAGGTGCGTGAATGGTCGGCATCGTCCGAAGAGGTTAGAAATGAACCTCCTGATGTAAGCTAGCCTTCCTTGGAGGCCTCTGAGTTCGCGGAGATTTCTCGGGAGACCCATCTCCATGATTGCTTTCGTCTTCTCAGGGTCTACATGGATACCTTGTGCCGTGATGATGAAGCCCAAGAACTTCCCGCTGGATACGCCCAGAAAGGACTTCGTAGGGTTCATTTTCAAATTGTGCGCTCGCATTAGGTCGAATACCGTCCTTAGATCCTGCAGATGGTCTCCCTTGCAGCGACTCTTAATGGCTATATCGTCAACATAGCACTCCACTGTCTTACGTAAGTAGTCTCTGAAGATGATGCTCATGGCTCTTTGATATATGACGCCTGCATTCTTTAAACCGAAAGGTATGACTGTGTAGCAGTACGTGCCAATTGGTGTTCGGAATGATGTATGCTTTTCGTCATCAGGAGACATTTTGATTTGGTTGTACCCCGAGAAGCCATCTATGAATGACATACGTTCGAAGCCGCAGGTATTGTCGATCATGATGTCTGTGATAGGAAGGGAGAATTCATCTTTGGGGTACGTCTCGTTCAGATTGCGGAAGTCGATGCAGATTCGAATCTTCCCATTCTTCTTGAGGACGGGTACTATATTGGCGACCCAATCGGGATATTTCTCCTCACGAATGAAGCCGATGGCTATCAGTTTGTTGACTTCGGCTTCGATCGTGTCCATGATGCCTGGGCGGAAGCGTAGCTGTTGTTGCTTGACTGGCTTCGCATCTGGCCAAATGTTGAGTTTGTGAAGAGCAATGTCGGGATTTAACCCTGGCATGTCTTCATAGCTCCAGGCGAACACATCAATGTATTCTCTGACAAGTTCTAGCAGCGACTCCCGTTCTTCGTCTGCTAGGCTTTTACTGACGAAAATTGGTTTTGGAGAAGATTCGCTGCCGAGGTCAACCTGTATGACTTTATCTTCAGTAAGAGGTTCTCTCAGTTCGAACCGCTTTTCCCATTGTACGTCCAATTGCTGGGCCCACGGCTCTAGCTCGAGGATTTCAGGAATGTCTTCGTCTTCCTCGTAAGCGTCGGCGAATGCCATATTGACTGACAAGACTTGTCTGAACACGTCTCCGATGCTGGTATCCGAGTCAGAAGTTGGTGACCCGGTTGAATGTGACTGCCAGTCGCATTCTTCATCTGAACTTTCAGGGGTCGTAGTAGGCGTTACATACCCTAACCCGCATCGAGTTTTGCTATAGTAGTCCCGTGGTTTGCCCGTCGGGACTGGCGGCTTCAAAGGTAATCGTCGCCCAGTGCCGTAGTTCAAACCTGGCGTCGTCTCCAGATCATATCCCTGTTTCTGCATGAGATATTTGGATTGGGGGCTATAAAGATACAGAGACAGTCTTCCGGCATCTGACCCGAGGTCGGCTTCCTCTATGGTGAAGGGATGCGAGTTGTTCGTCCGGCCGAAGATGATTGGATGGTCCCCTCCCTCGATTATTCGGTAAGCGTCTTCTACTGGAGTAAGCTGGATCGCGGTATACACATTTGTCACCTGTGTGTGTAGGTGAGTGCCTATACCGTGTTCCATAGCATACATTGTACATAGCTTATTGAGCTCGGTGTAGTTCAAAGATAACCCTTTATTGATGAAGTAAGGTATCTTTTCCAGGGGGATTACATCATCTGCAGAGGGAACATCAGTGTGGGCGGCTACATACTTGGCTAACTCTGGTTCCTCTTCGGCTACCCTCTGTGTGAATGAAGACTGAGAGGACGTCCTGGGAAGGTTGATTTCAGTGGTTCAGTTGATGGAGCAGAGCATGGAGTTGTTGGCAGACTAGCGACCCCCAGTTTGGCACTTGATGTGGAGCGAGGAGTGGCCGATTCGCTAGAAGTGTCAGACCTTGCATCGGGGTGACGACCCTTCTTGGGAAGGCGTATCGTCAGTGGCCTATCGGAGGGATTAAGCTTCTCCGTTTGGGGTTGACCGACTCCCGGCAGTCTGATTGTCAGTGGCCTCGTTGTGGGTCTAGGCACTTGGCCGGACCTTGGCAGCCGGATTATCATCTGCTCCTCCTGCATCGAGAGGCTGATCACGTCCTTCCGCAGAGTGGCAGTAAGGGGTGCGGACCTGTCCGGTTTACGAGCTTAGAGGTGGATCGTCAGAGGTCCTTCTGATCCCGTGGCCGTTTCGGTACTAGCTTGCTCATTTCCTTCATCAAGGTGCCTTTTCGACTTTTCGTATAGGCAGGAGTATGAGTAGTAAGATTCGACCCCTTTGAAGGGATCGATGTCAGCAAATTCCGTCTTCACGAAGCCGTATTTGTCGACATATTTGAAGCACTGGTGTACCGTGGAAGGCACGATCATATAATCGTGTATCCATGGGCGCCCTAAGAGGATGTTGTAAGAAGTGTCTGCATCTATGACGTAGCAGGTGACTTCGGATTGGAGGTCGCCAATTTGACACTTCAGACGAATCTTTCCAATAGGGTAGCTTCTGCCTGAATTGAAACCGCTGATGGCGGTGCTTGTAGGTGTCAGGCGATGCATTGGGATGTGGAGATGATGTAGCAGACCCTTCTGGATGATGCTTATGGAAGAGCCAGGATCTATGTGCATCCGATCCACCTTAACGTCGCCGATGTATCCCGTGTAGTATAGCGGGTGATCGTGTAGGTTGGTTTTGATGAGCATGTCCTGCGGAGTGAAGACGATGTTGGGCATTGCTCCCGTGCAGGCACTGTCTTGGAGATCCACGGGTGAGTCCTCCCCGGTGAGGTTGGATTGAGCCAGATAGACATCGGCATTTTGGAGTGCTTCGCTTAATGCAATACGAACGTCCTTGGAGAGTCTTAGGAGTTCGTACAGTGATAACTTGGCCGGTATGTTAGCCAATTGTGCTAAGATGTCAAAGTTGTAGGGCCTCTCTAGCCCTTGGGCTGCCTCTTTTCGGAGGGATTTGTCGAAGCGAGTCTCCCTCGGCCTAGGCTTGTCGGTCGTCGAAGGCTGAGCCGGTCCCGGAGCATCAGTTGTAGTGGGTTGATGATTTTCAGCTGGATTGTCAACCACAGGTTGGGATTGCACTCCGGACCGCGTGACGACGGCTGTAGCTTTCTCGTTGTCTGCCAAGATTGTGTGGCAGGTCCTGACTTTTCCACTTTTCTTCTTGTCGGTGGAAGATGGTGTGGGCCGAGTCACTTCTGACACCAAGTCTGGATGGATCCACATGACCTCCCCTCGTGATGTGGTGAGGGGTACTAGACCGGCAGCCTGATCTCGGTTAGGTGGAAGATTGGTAATCTCCATTGTCGCTAGAGGGACGGGGATCACCCCGTCTTGAGTCTCCGTCGGAGGGAAGCTGTCGAATTGTACGAACACCATATTGGCCGCCACGGTTACCTCTTCGAAATCGATGGCCAGAGCGTTCGAATCGATGAGGTTTTGGATGTACCGTTTCAGCTGGTAGCAATCATGTATAGCATGATGGACATAGCGATGATAATGGCAGTACTTTGGATTCTCTATCTCTGCCGGCCGCGGTTCCCATCTTGGTGGAGGAAGCTGAATTCTGTCCCCTTGTATGAGCATGTCCAAGATGGGCTTGACATGACCGTCTTCGAAGGAGTAAGTGATTTACGGCCATTGTTTGTCTGCTGGCTTCGGCTCAGGTTTTTGTGCTGTATCGGCCACCATAGCCTGCTTTTCCTTGCTGTCCCGATTGTTGGAGGGGCTACCCCCATTATCGTTGTTGGGACGCTTGCCCTTGTTTTCTCCTTCCGAGATGTGCAATCCCAGTTGGCGAGCCTTCTTCAGTCGTTCTTCGGCGCTTGTGGCGCTGATAATGAACGTCTTCCAATCTTTGAATTGACTTTCGCCCATCCAGAGACTGATCGTTGGAAGCAGTCTCTTTTGGCAAATTTCAATTAAAGAGGAATCTGGATTTCCGGAGGGCAGCTTCATGGCGGTCTGGCGGAACCGCTCAATGTAGTTCCTTGTTCGCTCCTTCTCCCCTTGGATGACGTCCATGAGGGTGGACATGGTGACGTCCTGCCCTACCTCGTAGAATCTCTCCAAGAACATGCACTTGAAGCCGGCGAAGGAGTGGATGCAGTTGTCCGGCAAGTTGCGATACCAGTCGAAGGCGACTCCTTCCAATGCCCCGACGAATAGTCGGGTGAGAATAGCATCATTGTGGGGCAGATGGTCCGTGGTGACCTCGAAGTAAGTGATGTACCGACTCGCCGAGGTCTTGCCATCATAGGGATTGATGTTGAACGGTTTATATCTTGGTGGGAAGGGCACATCCCTCCATGCAGCCGGGTATGGTTGCCGTATTCTGAGGTCTTGAGAGTTTTCTCGGGCGTGAAACATGGCTCGGAGCTCTTGGACCTCTCTTCTTATTCGCGGGCTTCGTCCACGGCGGTGGGGGCCGTTGTTTCCGGAGGATTGTTGCCCGGGTTCGGTGCCGCCAAATTCGAGTCCGCATTGACCGTGGGACCCGCGCCAGGCGTCCCTCCTTGCAGAGTTGGAAGGGCCGCTTTAATCTCGTCTACAGACTTGACCAAAGCAAGTAATATGGCTTCGAGACTGTCGATGCGCTAGCGATCACTAGAACCACCTTGGTTGCTGTCTGTCTTGAATATCGTCTTCACATGAACGGAGTGGTGGAGGAAGCGCCCTCTGAATCGTACTCTTGTAGTGAGAAGTCATCGGGGTATGTGGGTATGTTCCCTTCTGATTCAGACTCGGAAGGAACAGTACCCCCAGCTTCCGAGTTCGCCTCGTCTTGGGAGTTGTGGATGTCGTCGGGGACATCGAGGTTTGTTGTATCCGATAGGAGAGCTACCTCCCCTGGCTCGTCTTCTTGAAATATCAGATTGTTGTGGAGGCTCGGAGGGGTGCTACCTCCAGCCCCAGCAATCCCCTGCGTTATGGACGACGAACCTCCCACTGTAGCAGATTTCGTCTTAGAGCGAGTTCCTTGGAAAACTCTGGTGGTGGGCACTCGCTTAGACGACAGTCTTTTTGTCGCAGTGGTTGAGGTCTTCGGGCTGGAAACTTTCATCTTCTTTCCCCTTCCATCAGCGGGGACTTTCCGAGCAGAGTTGCAGGAAATGACGGGTGGTGCCTCGTCTTCTGAAGATGGGTGTTGCAATCTTTGAAAGACAGACTGCCGGTCTTCTTGTATCGTCGTGCCATTGCAGCAGCAGTTGACGATGATTTAGGTGCAGTGACGTCCGTAGGAGGACTCTTTGCATCCTGATGCATCTTTCCTTTCCTTGTGTTTGTGGAGGATGGCCTCACGCAAGTCAGATGGGTCTGGACCGACCGTGTTTGCTCCCAGGATTTTGGAAGACTTTTGGGAACCTCTCTGTCCGTCTGCCGCCGGGGGCTGGACTCGAGTGGTTCTGTACAACTTTCCGTCCGAGGCCGCGTAATAATTAGCAGGACGCCCTGATAGTCAGAGGTTGGGGCGGCTGACTGGGCTTGGTGGGCTCGCGCTGCCCTAGACTTCTTCATTTTAGCACTCGTGGGTGCGTAATAGGAAGAGTCCAAGTTGAATATCACAGAGTCTGGCTTATTATCCAGAGAATCATCAGGGTCAGGACCGCATGAGAGACGGTCGAAGACTGATTGAGAGAAGCGTGGAACAGCCGCTATGCGGCTAAGATTGGGAACCGTGCAGGCTGTCTGCATGCGGCTGTCTTTAGATGCCGGATGAGTTGCTTTGGTACGATTAGTAGGAGTCGCGATCGTGCAGGCTGGCCGCATGCGGTTGGCAATTGTGGCCGCATGGGTTTTCTGCAAGCGATTGACTTCAGTAACTGCATAAGCTTCATCCGTGTGGTTGGCAACTGTAGCCGCATAAGCTATGCGGCTGACAGAAGTGACCGCATGAGTTTTCTTCATGCGGCTAGCGGATGTGGCCGCATGAGCTTTTTTCATGCAGCTAGCACCCTTATGCGGCTCGGATCGCGTAGAGTTCCTCTTTGCCCCTGCAAGTCCAGCATCATAGTGTTTTCTTCTGCCGGACTTGGGGACAGCAGAGTTGCCTACGGTCTGAAGTAGGGCCGCAGGAGAGTCTTGCTCGCCGTCTTGAACAACAGAGGGTATCTCTGCAAGAGCTTCAGTAGGAATGAAGGATCGGGGTCTCCACTCCTTGCGGGCCTTCTTCGTGCGGGCTCGCTTCTGGACCGGGCCGGCGCTCTTGTCGGAGAGCATTTCTTCGAATACCTGTTGGTCGAACCGGGCGACCATCTTCTGTTGTGTGGAGTCAAGCTTGGCTACATCCGATTGCGTCACCAACTCCTCAGCCGTGGAGAAGTTTGTCCCCAGCAGAGTCGCCATCGTATTTGCCATAAAATATAAAAGAACAGAACAATTATCGGAGGACCGGACTTTTACTTCACGTTACAAACTCGCTTGTACAAAGAAAGCCTAGGGACGAAAACCTAGGTACAGCAGTCTAAGTATAATTGTTTATTTTAGATTCTGGGGGTGACGATAGAGGCTCGGGAAGGCGACGGCAGCACTGCCTTACTCCTTGGACGATCGGTATGCAGCCTTGGCTTCTGTGAAGAGATGGTTGGCGTTGATGAAGAAATGCTTTTCTTGCTCTCCCTCTATTACTCTTCTGGCTTCTCTCTCTTTTTGTGTATTTTCTCTCTGATTATTGGGGGAGCCTCTCTGTATATCTCGCAAGGGAATGGCACCTTGCTTATTTATAGGAGTGGGGGCATCATTAGGGTTTGGATGATTATCCATTCTCAAAGTGGCGGCGGCCTGATGTTTAATCAATCTGGACCATTAGTCTTAAGCGTGAAGGATCTGGGCCATAAATGTGGATAGTATTGAATCCTATGAATGATTAATGCTGATTGCTTTAAATCTTCATGATTGGTTGTGTCAAGCTTGGATCTCTCACCACGTGTTCTATTGGCTTGATCACGAGTGATATGCCCTGATCTCATTAATTATGAGGATAACGTTAAATATGGTTATTGGGATCTGGTAAATCTCTGATTGATTTAAAACCACGCGTCCCATAATCACCCTGCTACCGGCTGTCAAGACATGGGGGCAATTGAATCTCTGCCACGTGTCTTAATGGTGGACCCTACCAGAGCCGCATGATATCCATGAACCGCATGAGACAGCGTCTCAGTGAGCCGCATAGGTATAGTACTTGCGAGCCGCATGGGATGGCTTCTTGGTGAGCCGCAGGAAGATGATTCCTGCCAGCCGCATGAAGCTGTTCTTCAATTGAGCCGCATGGGAGTAGCCACGTGGCAATCTTGGATCGTGTCAGAGATTTTCTCCTGTTCCCGAAGAGCCTGTTATTACTACAGGACCATCATGGCACTTTATGCCAAAGCCGTCAGCTGTCAAATCACGGCAGAGCATTAAATAAGGCCATTACTTGATGGCCAGCTGTGTGAAGGGATCCCACGGGGACACGTGGTGTTGATCGAGCCGCATATCACTGTTGGTCGTTTGTGAGCCGCATATACTTCCGAGCCGCATGAGGCTGGGAGACTCTTTGAACCGCATGGGACTGTCCCTACGTAAGCCGCATGGATTCTCCTGCTCTGAGCCGCATGAGACTGAAAGTCTCTCCGAACCGCATGGGACTGCCCCTGTATGAGCCGCATGGAGTTCTCCTGTTCCGAGCCGCATAGAGCATCATTCTGATATTTTCCATGCTTCTACACCCTGCAGCATTTGCAGCATCCCCTACACCATTTGTTACAACAACGACGGTGTGTATCACGAACACAGTATCAAACAACACATATACACACAATCACGAACACGTTTGAAACACAATCTCATCAATCAACACAGATATATGAAAATTTGTAACAACAATGTCAAACATAATGGTCCACAACTTAATTACCAAGTATGGGAACGAATGGCTCAGAACACAACCCAAAATTCATTCGAGCATACATTAGTGTGAATCATCTATGTTCTGTACATATGGTGTAGTATATGTTCTTATCGTATCTAGTATCTGAAGAATGTAACAGAATCAAGATAAACTCACATAATGTAATACTAAGACATCATCTACTACTATATAAGGTATAGTGATAGGTTGTCGTATCATCATTGCCGAGGGATGAGGGTCGGAGGACAAATACCGCTCGAGTGAGCTAAAGGCATGCAGCCACTTCCCTCCCTCTCTCACGCTATCAACGTCACAACTTTTCCATCTCAAGTTCTGATCAAGCATCTTCCTTCTCCTCTCCTCCACCATGGCTCTGGACCCATCTGCTTCTTCCTACTTCCCTTTTTCTTATTTGACTCTCTCAGCCACATATGATATCCACCTCAAGTGTAGAGTCAGGAGAGAAGAAGTGGGCAGGAAGAGGAGGGGGAAGCAGCACAGCTGACGGTATGACCCGGAAGAAGTACAGAGATTTTCTTCAACATCCGTATAGGAGAACTATAAGGATATATCTTTTCACAACATATCACCTTGTCAAAGACCCTTAATGTGACAACCATGTTACCGCGGTGTCGGAAGACTAACATGTCATAATTTTCTAAGCCGTGTGTTTTGACATAATCCTCCAAACTCTTTCCTGCTATGTAGTAATGCAAGATTACTACATAGGAGGAAAGAGTTGGAAGGATTATGTCAAAACACACGGCTTAAAAAATTATGACATGTTAGTCTTCCGACACAGCGGTAACATGATATTCACATTAAGGATCTTTGACAAGATGACATATTGTGAAAAGATATATTCTTATAGTTCTCCTACGGATTTGAAGAAAATATCTGTACTTCCTTCGGATCATGCCGCCGGCTGTGCTGCTTCCCCCTCCTCTTCCTGCCCACTTCTTCTCCCTCGACTCTACACTTGAGGTGGATATCATATGTGGCTGAGAGAGTCAAATAAGAAGAAGGGAAGTAGGGAGGAGCAGATGGGTCCACAGCCATGGTGGAGGAGAGGAGAAGGAAGATGCTGAATCAGCAATGTCTTCCGGATCGTCCTCATCAAGGCATAACGGGCTGCTCAACGTGCCCAGCTTCTTCAACTTCAGTTTTGCCTTCCTTGGATGGTATTGATTCTGTAGATCCGTGTATAAAAGAGGAAGAGATTGGGAGTAGAGTGGACCCGGAGGGAAATGAGATATTGGAAGCTGGGTCAATATCCAAGAAGCGAAAGAGAGTCGAGGATTCTGATTTTGATGGCATAGAGGATGTCACGACCCGCACCCACTATGAGGGTACGAGCACGTAATAACGCCCAGCCTACGCCGTAGTGTCGGCGGTAGAATGCTGTTCTAAGTCTCTAACTAACCATCAACTCATGCAGTATATAATGTACTCATCATGATCAACTCCGAACGGAGGACAAGTATAAGATATGGTGTAACTCAATCACAGTCTAAGCACGATAAGATAACACAGAAATATAACTAAGAAATTGAAGACAACAATAACTACTGAAATAATAACAACATCTCAAACAATCTCAAATACATCTCAAGTCTCACTTCTATACAACAAGCTCTAAACGAAAACAGATGCCAGTCTACTAAACTAAATCCCGATCACTCCTGAGTGTCGGGGCCAAAGGTAGCTAACCCGTCTCCTGGTCCGTAATATGTAGGGCATGTGTCCTCAGGGCAATTATCTGTAAAATTTTAACAGGTCCAGTCAGGACAGGAACGAGCACAATCTCATCTAGAAAACCCAAGTAAATGACAGAGAACTATACAGCAGTTATAGACAGTTGTATTGATGAATATGGCAGTTTATGTTCAGGTGATGGTAAGAAAGACAGATAAAGTACAAGGAAAGAAAATAACTAAACAAGAGATGAATCATAGCAATGAAGACTGTAAAATAGAACTAGCTGAACCAGGGTAATATGATATAAAGTTCAGACAGCAATGTAGACAAGTGTAACTCCAATGTAAGTCCAGTACAAGATGAATCTAATACAAGATGAATCAAGTAAGGGACGATTTCAGTTATAGTGATCAATGATTCCAGGGTGAGTCCAGCCTATACTCTAACAGTGTATTTTAAAATACCGAGATCGACATATAAACGGCTGTAGGTAATACGGCACATCACACACCTGGCCGGGTGTGAGATGTCTATCATTCTAGTAGATTCCAGTTGGAAGATTCCAGATTGGGGTATGTCTACATGTCTTACTCAAGTATTTCCCCTCCCAGCAAGTGAATCCAGAAATCCGACACAATAATTCAAGATGAGTCCAGCCAAAATATAATGATACCAGTAAATGATTCCAGTAGGTGATTCCAGTAATATAAGCCAGAAATGATGATACCAGTAATAGAGGCCAGAAAATAAATGTGTGTCGTATACATGAATCCAGAATATCCATACGTGTTGTAACAAAGAATCGCATACAACTAACTAGAACTGAAGTACAGTAATTGACAAGTAAATGAGAGAACTATCAGAGAATGTACTCGCCTGATACTCTAAAAAGAGTAGTATAATATCAGATGTCTGTACCGGAATCACAATGTCCTAAATAGAGCAGTACAGGTTATAATGTATTAAAAATAAGGTAAATGAAGTTTATGATACAATCTACATGATTTCTAAGCCAATCTAGGTCAAAGTCAACTCTAAGTCAAACCTGCTCAACTATCTAGGTCAAACTAGGTCCAAGTCAAACTTGGTCAACTCTGGGTCAACCCAAGTCAATACTCTAGTCAAACTAGGTCAATGAAGTCTATCCTAGTTAAATAGTCCACTATTGATCAATCTTAAGGTCAACCCCAACTTTTCCATCCCTATTACCAAGGTAAAATCAACCACCTTGCTAACTTAGTTACCCTCATATATATGAATACTCATAAACAAATAGGTATCCTTGGTCAAGGATCAACTAGGCTATATTTGCTAAGGAGATATCAAGACCAATAATCCTAAATCCAACACATATATGTGTAATGGATGATATCTAACCTTATTATATGTGTATAAGGTATATTCCCAATTACAAGGTATGATACAACCTATATAATATAATACACATCACATAATATATACTATATATAGTTACCCATGCCCCAAGGGAACAAAAGAACTTAAGCAACCCTCAACTCCAACCCAAACATATACATAATGGACAGCATGAGCCTAACATATATGTGTACTATCACATATATGTGACTTAACTTAAACAAGGGACTGAACCAAATCATATATGCAGAACTAATGTGATCACTGAACCTGTCTCTATGCTACAAACAAGGAAAGTGACTGAAACAATAGGCCAAATCTGAACTTTAGTGGTGTTTCAAGGCAGGGTAGACACCCATAGTCAACTGAACAATAAATGATGGACAGATACCTAGTCTAATATCGACCGAACACTTGTTAGAGATGGATGTGAAGCTAAAAGGGAAGCAGGACAAGTAAACACCCCAATCCCTTACGACTTGGTCAAATAGGACTGAACTCAACATGGCCAAGTTCTCACTCACAAACCCCTACTACTGCAGGGCCTTTGCTTGCTCTTACAGCAGGGAACATCCAGCTTCTCCCTAATGCTGCTATACCTATAAGCAAGGCTGCATTCAAAATACTCACACAAGCACACTCTACCAGACACTAGCAGATACAACCAACCTTTACCTCTGACACACACTAGTATACTACACATCTGATACAAGGTTTCATAACGATACTAACATGACCGGCTCCCAACATCTTGCCATTACCCAAGTATCTAACCCTCACATCCCTCTAATACATATACAAAGCTAATCAAATATGTGAATGCAGTGAATGAATTCAGTGGTGTGGAAAATATGCATACATGAATGTGTAATAGATTCTCAGATTTTGAACTCGTGGGTGTATATCAATGGGTGTAATATAATAGGGACAACAGTGTGTTAACAAGAAATAGAACCAGTGAACAGTGTATGTGTGGGTAACATAGGAAATGGTAGTATAATAATTGCAAATTGATTTAATCTCAGAAATTAGTGATGTGTCAATGGGAAATGATTCTCAGGAATTCAGTGTGGTGTATATGACAGGGTTTACATGGAACATGGGCAATGTGACAATGCGTGTGTGTGTGTTATAGAGCAATGCAATGGTGTGTACACCTGTACTAGGAACTCAGAGTGAATATAGAAAACAATGACAGGCTTCATGTATCAGGAATACAGGAATCTTACAAATTCGATTTAGAAATAGCAGGTAAACTCAAATCAGTAGGTTGGTAATGTTGGTGTCATGCGAGAGAGTGTTGGGAGTGTGTCCCAGTGTCCACGAATAGGACACAATCAGTCCAATCACCCACACGACATACAAAACAGAAAACAGTGTATACAAGCATCGTGCACGTGTGTCGAGTGAGGTAGAGACACGTGCGTTGCACCAACTGTGTCGTGGTCGTGCACACGTATCCACCTAGACTAGGGGGACGTGTCCAAGTGCCTGCACGAACCCCAAGATGTGTCGTGTCCTAGATTGAAAGCCGTATTAGTGGCTCGAAATCGCGTGTGTGCGTGTCAGTGAATTTCGATGCGAGCTCGAGAAC
Source organism: Iris pallida (assembly GCA_029216955.1). Classification (NCBI taxonomy): domain Eukaryota; kingdom Viridiplantae; phylum Streptophyta; class Magnoliopsida; order Asparagales; family Iridaceae; genus Iris; species Iris pallida. The sequence goes on from JANAVB010024994.1 coordinate 7,363,871, forward strand.
TTCCTCGACTCGCAACCAAGTGCCACGAAACTTGGTGAGGGTCTAGTCAGACATGGGACCCATCACCTCGCCAAATTCTACGTGTCCTAGTAAAGTTTTGTATCCTGTGTCAGCCCCGAAATGCAGGGGACGCGCACAGCATGCACGAGCAGGCACGAGACAGTGCAGCCTCGTTTCCTTCGTGCACAGACAACGAGGACCCACGAAATTTTGTAGGGGTCCTATCAGTCAGTGCCCGCACCCACACACCAATTTTTAGGTGTCGGGGTACTGTGTCGTGTCCGCTAGGACACTCGAGCAGCATGACAGCCGCACGAGGCCAGTGTACAGTATCGTACGGTGATGCGTGTCCGATTTGGACACGAAATGTGCATCGTATCGTGCTCAGTGTTCAACACAATGAATCTACACATCAAGAGCTTCAAAATCATGTAATTAGTTTAGCAAACATCGAAAATAAAATCCTTAGAGGCATTTCATCGAACACCTAACATACACTATGACACGTGTCCGATACGGGCACCAAACGGATACGAAATCCACCCAAATTCGAGGTACAGCTAGGGGGCACCTAAACCTAGCCTAATATGCAAAGAAATCAAAATAATAATACAATTTAAAGGATTTTACCTATATGTGCAAATTGCATGGAAAAGCTCCAAATGGGGGGTGTTCCTCTTGATGGCCAAATGCTCCAAATGAGCCCAAAACTGAAATAGCTCTCCACCAACAGTCCATAAAATTAAATTAGAACCCAGTGCAAAAGACTAGAATGAAAAAGGAGATCAAATGAATAAAATGAGAATTTTTGGAAGGGAGAAAAATACCTTTCTTTTCTCTAAGTGTTGGAATGATAAAAAAAGGCAAGCCCTAATGAATAAGTATTTATATAGGGTGGGGATCCCTATGTGGCTGTTCATAAGCTCAAAAATTAGGGTTAGGGTTCACTAAATGGCCTATGGGCTTAAGTCATGATCAATTAAATAATTAAGCCATAAGTCATTTCATGAAACCACAAGCCATGACTTAAATTCACTAAACCAAATCTCCTCATTCTAAAACTATTCTCTAATGACTAAAATAGGTTAACTCGAGTTAGACTAGGGTCACCATGGCTAGGGTTAGCTTCTAGGCTAGTCCACTAGGTCTCAACAAGTCAAGGTCAACTAGAAATCACCAATTCAACAAATCACCAAATAATTCAAATAAGTCAAAATGACCAAATTTCCCCTAGGCTAAAAATGATAATTAAATCATCCTAATGACATGGTTAAGCTCTAGGTCATGCAGTCTCTAGGGTTTCACTAGCAGCACATCAAAATTACAAGTCATGACTTAAACCAGTTTTTAAATAGCTTAAAAATTATTAAAAATCACCAAAAATCATAATGTGATTTAAATACAAATAAATAATAATAATAAATAAAAAAAATTCAAAAATACTCTCATTCTAGAAACTGGGTGTTACAATCCTACCCCCCTTAAAAAATTTTCGTCCTCGAAATTAAGATGATCGTACCCTTCCTAGGTCAAACCCCAAATCAATCAAGGTCGAAGCAACACAATCCTACTGGTCGTGATTCCACAGTCTCGAACAGGGTAGTTACACTATCTAGTAATCACAAGAAATATCCTGGCAGGTACTAAGGAAAATCATACATGAAAGTGGGGAGGAAGAATAAGGAGGTCAAACCTGCTAATCCATCACCTGCAACGTCAGTCTCCTCGGCTGCCATCGCAAAAGCACTACCCCTCTGGTGCTGAGCTACAGGTGGCCTAGCTCCCTCAAAAGGAGGTACAAAGGGACAGTCTACCATCCTATATGAAACTGGTAAAGACAATTAGGAATTTATTATGAAGGATTACCCTTCCAAAGATGATCAAAATCGAAGGTTTAAGGCACGAGTGTCAATAGCATTGAAATCAAATAATACAATATATAAAAGAAGATTTAGTCCCGGCATGATCTAAGTTGATCAACTTCAGGATATGACGAAGTTTGGACAAGATGGAGAACGAGGCCATTGAAGTCTGAGCACGAGTATCCAAGATTTGATATCCATGTCACAATTGAATTTATTAAATTGAATAAGACCCCAAACACTGGATGATAAGAAGGATGACCCGGTCAACTGGTCACGATCAAAGAATTAGAATTTAAAGGATGATGCAAGGATATAGAAATAAGGCAATTTCTTCCTTTGGATAGGAAAACTAAACATGATACCTTGGGTTGACCTATCAAGTACAGTGCCTTTTCTATCTGAAATATGTGAAAGGCAAAACAATAAAGAGTTCAAAGGCGACGTTATTAAGTACAATACGTGGTTCATAGGTGATAGAAATAATTCAAAAGAGAATTGCCAAAGCTGTCGTGGATGAGACTCTAAGGCAAATTTAACTATGTCTCCCTCCACATAGAATAACATATGAAAAGCGAACCAAAGTGCAATAGGTTGATCAGACCATCATGCACCGGTTCTAATTAGACAATATGTTAGTGGGTGCCAGTCCCTAATAAAATATGTCATGATCAAGCTCGAATAAGATAAGCTCGCAAACTGGTGCTAAATTAGCAATATAAGATAGACAAAATATAAGTAAGGATACGATGAAGGAAGTTAATAGTCTAAGATTCTTTAAACATCAAGGAGTGAGGGTGAATCAAAACAAGAGGAAAAGGATTTTCAATTTGAAGTTCATAATGAGATTCTCAAGGGTCGTCCAGGAATCTCTCAAGTAGTCCTAACTGTGATTGAGTACCTTTCCGTTAAACCCTATCGCTCAATCCTATCGCAGGCTCGCAGTAGTACAACTAAGTCGCCGTACTACCATGATATCGTACTAATGCGACTCTCGACCTGCTTGGGCCACCACTAAAAATGTGTCACGACCCGCACCCACTGTGAGGGTACGAGCACGTAACAACGCCCAGCCTACGCCGCAGTGTCGGCGGTAGAACGCTGTTCTAAGTCTCTAACTAACCATCAACTCATGCAGTATATAATGTACTCATCATGATCAACTTCGAACGGAGGACAAGTATAAGATATGGTGTAACTCAATCACAGTCTAAGCACGATAAGATAACACAGAAATATAACTAAGAAATTGAAGACAACAATAACTACTGAAATAATAACAACATCTCGAACAATCTCAAATATATCTCAAGTCTCAATTCTATACAACAAGCTCTAAATGAAAACAGATGCCAGTCTACTAAACTAAATCCCGATCACTCCTGAGTGTCGGGGCCAAAGGTAGCTAACCCGTCTCCTGGTCCGTAATATGTAGGGCATGTGTCCTCAGGGCAATCATCTGTAAATTTTTTAACATGTCCAGTCAGGACAGGAACGAGCACAATCTCATCTAGAAAACCCAAGTAAATGACAGAGAACTATACAGCAGTTATAGACAGTTGTATTGATGAATATGGCAGTTTATGTTCATGTGATGGTAAGAAAGATAGATAAAGTGCAAGAAAAGAAAATAACTAAACAAGAGATGAATCATAGCAATGAAGACTATAAAATAGAACTAGCTGAACCATGGTAATATGATATAAAGTCCAGACAGCAATGTAGACAAGTGTAACTCTAATGTAAGTCCAGTACAAGATGAATCTAATACAAGATGAATCCAGTAAGGGACGATTCCAGTTATAGTGATCAATGATTCCAGGGTGAGTCCAGCCTATACTCTAACAGTGTGTTTTAAAATACCGAGATCGATATGTAAATGACTGTAGGTAATACGGCACATCACACACCTGGTCGGGTGTGAGATGGCTATCATTCTAGTAGATTCCAGTAGATTCCAGTAGATTCCAGTTGGAAGATTCCAGATTAGGGTATGTCTACATGTCTTACTCAAGTATTTCCCTTTCCAGCAAGTGAATCAAGAAATTCGACACAATGATTCAAGATGAGTCCAGCCAAAATATAATGATACCAGTAAATGATTCTAGTAAATGATTCCAGTAGGTGATTCCAGTAATAGAAGCCAGAAATGATGATACCAGTAATAGAGGCCAAAAAATAAATGTGTGTCGTATACATGAATCCAGAATATCCATACGTGTTATAACAGAGAATCGCATACAACTAACTAGAACTGAAGTACAGTAATTGACAAGTAAATGAGAGAACTATTAGAGAATGTACTCGTCTGATACTCTGAAAAGAGTAGTATAATATCAGATGTCTGCACCAGAGTCACAATGTCCTAAATAGAGCAGTACAGGTTATAATGTATTAAAAATAAGGTAAATGAAGTTTGTGATACAATCTACATGATTTCTAAGCCAATCTAGGTCAAAGTCAACTCTAAGTCAAACCTGGTCAACTGTCTAGGTCAAACTAGGTCCAAGTCAAACTTGGTCAACTCTGGGTCAACCCAAGTCAATACTCTAGTCAAACTAGGTTAATGAAGTCTATCCTAGTTAAATAGTCCACTATTGGTCAATCTTAAGGTTAACCCCAACTATTCCATCCCTATTACCAATGTAAAATCAAACACCTTGCTAACTTAGTTACCCTCATATATATGAATACTCATAAACAAATAGGTATCCTTGGTCAAGGGTCAACTAGGCTATATTTGCTAAGGAGATATCAAGACCAATAATCCTAAATCCAACACATATATGTGTAATGGATGATATCTAACCTTATTATATGTGTATAAGGTATATTCCCAATTACAAGGTATGATACAACCTATATAATATAATACACATCACATAATATATACTATATATAGTTACCCATGCCCCAAGGGAACAAAAGAACTTAAGCAACCCTCAACTCCAACCCAAACATATACATAATGGACAGTATAAGCCTAACATATATGTGTACTATCACATATATGTGACTTAACTTAAACAAGGGACTGAACCAAATCATGTATGCAGAACTAATGTGATCACTGAACCTGTCTCTATGCTACAAACAAGGAAAGTGACTGAAACAATAGGCCAAATCTGAACTTTAGTGGTGTTTCAAGGCAGGGTAGACACCCATAGTCAACTGAACAATGAATGATGGACAGATACCTAGTCTAATATGGACCGAACACTTGTTAGAGATGGATGTGAAGCTAAAAGGGAAGCAGGACAAGTAAACACCCCAATCCCTTACGACTTGGTCAAATAGGACTGAACTCAACATGGCCAAGTTCTCACTCACAAACCCCTACTACTGCAGGGCCTTTGCTTGCTCTTACAGTGCAGGGAACATCCAGCTTCTCCCTAATGCTGCTATACCTATAAGCAAGGCTGCATTCAAAATACTCACACAAGCACACTCTACCAGACACTAGCAGATACAACCAACCTTAACCTCTGACACACACTAGTATACTACACATCTGATACAAGGTTTCCTAACGATACTAACATGACCGGCTCCCAACATCTTGCCATTACCCAAGTATCTAACCCTCACATCCCTCTAATACATATACAAAGCTAATCAAATATGTGAATGCAGTGAATGAATTCAGTGGTGTGGAAAATGTGCATACATGAATGTGTAATAGATTCTCAGATTTTGAACTCGTGGGTGTGTATCAATGGGTGGAATGTAATAGGGACAACAGTGTATTAACAAGAAATGGAACTAGTGAACAGTGTATGTGTGGGTAACACAGGAAATGGTAGTGCAATAACTGGAAATTGATTTAATCTCAGAAATTAGTGATGTGTCAATGGGAAATGATTCTCAGGAATTCAGTGTGGTGTATATGACAGGGTTTACATGGAACATGGGCAATGTGACAATGCGTGTGTGTGTTATAGAGCAATGCAGTGGTGTGTACACCTGTACTAGGAACTTATTGTGAATATAGAAAACAATGACAGGCTTCATGTATCAGGAATACAGGAATCTTACAAATTCGATTTAAAAATAGCAGCTAAACTCAAATCAGTAGGTTGGTAATATTGGTGTCATGCGAGAGAGTGTTGGGAGTGTGTCCCAGTGTCCACGAAGAGGACATAATCAGTCCAATCACCCACACGACACAAAAAATAGAAAACAGTATACACAAGCATCGTGCACGTGTGTCAAGTGAGGTAGAGACACGTGCATTGCACCAACTGTGTCGTGGTTGTGCACACGTGTCCACCTAGACTAGAAGGACGTGTCCAAGTGCCTGTATGAACCCCAAGATGTGTCGTGTCCTAGTTTCAAAGTCGTATCAGTGGCTCGAAATCGCGTGTGTGCGTGTCAGGGAATTTCGATGCGAGCTCGAGAACTTCCTCGACTCGCAACCAAGTGCCACAAAACTTGGTGAGGGTATAGTCAGACATGGGACCCATCACCTCGCCAAATTCCACAAGTCCTAGTGAAGTGTCTTATCCTGTGTCAGCCCCGAAATGCAGGGGACGTGCACAACGTGCACGAGCAGGCACGAGACAGTGCAGCCTCGTTTCCTTCGTGCACAGACAACGAGGACCCACAAAATTTTGTGGGGGTCCTGTCAGTCAGTGCCCGCACCCACACACCAATTTTCAGGTGTTGGGGTACTGTGTCGTATCCGCTAGGACACTAGAGCAGCAGGACAGCCGCACGAGCCAAGTGCACAGTGTCGTACGGCGATGCATGTCCGATTTGGACACGAAATGTGCATCGAATCGTGCTCAGTGTTTAACACAATGAATCTACACATCAAGAGCTTCAAAGTCATGTAATTAGTTTAGCAAACATCGAAAATAAAATCCTTAGAGGCATTTCATCGAACACCTAACATACACTATGACACGTGTCCGATACGGGCACCAAACGGACACGAAATCCATCCAAATTCGAGGTACAACTAGGGGACACCTAAACTTAACCTAATATGCAAAGAAAGCAAAATAATAATGCAATTTAAAGGGTTTTACCTATAGGTGCAAATTGCATGGAAAAGCTCCAAATGGGGGGTGTTCCTCTTGATGGCCAAATGCTCCAAATGAGCCCAAAACTGAAATAGCTCTCCACCAACAGTCCATAAACTTAAATTAGAACCCAATGCAAAAGACTAGAATGAAAAAGGAGATCAAATAAATAAAATGGGAATTTTTGGAAGGGAAAAAAATACCTTTCTTTTCTCCAAGTGTTGGAATGATAAAAAGAGGCAAGCCCTAATGAATAAGTGTTTATATAGGGTGGGGATCCCTATGTGGCTGTTCATAAGCTCAAAAATTAGGGTTAGGGTTCACTAAATGGCCCATGGGCTTAAGTCATGATCAATTAAATAATTAAGCCATAAGTCATTTCATGAAACCACAAGCCATGACTTAAATTCACTAAACCAAATCCCCTCATTCTAAAACTATTCTCTAATGACTAAAATAGGTTAACTCGAGTTAGACTAGGATCACCATGGCTAGGGTTAGCTTCTAGGCTAGTCCACTAGGTCTCAACAAGTCAAGGTCAACTAGAAATCACCAATTCAACAAATCACCAAATAATTCAAATAAGTCAAAATGACCAAATTACCCCTAGGCTAAAAATAATAATTAAATCATCCTAATGACATGGTTAGGCTCTAGGTCATGCAGTCTCTAGGGTTTCACTAGCAGCACATCAAAATCACAAGTCATGACTTAAACCGGTTTTTAAATAGCTTAAAAATTATTAAAAATCACCAAAAATCATAATATGATTTAAATACAAATAAATAATAATAATAAATACAAAATTTCAAAAATACCCTTATTCCAGAAACTGGGTGTTACAGAGGAAGAGGTTCGCAACATAACGAGAGGGATAGGGAAGGGGCAGATGAAGGATGGCTCAGAACACAACCCAAAATTCATTCTAGCATACATTAGTGTGAATCATCTATGTTCTGTATATATGGTGTAGTATATGTTCTTATCGTATCTAGTATCTGAAGGATATAACAGAATCAAGATGAACTCACATAATGTAATACTAAAACATCATCTACTACTATATAAGATATAGTGATAGGTTGTCGTATCATCATTGCCGAGGAATGAGGGTCGGAGGACAGTCAACTTTATCTACGGCTATATAGTTTCTGTCTCGCCAGTCGAATGGCTGCAGGGACCATGTCGTACCGTAGATTAATACAAATGGAGCTGGAGCCAAAATACAGAAACCAAAATACAAAATACAGAATCAAATCCCTGGGTTCGCCAAAAATATAAAACACAGTTCTAATTCATATGTATTTTAAGTGTGAGAACGGATGGCTCAGAACACAACCCAACCGGAGAGGATACTCTGAGAGATCCATCTGAGTAGGACGTATACTCTGAGAGATCACCTTTACAAGAATGATATCAGTAGTGGGATTGAGTGTGTACGTCCTACTCAGATGGGTCTCTCACCATTACTATTTTTTCTGACAGCATGGTGGATGTGCTCCGTCAACAGATTCTTGCTCCGAGCCAAAACTTTGCCCTGGAGCTCAAGTGGACATCCTTCGTGTAGAGCTCGAGTGAGAGGTTCCTGACAGCATGGTGGTCTCCTTTGTTAAAGTATCCGTGCTCGTCCCACAACCAATGTGTGATAAGCACGGATACTTTGACAATGGAGACCACCATGCTGTCAGGAACCTCTCACTCGAGCTCTACACGAAGGATGTTCACTTGAGCTCCGAAGCAAAGTTTTGGCTCGGAACAAGAATTTGTTGACGGAGCACATCTACCATGGTGTCAGAAAAAAATAGTAACGGTGAGAGACCCATCTGAGTAGGACATACACACTCAATCCCACTACTGATATCATACTTGTAAAGGTGATCTCTCAGAGTATACGTCCTACTCAGATGGATCTCTCAGAGTATCCTCTCTGGTTGGTTGTCGTATCATCATTGCCGAGGGATGAGGGTCGTAGTACCAATACAATCCAGAGATTGACACAGTACTAATTCATATATGTAGTCCAATACAAATAGTCTAATATAAAAACAACCCAATACAAATAGTCCAATACAAATAAGTACTAATAGCTAATGAAAATCACGCAGCTCACGCAAACGCTCAGTGATACGATCACGCAACCACCTCAAAAAAGCGAGATCTTTGGCGTAAGGAGAGATGTCGTCCCTTGCAAGTGTTGCATGAATAGAACTCCCGGTCTCACTAGCTATCGGTGTTGGATGAATAGAACTCCCGGTCTCACTAGCAACCGGTGCCACTTCCTCCTTAACTGTAGGAGGAGCCACCTCAGCATTCACTGTTTCCCTCAAATGACGTGCCGTTCCTCGGGTCATGGGTGCCATCTGGTAAGATCGATATTCACAAATAATATAATTATAATATAAGCAAGCTAACTAAAGGAACCATCATGTAATTTGAGTACATTTTCGAAAGCAGATAAAGTACAAAAAATTCAATTTTTTGCCAAGTGTGAGAACGGATGGCTCAGAACACAACCCAAGATTCATTCTAGCATACATTAGTGTGAATCATCTATATTCTGTACATATGGTGTAGTATATATTCTTATCGTATCTAGTATCTGAAGAATGTAACAGAATCAAGATAAACTCACATAATGTAATACTAAGACATCATCTACGTACTACTATATAAGATATAGTGATAGGTTGTCGTATCATCATTACCGAGGGATGAGGGTCGAAGGACAGTCAACTTTATCTACGGCTACATAGTTTCTGTCTCGCCAGTCGAATGGCTGCAGGGACTATGTCCTGATCACAATGTCGTACCGTTGATTAATGCAAAGTCCTTATAGCAAATGTCGTACATAGATTTCTACCTCGCCAGTCTAAAGGCTGTAGGGACAGTGTCTGACTTGGTGTATCTCACCATTTTTCCAAACCTATATACACCCTTGCCCAAACTATTTGTTTCAGTAGGTAAAACATTCCAGGTTACTCAAGTAACCTGTCGTGCAATATTTGGTGTCAACAGCATCCCTTGTTAATTGTAACATGCACACTATCATATCCCAACTCTGCCAAAACCTGACCAACATACCCTACACTAATCATTCCATATTTCAGTAATGTCAGTGAGCTAAATCATACTCAATTGTCGAGAATACTTAGGAGAAAACTCATTCACAGGATTGGTATCCATCCTTCGTGACATAGCTGAAATTTTATAGGGCTCGATAATAATTATTAGTCAATTTATTCATCATTTCAAAATTCTAAAAATGCCCAAAAAACTCCCAGTATCAGTAAATAGGGCTCGAACCCTAAATTAGAATTCGAATCCAAGCAAAACATCAAATTGACAGTTGATATGCCCAAAAAACTCCCAGTATCAGTTTATAGGTGTCACACTGTGAGTCTCGTGTCCACACAGTGGGACACGACGTGTCCAAACCAACAAAATAGGTGTCACACGAACTAGAAGCGAGTCCACGCTCTCGTGTCCTCCGCAGCGAGTCCACTGTGAGTCTCGTGTCCCTCGCAGCGAGTCCACGCTCTCGTGGACACGAACTAGAAGCGAGAGAGAGAGAGCTAGAAGACGAGGAGAAACTGGAAAGCGGGGACAAGGGATCACCTGAGGAGGAGCTACCTGAGGAAGGAGGAAAATGAGAAGGAAGAGGCCGGAGGAGGGAGATCGTCGGAGGAGCGCCGCGGAGGAGGAGGCCGGAGGAGGGAAATCGCCGGAGGAGCGTCGCGGAGGAGGAGCGCGCGAAAAATTGGGGGAAAAAATTTGTGAATGATCGGAAAGGAAACCCTCGCCGCCTATATGAAACATTTAGCGATGTCCTCCTCTTCCATCGCTAAACGTCGCTGATATTTAATAAACGGCGACGCTACTTAAAATGCGTCGCTGCACATCGCTATATCAACGACGTGTACCGACGAACTTGCGACGCAGATTTCCATTTAACAAATTGTAGCCGCTAGACGTCGCTTTAGTCGCTGTTGGCGACAAACAGCGACGTCTTTGATAAACGTCGCTAAACCCCCAAATATTAGCAACGTTTTATCTTGGAGTCGCTAAATACATCGCTGATATGACTTATTTTGGTAGTAGAAAAACTAAAATAGAAAGGAAAGGGAAGGAAAAATGTAAGGAAAAGAAAAAACAGTAGACATATACATGCTTGCGTCATATATTCTACATTACCATACATGTTATCATTATATATTGCATTACATTATGTATACATTATGCATTCATATCTATCATTAGATGTATACCTTGCATTCATATCTAGTATTCATTATATACTTTCATGCATACATTGTATATCATTCTTTCATTCATACATTTATGCATTGCTTACATACATTATATTGATTGCATTCCTACATGCTTTTATTCAACCATATATATACATTAATGTAAAGATGATACATATCATATATATATTATTTCATTCATCTGACATATCATGCATTACATACTCTACATTCATTTAATATCCATATTACATAGGCTCATAGGTTACACAAAATGCCTATGTCGTATAGTCACTCTTCTATTTAAAACCAATACTGTACCAATTGGGACTTCACTAAATTCCAGGATTAAAATATGTCGTAGCCCTTCGTGTTAGATTTTTGAAACTTTAAACGGATCGCATTTTCGTGTCCGGAAGCTCCCGGAATCTCGAAAACACCGAAACGCGTTTGTCTTTCGGACATCTGACACTCAAATAGTTTTACAGAAAGTTCCAGAACGATTTTGGCCTATTAATATATATATATATATTTAGAAAGCTAACTTCGATACAGTTCTTTTAAAGAAAATGGAAGATTAATCAGAGTTCTAAGCTAAAAGTTATGACATTTCTAAGTTACTTTGGTTAATAAAAACGTTGATGAATATTATGACGAATTTGAGTTGTTTTGAACAAAAGAAACACATGTAGGCCAAGATACTTGGATACCAACATAGGTATCCAAATGAAAGTCATTCTAACCATCCTAACTAAGATCAATCCACTCTCTAACCATTCTAAAACTGAATTTAAATATCTATTTAAACTATTATCATACATAAATACACATGGGGTGTCCTAATTTGGGATCTATCAAGTAGGATACAAGACACATATCTAAAATTCTCAAGAGAGCTCCAAATGGCCTCAAATTTGAATCTAAATGGGGTACAGGCATGGGGGTGGATCCTATGGATTCAAAACTAACTAATATACATAGAAAATCAATTTAGAGGGTTGGTTTTACCTATTGGAAGTGGAATCCCAATGATACTCCCAAGGACACGGCTCCGACACGAAGATCTTCCAAAAAGGACACTCCTTCTTGCACTTTGCTCCAAATCTTTGCTAGAACCCTCCCTTGGTAGTATGAGAAGGTTGGATGGAAGTTTTGGTGGAGGGATGTAAGGATTTGGAGAACAAATCAAAGAGAGAAGCTCACTAATTTGGGGAAGAACACTTTGTGAAGGAAAAGAGGCAAAATGGAATGAAATGAAAGGAAGGAAGGCTAACCAACCTATAGTGGCTGCCATTAAACCCACCCTATTTGGGCCTTGGAGGGATGCCCAATAAAGCCTCAACTAGTCCTCTTGGTTAATTTTAAGTTAGGTTCAAGTTTGGGATCAAAAGGGTTAAATTTAAACCTCTAACTTAACTAATCTAACAAGTGGGATTAGTCTAAACTTACTAACTTAATTAGTGTAGTTTGTGGGCCATGACTAACTAATCTTGGGGTTTCTTCTAGAGTCTAAGCTACCCGGATCACTAACACAAGTCGGAACGAAATGAAACTCAAACCCGACTAAACAAATCCCGTAAAATTAATATTAAAATATAAAAATTTCCAAAATATTAAAATATAAAAAATGACCAAAATTATAATATATCAATTTAAATATTATTAAAATAATCTAAGATTCATCAATTAATCCAAATTCTAAATAATTCAAAATTCACAAAATGACCAAAATACCCTTAGTCTAAAAGTTATAAATAGTCATTCTAATCACATGGTTAGGTCTCCATGGTTGGTTAGTCTCTAGGCTCAACAGTTTTAGGGTTCACTAGCTAACAGATCAAAATTATAATTCACCAATTTTAAATAGTATTAAATTAATTAAAAATCCTCATAAATTATAAATCCTATTATTAAATAATAAATTTTTACAAAAGTTCAAAATTATCCTCATTTTAGAAAAATGGGTGTTACAGAATGAGGATGAGGATGAGGACGAGGATGAGGACGAGGACGAGGATAAAGACGAGGACGATGATTAGATTAAATATCAGTATATATTAAAAACACTTTCAATTACGTGATTTTAGTTTAACCTCATAAAAGCACTTATAACTAACTGATATGAATTCAATTTAAACTTCTGCATATTCTTGTTGCATATGGCACTCATAATTGTTCTTGTATTCGCGACGTCACTCATCGCCCTGCTGATGGCTAGCACTCGTCGTGGTGGTGGTGCGGGCCGTGGTAGTGCTTGTGGTACTGGCCGTGGTGGTGGTGGTGGTGGGGGTCGTGCTTGTGGTGGTGGTCGTGGTCGTATTCAGCCTTCCCGGGCGGTGTCCCCATCTAGGGAGCCTGACTCGGAGAGTACCCCGGACACAGACTCATCCCGCCGTCGATCTACCCAGGGGCTATCGGCACATTCGTCGATAGGGTCTCTTTCGCTAGTGGATCCGTTCTGCCAGCGGATCCACCAGTGGATCCACTAGCGGCTGAGCGACAGTGGGCCCCGGAGTACCCCCACTTTCAGTTACATCCGGTGACTGAAGAGTACATACGTGGAGTCGCGGATCCTCCGACGCCACCAAAAAGGCCGATGGGCGAGTTCCGACGAGAGCTATGGCCCGCGGGTGAAGCGTAAGTAAATTTAAGTTAATTTAATAAATTTATTTTATTTATTTAAGTTAATAATACAGTCGTTGCTTCTTTGTTGGTTTTTTCCGTGGGATGCTACTAGGCTTCTAGGGAAGATTATCCGGGCTAACTACCATGGCCCCTACCTCAATTTTTCTGAGGTGCCCCTAGACTTGCAGTACCGCTGGCTCGACGAGATGAGGGTATATATATATATATAAATATATATATATATATATATATATATATTGTGATTAATTATTAGTTACTCTTTAATCAACTATTTTTTAATATCATGATAATTGAATTTGTATGTCATAGGACCTTCTGGTGGGCCCCCCCCATCGCGAGGAGGCGATCCGCAGGACCTATAGAAGCACCGTCGGAAAGAAGATCCGGGATGCAGTTTATGACCTTCGAACGACGCATTCGAAGAAGGAGTGGATCCGACAGGACTACTATGAGCAACTCTTGGAGAAGATGGATGCTCCTGCCTTCAAGAAGAAATCGAAAAAAATAAAAGTGAACCGACGGGCCGCGAGGCTACATACGGGGGGATCAAAGCCCCACGCAGCGACGCTTACAGATCTGGTGATATACCGCAAATTTATTCACTATTTAATTCGGTACTATTAATATACTTAATTAATTAAATTCTACGAATATTTCGTATCCAGACCCAACAGACATTGAAGGAGGGAAAACCTGCTGACTCGGTCACCATGCACGATGTATTCCAACATGTCCACAAGAGGCGAAAGGAAGGGAGCTTCGTCGACGAAAGGGCCAAGGCGACGGATGTAAGTACTTATGTTTATGAGATTTATGTTAGAATTATAAGTATTCAGACAATAACTTAGGTAAACTTAGGATTCAGGCAATAACTTAGGTAAACTTAGGATTCAGACTATAACTTAGGGTAACATAGGATTTAGATTATAACTTAGGTAAACTTATAGTATAATAAAAACATTCATTTGATAGGCTGTATATCGTGAGGCTCTTAGTCGGATTCAGCCATCTGCTCCCGAGTATGTCGGCAAAATGATGCCCGTCGGGACGCCCTCTTCTACGGCCACTCGCTACGACGACTTATTTGTAGATACCGTCGACGGCTATAGGAAAGGGCCATGTACGGAGTCGGCTCCCTAGCTAATTTGCACTCGGCGACTCCGAGATTTCCATCTCCCCCGGCTCCTCCCGCGGCCCCGGCAGACGATGATGTGAGGTCCCAGCTTGCGCATCTGAACGAGGCGGTGTCGGAGATTCAGACACAGTTGTCCACATACCTGCGTCCTTCTACTGGTGCGGCCGGTCCTTCTAGTGCTGCCGGTCCTTCTTCCTTCGGGCATCTTTCTTTTGACCCTACTGGCCCTATTGTACCGTCTCCTACTTTGACGACCCTCCTTGACATGATGACGCCATAGCAGTTGTGCCAACTTCCAGGCCATGTCTTGGAGGGATTGTCGTCGTACTTTGTGGAGGAGTATATGAGACGGGCGCAGCAGGGAGTACCACCACCAGCGGAAGATCGCACCCCTCGTCGTTGATGTTTGTATTTTTTGATTATTTTGTTTGTAAATATTGAATATTGAATATTTGTGTTTAAATATTGAATATTTGTGTGAACAATTTGAATGCTTGGGATTGTTTGTGTGTTTATTTGTGTGTTGGAATTGTGTGTGTGTTTTGTATATTGGAATTGTGTATATTGGAATTGTGTATATTTGAAATGCTTGAGATTATTTGTGTTTTATATATTGGAATTGTGTATATTGGGAATGCCCAGTTTTATGCTATTTTTTTTCAAAAATTTCCCAGATACCGACGGACTGGCGACCAATTTTCGACGGACTATCCGTCGCTAACTGGGGGATTCCCAGTTAGCGACGGATGCGCGACTAAACGCCGACGGATTATCCGTCGCCAAGGTTCTGAAATTATAAAAGATTCATAGGATAGGGCCGACGGATATTACGTCGGTATGCCGTTGCTAGTAGTCGATAAATCATTGGCGACGGATAATCTGTCGCTATAAGACCGACCGATTGGCGACGGTCTAGCGACGACGCACGACGGAGTAACGACGGATTATCCATCGCCAATGTTCTAGAAATATGAATAATTCACAGATCCGGGTCGACGAATATTCTGTCGGTATTACGTCGCGACTCTGTCAAAACTTAGCGACAATTCGCGACTGATTGGCAACGGATTTTGCGTATCAGAAACTCTCTGATACGCATTTACCGACCAAGTAGCGACAGATATGTCCGTCGGTAAGTGATACGTCATTACTTCTTTTGATACGTGATTTGACGTTAATCCGTCGGCGAGTCGTCGCAAACTGCCCGAGTATGATTAATGGCAGTCCGTCGCTAATTCGTCGCTGGGCGACAACTTGCCGACGGATTGTAGTTAGCGACGAGGCTTTTTCCGATGACCATTTTAACCAATATCCGTCGACCATCCGTCGGTAATTACATTTACCGACGGATTTTTGACGGATATAGCCGTCGCTAAATCGATGAATTTTTGTAGTATGAAGAGAGGTAATGGAAATTGTTATATAGGAAAGGGGGAGTTATTCTTGCCATTGATAGGGTCAAGTTAGCAATCCATACCATCCCCACCAATCACAGCCGCATAAACTAAACAAATAAACTATAGGTAAAGACTCAGTCCAGTCAACAGGCTAATTGGGCATTATGAAGACAATATAATGTATGCTTTATAATTTTTGATATTTGGGCACTTTTGGATATTCAGTCTATACACAAGTCCTAGTATGTGTTTAGGGTATTAATGCCCATGGTATAACTAGGGGTCTAGGATGGTCTTCCATATTACTATCTTGTCAAAACGGAAAATCGAATTAGCTTACATAAGTCAATTAATCGATTTAAACAATCAATTCTCATACGGATGATACGTTCTTACGACTCTTGATATCAAATAAACAGGAACCCTGTATCGGATACGGGCACTAACAAAACGAATATGGGGTACCGTATCAGAATAGTATATAGTATACGTAATCAAATACCCGTATAAATACGGATATCAGGAAAGGAGAGTGATACTAATCATCCCTCCTCTATATATATTATTAGTATGAAAAGACTCGTATGGATGTTATTTGCAAACTATCATTTTCCTCCTCTTCTATTTTCCAAACAGTCTAGTCAACTTTGTCAATTTAAAAAATAAGGAAAAAAAATGTGACCACCACACACCACAAAGTATGTATCAAATAATTCACAAAATATATTATTAAGCATGTTGTTTACCATAATCCAAGGTTCTAAACGGCGGTAGGCGGGTGCACGGCGGTGAGAGTCCGCCTACCGCCTAGGCCGCTTAGGCGCCGCCTAGGCTGTTGATACATTTTGAATTATTATTATTTTTTACTATTTTACCAATATTTT
Organism: Iris pallida; assembly: GCA_029216955.1. NCBI lineage: Eukaryota > Viridiplantae > Streptophyta > Magnoliopsida > Asparagales > Iridaceae > Iris > Iris pallida. Next base: position 7,381,066 of record JANAVB010024994.1, read on the forward strand.
TTTTGCATAATATGAATATTTTAAGGGTGTTTCATGCATAACTAAGTTGTAGGACGAAGATTTATAAAGTTTTAGTTTTGTAGAAGTGAACCATAGGCTCATGATGCTTACAAAACTTTTTTGGACAAAATATCTTGTTTGGTATTGCTCCGCCTAGGCGTCCGCCTACACCGCCTCACCTCCGCGTATGCCGACAACCTCCGTTGGCCGTCTACTCCATCGCCTACCGAAAAGCGGTGTGGAGAGAGACCGCCTAGGCGTCCGCCATTTAGAACACTACCATAACCTCAATCTAAAAGTTCCTTTTAAGTATTGTATGAATCATGCTAGAAATATTGATTTCATATTCCCTCATGGATATCACCAAAGTAATAGGATATATCATTGATTTTATATTAGCTTAGAGTATAAATCATCCGATTAGAAATTTTGGACCCCGAAATTTTTTTTGTTTCCTTTTTTCAATTATATCTTTAACATGAGTACAATAGCAACAACCAATACATGTGAAAACAAGGGTATAACGGAAAAAAATATTAAAATTTAGGGTCCAAAATTTTTAGTTGGACATATCATGCCTTAAGCTCTAAGTTGATAAAACTCAAGTGTTTAAACACTTAATTACCCTATTATCATCCAATCATGATTGATTTATCAAATCTCTAATATAAGAAGCAAATATCAATCAAGGATTAAAGGAAAAAAAAAGAAAAAGAAAAAGAAAAGAAAATATACAGCCACACGTCCACAGCTAAGGATCTTACCTCCATTAGTTGATACAACTTGGTTCCCGCCATTCTCTCGCCACCTCTCCTATAAACCAACTACCATTTCCTTCCTTTAGCAATAGGCCGTCCTTTCATTCATTCATTGATTCATTCATATTCTCTCTCTCTCTCTCTCTCTCTCTCTCTCTCTTCTTCTTCTTCCTCTTCCTCCTCCTCTTCTTCTTCTTTTATTACATGCCATCATCCAATTGTTATCACCCCCTGCCCCCTAGCCATGGGCAACTGCTTCTCCAACGATGACAGCTCCCAACCCACCCCTCCCTCCGACAACACTGCCAACTCGGGTGAAGACCAGCCCCATTCTTCCTCCTCGGCCGCAAAGCCATCGAAGCCGACCCCTATCGGCCCCGTCCTCGGCAAGCCCATGGAGGACATCAAGAACACCTACAACGTAGGAAAAGAGCTGGGACGCGGACAGTTCGGCGTCACCCACCTGTGCACCCACAAGGCCACGGGCCAGAAGTACGCATGCAAGACCATCGCCAAGCGGAAGCTCGTGAGCAAGGAGGACGTCGAGGACGTGAGGCGAGAGGTCCAGATCATGTACCACCTCGCCGGACAGCCGAACATCGTCGAGCTCAAGGGGGCGTTCGAGGACAAGCACTCGGTGCATCTGGTCATGGAGCTGTGCGCCGGAGGGGAGCTTTTCGACAGGATCATAGCCAAGGGCCACTACACGGAGAGGGCGGCCGCGTCGCTGCTCAGGACGATCGTGCAGATCGTCCATACATGTCATTCCATGGGGGTCATCCATAGGGACCTCAAGCCGGAGAACTTCTTGATGCTCAACGAGGACGAGGACTCCCCAGTCAAGGCGACTGATTTCGGCTTGTCGGTCTTCTACAAGCAAGGTTCTGTGTCATTCGCTTTCTTGGTTAATTACTCAATCTTATTTGAATTAGAAAAATAACGTAATTATAATGAACCAGAAATTCGAACTAGAATGGACTGATCACATTTTAATTAGATGTTTGATGAGTATTCCCAAATGTCTATACATGACATGATATGGACACGATCGACATGGACACCACGTTAAGATTTTCGAATTTATATGAACTATCATTGCCCTTGATTAAAATAATTGCAACTACTGGTATACGAATTGCCATACTTGTTATTAGTCTTCTCACTATAAAATCATTATTTTTTCTACAATTATCGCCAGCTCCAGTTAGTGAAATCTTCTTACAATTCCTTAGTCTTGATGTTAAACATGATTTTTTTTTTTTTGGGTGGGGGTGGGGATTTTTTGTTACTTCCCCGCGCATAAATTTTAACTAACAAAACATTGATAGCGACTAAATAAACAGGTGAAGTTTTTAGAGATATACTTGGCAGTGCATACTACATTGCTCCGGAAGTCCTGAAGAGAAACTATGGACCAGAAGTTGATATATGGAGCATAGGCGTGATGCTCTATATTCTTCTATGTGGAGTTCCACCATTTTGGGCTGGTTAATCTATTTCTTCTTCTTCTTCTTCTTCTTCTTCTTCTTCTTTTTTGTCACTCTCTCATATAAGCCTCTAGAGAGAACATCATAGTTTGAACGAAAATTTATCCTTACAGAATCGGATAATGCGATTTTCAAAGCTATTCTTCATTCACAAATCGATATGTCAAGCGATCCATGGCCAAACATTTCAGATGGCGCAAAAGATCTTGTCAAGAAAATGCTCTGCAAAGACCCCCAGAGAAGATTGACAGCTTTCGAAGTCTTGAGTGAGTATAATGACATTTCTTATTTCTCATACTAGTATGTATCATATATGCACACACGTATTTCATACTACTTGAAAATAACAAACTAAATAAAATCTCTTTTTATTTTTTCTATATGTAGTTACCTACCTACTCATGTTAAATTTAATAAACAATTTTAATTAGTAAACATACAAACATTTTTTGAAAACATTAAAACTTTCATGATGAAGCCTCAACTTTTTTCATATTATATAGTAGTATAGATTTATTCTTATAATCATATATAAAAGTAAATAAATTAATTTAGGTATGTCCCTTGGCGAATCTTTAAGTTCATAATATCATGGAGTTATATAATTTTAATTTCTGTGATTGGCTTACAAATTCATAAAGTATACAACCATTAAGGGTGTTTTCTACCAATATTTAATTTGGTTGTTCTTACTATAATTAATAGAAATTAATAGAATTCATCCAACTTTCGATAAGTCCAGTTTAATGTTTATTGGTTTTGTTGGAAAAAGGATGCCATCATCAGTTTGCAACAAATAATTGCAGCACCTATTACAATCATAATACTTTAAAACTATTATGAATACAATTTCTCAAACAAGATCCATCAATACATAGCTAGTTTGATGTAAATTTCTTACTATGTTGATATTTACGGCTCTATATATATTAGTAGGGTGTAAATAAGTTTTTTTTCGATATGTGTTGCAGACCATCCATGGATCAAAGAGGATGGAGAAGCTCCTGACACACCTCTTGACAATGCAGTCCTCAACAGGCTGAAACAATTCCGGGCTATGAACAAGTTCAAGAAAGCTGCCTTGAGGGTAAAAAAAAAAAAAAAAAAACTCACAGCCTCTATTTTCTTTTCTTTTTTTTTTTCTTTCTTTTTTTCGTTTTATTGCAATTTACATTTCATCGGAAAAAAAATCACGAGATTTTGTTGGATAATGATTCATTTGGGAAAAAAATTGAAAACTTGAAGTCTGGATAAATGTCGTGTAGGTAATAGCAGGATGTCTATCAGAAGAGGAGATTCAAGGTCTAAAGGAAATGTTCAGAAGCATGGATTCTGATAATAGTGGAACCATCACTCTTGAAGAACTGAAGCAAGGTCTAGCTACACAGGGTACAAAACTAACTGAATATGAAGTTAAACAACTAATGGAAGCGGTAAGTTTACTAAAATGGTTTATGAAGCTCCTTCTTAATGTTATAGTAATTTTCTTTTCTTCTTCTTCTTCTTCTTGCATAGGCTGATGCAGATGGTAATGGAACCATAGATTATGATGAATTCATCACCGCGACAATGCACTTAAATCGTATGGATAGGGAGGAACATCTTTTCACAGCATTCCAATACTTCGACAAGGATAACAGCGGGTATGTGATTATAACTTTTACATGTATGAGAGGCACCAGAGATCTATTGACATAGGTATCTTTCTTAATTTTCATACCAATTAGTTACATTACAAGAGAGGAGTTGGAGCAAGCTCTCAAAGAGAAAGGGCTCTACGATGTACACGAAATTAAGGACATCATTGCGGATGCTGATTCTGACAATGTACGTGGACAATCTTATAAATACCTAATAGAATTTTGTAGACCAACCAATTTGTTAAAATTGTCCATTACTTTTCTTCTTTGGTATGTTCTCAATACCACAACCTTGTTCGTGTTTCCTTTGGACAGGATGGAAGGATTGATTATAATGAGTTTGTGGCAATGATGAAGAAAGGAAATCCCGAAGCACAAAACCCGAAGAAGAGAAGGGACGTGGATGTGTTCATCTAATGATCAAGCACATAACTTGCAGAATGAGAGATGATCAGTGTGCTACTCATTAAGGCTGTGTATATTAACATTCCTCATGTTTTGATTTGAAAGGGAGGGCTTAACCATGGACTCCTCATGAAATTTGTCATCAATAGTTGGGGTGGAGTTAGCTTTGGGACTAACTAAACAAATTTCTTTTGGGGTTTGGGGCTGATGTATTTATCCTTGTATCATTAATAAGTTAGCTAAATATTTTTTTAACTACTTATTAATACAGTTTGGTGTGGGGATAAATGTATTTTGGGTTTGTTTCCATCCTGGCCCAGGTGGAGTATGCATGAAAGAGTTGGTGCTTCCTCTATTCTTTTCTTTTTACCTGGTTCAGCTGGGCCATGAACTTGAACCAGAGACTTCCTCCGTGAAGTAAATATAATTTTAACTTTTAACATCTCTTTGCAGTCCAATCGTATGAACGTAATGTTGACTTGGTTTAGTGACTCTTGTTTAAGTATGTATGTCTTTCATTAAATATTTAAGGAACCTAGCTATGAAACATTATGTTTGATCTAATCTGCAAAATGTGAGCATGAATAAGTTAATAATATGTTCTAATTATAATAAAGTTTAAAGCTAGTTTCCAATTTCATTTCCTATTAGGCTTAAAGAAATATTTTCTACTTGTATCCCTAGCTCCTATGTAAAAAGAAACAACACCAAAATATGCTAAACAATCCTTCTCCCTAGAATAAGATTGTTGATTAGATCATATAAATATATAGCACAAGATATTAAACATATGCTACCAGGGGCGGATCCAGAAATTGTGGGCTACAGCAGATTCGGGTGGCTAGAGGTGGGCTAACCCATATAAAAAAAAATTTAAAAAAACATAAGGGAAAAAATAGCCAAATTTTTTTGGGGGTGGGATCCACCCACCTATAGGTTGTATTTTCCCCTGTATGCTACACAATCCTTTGCCCTAAAATAGGATGCCAATAGGATTGTTGATTAAATCCTATTATTACATGAGTCATGGTAATATTTATATATGATAAGGATATATTGTGTTTAGTACTTACCATATATGAATACAATCATATATGGTAGTATAATTGTTTGCAATATTTGTACATGAATATATTGTGTTTAATACTTACCATATATGAATTACTGAATGTAATACATAATATATAGTCTTCATTGTGAGATGAATAAACATCAAAGGATTTATATTCTCAAATACGTCTACAAACTCTATATTTGAGTTGGTATTAGAGCAAAGATACACGAGGATTTTTTCAATGTGTGTATAGTCGATTCCACTGTAATTTTTCAATGTGTGATGCAAAAGAAGGCTCTTCTAAGTGCAATGAAGTCCAGAAGGTTGAGGTCTTTGTCAACACCTCGAATTCAGGTTCTGGATTATTTTAAGGTAGCAAGCTCAATGGTACTAATTTTTGAACATAAAAAAGATCATGTATGTCTATCTCCATAGTATGTACAAGATGAGGCATGTAACTGGAGCAATCAAGGCTTCGGATGAAGCTAATGAGGAAGCATATGCAAAGTGGAAAGATGCTGATTGGTATATGATGGCGATCATGTTTAAATCCATGATTAATTATGTGATACAGATAGTGGAAGTGTGTGAGAGTGTCGAGGCGATTTGGAAGAAGTTGAAGGACTTGTATACCAATGAATCTAATTTTATACATGTTCATGAGCTGACGTACGCAAGGCTACTAGCATGACACAGTGGGTAACTAGTGTTCATGTTTTATATAAAGTTGAAGAATGTGTGGACTGAGATCAATCAGAAGCATCCTTGCAAGATCAAGAACCAAAAGGATATTATGTGGTACCAGAAAGAGAAGGAACTCGAATGGGTTCATGTGTTGTTAAGAGGACCGGATGCTAAACATAGTAGTGCGAAAAAAGTGCTACTAAAGATGACAGACCCTCCTAGTTTGACTACAACATTCACATACCTCTGCAAGGATGAGTTCAGCAAGAGTGTCTACAGAAGGCATAAATACAAGTTTCAATCTTATCTATTCAAGCTAAGGCTCTCACGCCTCCTAAGGAAAAAAAAACTCAGTCATATTGTGCCAACATCCCCTGTCGTGATCCGCTCCCAAATAATAGAATACGAGTATATGGCCAAGTCCAGCCTACGTCACAGCATCGACAGTAGTTGTAACCACCACTTTTCTAAAATGAGGATAATTTTGAACTTTTGTAAAATTTTAGTTTTAAATATTATTAATAATGATTTATGGTGAATTTTAATTAATTTAATACTAATTAATTTGGTGCGTTATGATTTGGGCATTTTTAATAGTGTAACCTTAGACCTACTTAGCCTAGAGACTAACCATGACCACGAAAACCTATCCTATGTGAATAGATAAGCTAATTACCACTTTTTAGGCTAAGGATATTTTGGTCATTTTGTGACTTTTTAATTATTTAGGATTTTATTTAATTGGTAATTTTTAGATTATTTTAATATTATTTAAATTGATGTATTGTGATTTTGGTCATTTTTCATATTTTAATATTTTGGAAATTTTTATATTTTAATATTGATTTTATGGGATTTGTTTAGTCGGGTTTGAGTTTCGTCTCGTTCCGACTTGTGTTAGTGACTCGGGTAGCTTAGACTCTAGACGGAACTCCAATATTAGTTAGTCATGGCCCACAAATCTCACTAATTAAGTTAGTAAGTTTAGACTAATCCCACTTGTTAAATTGGTTAAGTTAGAGGCTTAAACTTAACCCTTTTGATCCCAAACTTGAACCTAACTTAAAATTAACCAAGGGGGATTAGTAGGGGCCTTATTGGACTTTCCCCCAAGGCCTAAATAGAGCTTAATGGCAGCCACCTATAGGTAGGGTTAGCCTCCTTTCTTTCATTCATACTTGCCTTCTTTTACTCACAAAGTGTTCTTCCCCAAATTAGAGAGCTTTCCTCTTTGATTTGATCTCCAAATCCTTACATCCCTCCATCAAAACTTTCATCCAACCTTCTTATACTACCAAGGGAGGGTGCTAGCAAAGATTTGGAGCAAAGTGCAAGGAGGAGAGTCCTTTTTGAAAGATTTTTGTGTCAGAGCCGTGTCCTTGAGAGTATCATTGGGATTCCACTCCCAATAGGTAAAACCAACCCTCTAAATTGATTTCCTATGCATATTAGTTAGTTTTGAATCCATAGGATCCACCTTCATGCATGTACCCCCTTTAGATTCAAGTTTGAGACCATTTGAAGCTCTCTTGAGAATTTTAGATGTGTTTTGTGTCCTACTTGATAGATCCCAAATTAGGACACCCCATGTATTTGGTTTATTGCCTAATAGAATTAATTGTATTTTAAATTAAGTTTTAGAATGGTTAGAGAGTGGATTGATCTTAGTTAGGATGGTCAGAATGAGTTTCATTTGGATACCTATGTTGGTATCCAAGTATCTTGGCCTACATATGTTTCTTTTGTCCAAAATAACCCAAATTTGTCATAATATTCATCCATATTTTTAGTAACCATAGCAACTTAGAAATGCCATAACTTTTAGCGTAAAACTCCGATTAATCTTTCATTTTTTTAAAAGAACCGTATCGAAGTTAGCTTTCCGAATATATATTTTAATAAACCAAAATCGTTCTAGAACTTTCTGTAAAACTATTTGAGTGTCAGCTGTCTGAAAGACAAACGCGTTTCGGTATTTTTGTGATTCCGGGAGCTTTCGGACACGAAAATGCGATCCGTTTGAAGTTTCGGAAAGCTAACACGAAGGGCTACGACATACTTTAATTCTAGAATTTAGTGAATAGGTCTATTAGGTGCAGTATTGATTTTAAGTAGAAAACTGACTATACGACATGGACATTTTGTGTATCCTATGAGCCAATGTAGTATGGATATCATGTGAATGTAGGTATCATAGGTTGTCAAGAATATATATATATATATATATATATATATATATATATATATATATATATATATATATATATATATATATATATATGGTCGTTCTATAATACATCCCCTGGAAAAGGATGTATCGATACATCCGAAATCTGGACCATTGGATGTTGATCCAATGGTTCGGATTGAATAATAGAGTAGAAACATCATTTAATGCTGATTTAGACTTTTGACCTGTTGGTAACTTGCTTTAGCAGGTCATTCTTCACTTTAATTTTTTCAATGAACACCCTAAATTAACTCATATTTACTCTCTCTTTCGTCCATCCAATTTAATCTGAACCGTAATTTTTTTGATTACAGGCCATGGTGATGGTGGTGGTGTTGGTGGTGGTGATGGAAAGAGAAACGGAGATGAAAAAGAAAATAAGAATCGGTCCGGATCACGTCGAACGTCGTCGAGCCCTCCTAGAACAACGAGGAGTACCAGCTACGCCGAGAAGAATCGGTCCGGTTCGCGTCGGACGTCGTCGAGACCTCCTCGAACAAGGAGAAGTACCAGCGGCGTCGCTCTAATTTTATTGTCCATGCCATTGTCAGAAATTTTATTTTTCATCTAACAATTTAATATTTTGTTAATAAAGCTACATGTCATGGTGGTGGTGGTGAACTGAGGAAACCTGCTTCTGAGGTCGGGCGGATCATCTGCTCACATATTTTTTTTAAAAAATCTGTATTGATCGGACAAAATATTTTTTACTTTTCTAATGATAATATTTTCGAAGAGAATATTTTTTTGGACGGAGAATGGCCATTCTCTTTGCTTTTAATACGACGAATGGATGGAGAATGGCCATTAATATAATTAACCTACTATCAAGAGAATTTTTCTTATATTACATTATGCATTACACTGGCATCGAATTCATACTGATGGCATCGATGTACTGATGGCAATAACAAACACTACCAAAATAAGTCATATTACCGACGTAATTAGCGACGTTTTAAGAAAACGTCGTAGAAAAAAAAAACAATTTAGCGACGTTTTTTTTATAACGTCGCAAGACGTCATTATTAGCGACTGACAGCGACGTTCTGCGACGTATTTAAACTACGTTTGCGTTTTAAAGAGCTCACGTCGCATATAAGTCGGTAAACGTCGCTAGCGCTAATATTAGTGATATTAGCAACGTTTACCGACGTATTTATTACTTCATCGCTAATATCACTGATATTAGCGACATTTACCGACGTTCTAATATGACGTCGCTAAATTAAAAATATAGGTCAGGTTCGAGTTTTCATTCCCTCCATTATTTTTGCCCCCAAATTTCTTTCATCCTCCCCCCCCGACCCCGATCCGGCGACCCCCACCCCCCTCGGCCCCCGATCGACCGCCCTCAACGACCCCCACCGACCTCGGCGACCCCCACCCCCCTTGGCAACCCCTCTCCTCTCCCCAACCCAAACCATTCCCTATCCTCTCCCCAACCCTCCCCCTCCCCCCCATCAGCTCCCCGACCCCCTCCTCCGGAGACCGTCGACCCCCTCATCCCCCTTGCCATCGCCGCGCCCGATCCCTCGTTCGAGCGTCCCTCCCGTTCGCCAGAGCCAGCTCTAGCCACCTCCACCGCCGCTCCCCCTCGTCGTCGTCGCTCCCCTTCGTCGTCGCCCCTCCCCTCCTGCCACGGTTGATCAGGTAAACCCTAACCCTAACCGGCTTGTATACACACGGATACGACACTTTGACACATGACACAACACTTTGACACACACACACACACTTTGACACATGATACAACACTGACGCGCACACACTATGACACCTATATGCTCAAATTTTGGCTAAATTAGGGTATTCTAGATATAAGATAAATAATATGCTAAATTACTACCCAAACTTTATTCTCATATTGATACATAATATTCACAAATACCCTAGTTACAGACATTACTATTGGTGTTATTGGACTCCTAGCTTAGCTTAGCCCATTAAGCCCTAACCCATATCTTATACTTAGTACATGATTATGAAGAGTAACTCCTCTAATATGACTCATGTAGAGTCACAGTCTTTCTACTGAAGCTAACTCATACAAATATCCATCTTCTTTCACAGTTTAGTTAGTCTATATCTAACACCAACTGTTTGGCCCTCCACATACTAATATGGTTGTCTGAAATAAATCCAACTACCTAATGTTGATTCACCACTTCATAAACCATTCCAAACATCATTCCTACTGTTAACATTAGTGCAACCTGTCTAGGTGAGTACTCAATTGGAAACATTAAATGCTTACTCTTAGCTAAGGTTAACATCATTAATTTGACATGGAGAAGGATTCAGTTATGATACTTGACCATAGTGTCAGAGTCTTAATTATAAAGGATCACTTGCTCGAACCTACCTCTATCCACTTCAATATATGCAACCTAACATTCTAAACCAACTGATTTGCCAACATCTGATTCAATATGCCTAGGACTATAAGTCCAAAAGTTCTTTTAGTAATACTCTATACTTGACTTATAAAGTTATGTTAGTATAAAGTTGACTCGGTTTAGATTAGATACAATATAGCTAGATACATAATATATAGACTAATATCCTAAAACTTGACTTATACAACTTAGAAATGGCTAGTTTGACCAAGTTGGGCTAGTTTAGCTTAGAGTTGACTCGGTTGGACTATACATAATATATAGACTAATATCCTAAAACTTGACTTATACAACTCAGCCTTTGAGTGATATGCCACCGCGATCGCTGCACCGATGAAGGAGGGGTCACTGTGGGGGGGAGGGGGTCACCGAGGGGGAGGAGCTCGTCGAGGGGGAAGGAGACGGGAGAACGAAAATATTTTGGGTAAAAAAATGAAATCGATCGAGCAGCCAACCCTGTATGAAATATTGTAGCGACGTCCTTATGTAGACACGGGTGATATGCCGTCGCGATAATCTCTGACCACCGCACGCACAAACACGCGAAACAAAAGTTAGCAATGCGAAAAAAAGATGACCGATAATCTCTGACCATTTAACATAAAATGTCATGTGTACATATACTGCAGAAAGTGTAGACCGCATGAACTGACAAACGAGAATTTGGGGATCAAAGTTGTAACAAGTAAAGTTGTGTTTTGGATATGTTCTATTCTTGTTAAGCTCTTTGTGCACAAAGCAAGATATAACGAATGCAGAATATCTCTCGAGTTTACGACTCTTGTATGCTCTATACTTGAGTTACGAACTCGATATTTATTCTGTATTCTCTATTTATAACTTGCTTTGTGAATAAAGAGCTTGCAAGAGTTCTTTTTCCAAAGCACAACTTGACTTGTTACAGCTTTGCGACCCTTATTTTCGTGCATCATCAGTTCATGTCGGTCTTCACTTTTCCCATAACTTCCTCCAATTAACTCTATCCCTCGGTTGAGCTACTATTTCAAAGCTTTGACACTTGCATATCATTCACTACCTAGATGTATCTATCTTACAGAATTATGAAGCTGAATTACTATCTGCAGAATCGTACTTGGATGTACAACCGTCATCCTGATGACATGTACGGTATGCGGGATGAATTCATAGAGGGTGTACACCAGTTCCTACAGTTTGCCAAGGCGTTCCCTCAGTACATGGACGGTACCAAAATTAAGTGTCCATGTGTGAGATGTCGCAACTTGAAATATCATCCAGAAGTGGATGTCACGTATCATTTATACTCGAAGGGTTTCACGCCGAATTACTATCAGTGGAGCGAGCACGGAGAACTTGTGTCTTTAGCATCGGAGTACGAGCCTTATGTGGATGTCCACAACAACGCTCCTTACGACGATGGGTTGGTGAACATGGTTTTTGATGCGGCCGAGCCTAGTTTCGATCCGGATGATCATGATGCACCTGAGGAGGCACTGAACCCCGATGCTGCACAGTTCATGGAGTTGCTGGAGAATGCAAGGACTCTATTATATCCTGTTTGTGAGGATCATTCACCGTTGGAGGTGGTTATAAGATTGTTGAGCATCAAGTCCGATTTTAACATGTCGTAAGATTGCTACAACCGTCTTGTGGAGTTGCTTATAGAAATATTGCCTGAGGGTACGAAGTTGCCTAAAGACTTCTACCGGTCTAAGAGGATGGTTAGATCGCTCTGGATGGGATACGAAAAAATTGATGCCTGTCGCAACGGGTGCATGTTGTACTACAAAGACGACAAGGATGAAGACGTCTGCAGATTTTGTGGTGTCGATCGCTACAAGGCATGTGGTAGAAGAAAGTTTGTCGGTGCCAGAAAGCCAACCTCTTCGATGCACTACTTGCCGTTGACGCCGCGATTGCTTTGTTGTTTTCCAGCACATATAATGATGAGTTGAGGCTGGTTAGACCCTACCTAACAGACGAAGCTTTAGAACAAGAAATGAGACATCATTTTCCTTCTTGGTTGAGCGAATATGTAAGTAGCTCGATAATTACTGGCCTCTTCTAATGCAACTGTGCAATAAATAACTTATTATCTCTTCTTTGATATTCAGGTCGATCGTCTAATTTCACCCGAGATTGAATTAATTAGAACTCTTGCCAAGGAACCAATTACTTTTGTTAAAATATGGCCAAGTTACTGTGTCAATGGCTTTCAGTTCAAGTCGACAATTGCTCCGATCAGAGACAGCTTCCTGGATCTTGATTCCACGAAAAATAGTTGTTTGTGTATCAAGTCTTCGAACTACAAAGACGTCGATCCAGGAAATGATTTCTTTGGCATCTTGCGAGAGATTGTGGAGTTGTCATATAATAATGGCAGAGAACCTGCAAAGATCGTGTTGTTCAAGTGTGAATGGTTCGATCTGAATGAAAATCAAGGTTGGAAAATTGACAAGCATGGTCTTGTGGATATAAACTACAAGCGTAGATATCAAGGCTACGAACCGTTTGTCCTAGCAACTCAGGCTCAGCTCGTGTACTTCACAGCTTATCCGAGACGGGGAGCAACGAAGTCTGACTGGTAGGTAGTATCCAAGACTAAAGCTAGAGATACTTTTGATATTGACGAAAAAGCTTACCAGGAGGACGAGCTACCTCTTGTAACCAATATTGTCGATGTGGACTCCACGGAAGTTACATATTACACGACACATAATGTAGAAGATGTAGAATTATCCGAAGAGAAAGACGAAGCCGACGAAGGCGCAGATGAAAGTGAAGATGAGGAGGAAGAGGAAGATGAGGTCGAGGAAGACGAACAAGATGATTATTCTGAAGATGATTGAGAGAGATATTCTTATTTGAACTTAGATGTTTCTTCTAGAATATATTATCTGGAATTAGATCTTTATTGTAGAATGTATCATCATATGTTGTCTTGGTTATTATCTTGTCATTGTTGTACTTTCATATTTCTAGTCTCTATTATTTGTTGTATTATCATATGTTGTTATCAGGTATGGCAGGTCGTCGCGGATCGTTCCGAAAAGGGGGACGACGAGGTCATGATCCTCCGGTACTTCCTACAGGTACTGCTAGAGGACGGGGTTTTCCTTCGGTACCTCCTACTGGTACCGGCTCTGGATCCTCGTCGCCGATTACTCCGACATATCGGACAGTAGCTGGGCTTGCTGGGACGACGTCACGTGGCATATCTCCTGGGACGAGTAGTTCCAGACCTAATGAGAGTGCTCGCCCATCTAGCGTTCCTGCTGCTGATACGACGATGGAGACGGATGAGCAGATAGCGGAGGCTGCACCGATGGCCGACCAACATCATGCAGATGATGCGTGCGCACCTCCGGAGGAGAGGAGGACGGAGATCTGGGCCGACGGTACAAAGTAGGTGTTTTGGTTTATAATTTTTTTCTGTTTTTATCATAAATTAACTTTTTTATGAATATAATATGTCTGTATAGATATCGTCCCCCAGAGGTGCAGAGATGCCTAGGCCACATGCTGAGGCATAATTATGGTGGTCCTTGGATTAACTACTCTGATACTCCAGACGAAAGAAAGAACTACTGGTTTACGCGCTTCAAGGTTAAAATAGATTTACTTTTAATATGAATCATATAATTAATTCATATTATATATAACTGATAAATATTTGGTTTGCGCTCTTCTAGGATATGTTTTTCTATCCACCGCACCGGCAGAGCTTATCGAGGGGATGTTTCCTGTCGTCACTGCCAAGCTGATCCACGACGCTATTAATGATCAGAAGGATCATGATCGTGCCGGAAAGCCGATCCAAGGTTGGATCACCCATGATCAGTGGAATGAGATGAAGGCTCTATTCGACGAGCCAATGTACAAGGAGAAGTCGGAGAAGGCCAAGGCGGCTAGGCAACATGCCTCGAAGTGGTACGGTGGGTCGATTCTGATGACGAAATATTTTCGTCGTCTGGTATGTCTTTCTCTTTTAGAAATATTATTTTAATGCAAATCCGATAAATTATTACTAAGATAATATATTTAATTACAGGTAAGGAAGGTCGGTAACCCCGACATGGTGACCGTCTTCCTGGCCACCTATCGGAAGGGCGAAAGCCTTATTGACGAGAGGGCCGAGCAGACTTATGTAAGTATTACAATACGTTATCTTAATTTAATACTTCTTGTCAATTTTAATATAACTTAGTAAATATGATGCAAATAAATATTCATGTAGTTAGTAATAATAAGTACATTAATTAGAAATTAGAAATTATAGAGTACTATCTATACTTTCTAGGCCGAGTATCAGAGGCTGCGGGAACAGGCGGCTGCTAGTGCACCTAATGCAGGAGAGGCTGGTACTTCCTCGCAGCCCACTCAAGCTCCGTCGGCGGACGAGCTGTGGATGACCGCCGCTGGTAGACTCCATAGGAGTACGTACTACGGTACGGGATCCTATGGCACCCTAGTTGCGACCCAGTCCTCTAGGGCATCTCCTGCTAATGTGCATGGTCCACAACCGTCCCAGGAGTCTGCCCGAGTCCACCAGATGATGGAGTCTCTCCGTGACGACCTGCTACGACGGATCGAGGAGCAGTCTCAGCACCCTACGAACGATCCTGTGCTGCTAGCACGATTGGATGCGCTCAACCGCGGCATTATGGAGCTCATGGAGATGACTGAGAGGACAGAGCACAGCGTTGGAGGGTTAGAGCGCACGGTGACGAAGCTGCAGACAGCACAGGTGACCATGACCGATAGGCTGAGATTGGTGACGGATTCGATGGTCCAGATCAGTGATAGACTATTATCTACCATGGATTCATACAACCAGCGACTTACAGCGTTGGAGCGTGCTGGTCCTCCGAGTGCACGTTTATCGTCGTCGACTCCGCCGCCTCCACTGCCTTCTTCATCGATACCGACTCCACCGACGTCACAGCCTGCTCTATTGGTATCGATTTCACTTGAGAAGTATGAGTTGTTCTTATCCCTTCGTCGCGGCGGTGCCCCTCCTACACCAGATCCCTAGTAGTCCTAGTTAGGACTGTTTGTTTGTGTTTGTTTGATCCTTTGTTTGTGACTTGGATATTTGTTGGTTGTGTAGACTTGGATGTTTGGATCCTATTCTATTTGTTGGTTGTGTGTAGACTTTGGTTATTTAGTTGTAGACTTTGTTATTTGGTGTAGACTTGGTTATTTGGATACTTGTTGGTTGTGCCTATTCTATTTGTTGGATCCTATTCTATTTGTTGGATCCAATTCTATTTGTTGCTTGCTACATTGTGTTATACTGTTGTTTATGTTATTATTCGTTTCAATTGGATGTTAATGTGCTTCTGTGGTTTACGTTTATCGGTGTTGAGTGTTCCACCGAAGGGGTCGGCGAACCCAGGGAGAAAAGGATATCTGTTATACTGTGTCTTTATGGTTATCTTTTTAAACTGCAAGGAGAAAAGGACATTCTGTATTTTATTTTATTTTATTTTTTTGCAGATTTATCGACATTTACCGACGTCTACCGACGTACATTTGTATCGGTAGACGTCGGTAAATCTGCAAAATTTTCCAGGTTACCGACGTTTACCGACGTCCTTATACGTCGGAGACCGTCGGTAAAAGTCGGTGAACGTCGGTAATAATCCCAGGAATTATCGACATTTAGTGACATAATAGTCGTCGCCAATCCACCGACGTAATGATGGTAAACTTCAACAAATTCCCAGTATTTTACCGACGTTTTCGACATTTTCAACGACGTTAATTCACCGACTAAACGACGGTAAACGTCGGTAAGTTCCCAGGATTTTACCGACATGTAGCGACTTTCAACACGTCGCTAATCCACCGACGAAACGACGGTAGACGTCGGTAATATCCCAGGATATACCGACGTAATCATACGTCGGTGAACGTCGGTATTTGCGACGTTCGGCGATGTTTTAAAGATCAGCGACTTACGTTTCCGCGACAACTCCAAAACGTCGGTAATTGTGTCGGTAAATATTTTTAGCGACATAATTTGTCGTTTTAGCGACGTCTTTAGGCGTCGCTAAAACGACTTATTCTGGTAGTAAAAAGATTTACATGCATGATTACAATTTGGCTTCAGCAATAACAAGGGATGAACATGCAGGATTACAATTTTAAGCAATAAGAAAGGATGAACAAGCAGGATTATATTATGCATTACACTGGCATCGAATTCATACTGATGGCATAGATGTAATAATTTTTTACAGAAAGCAAAACACATTACAATATGGTACATTTAGGACTGGAAATGTTCAAGTATCTCATATTTTTTTCACCAAATATTTATAATATTTTTAATATCATTTACCAAAGTATATTTATTTAATATTAAATTATGTTCAAGAAAATTTGAATATCATTTTATCAGGCTTCCACTGTATGGCTGCACAAAATTTCTTGCGAGTGTTTGAATATAATTAACCTACTATCCAAGAAATTTTTTCTTATATTACATTATGTATTACACTGGTATCGAATTCATACTGATGGCATCGATGTACTGATGGCAATAACAAAGGATGAACTGGCAGGATTACAATTTTGCTTCAGCAATAATAAGGGATGAACAGACAGGATTACATTATGCATTAAACTGGCATCGAATTCATACTGATGGCATCGATGTAATAATTTTTTACAGAAAGCAAAACACATTAAAATCAAATAAAGTTTTAGTGATCCCAGGAATGCATCTATAATAAGGCCATCTGTAAACTCTAGGAATGCACCCAGGACTCATAAAATCTGTAAAGGACATCTGCAAATCAAAGGAATACACCAAAATATCAATATCATCTGTGAAGGCCAACTGCAAATCAAATAAACGCTTCAACCAAAAAATTATAATCAAATTAAGTATACTTTATTCCAAGTCCAATAAACTGCATAATCCACGTTACAGTAATCTGCCCAATCCACGTTAGTAATTCAACATAGAACCTGCATAATTCATAATACAATAATCCAAATAAATATCAGACCTACTATAAATTCAAGACCATATTACATTTTCCAAACAAATTACGAACTATGCACTTAGTACAAGCGAAAAATTTAGTCTTACAATATTTCAAAAACAAAATTTAGTTACACCGCCAAGACCAACAAATATTCAGAACCATATTACAATTCAAATATTACTTCCAAATTGAAATAAAAGCTTCAAAACTCAAAAGATGAATCTTCATAGCCATCTCCATCTTCTTCTTCATCTTTTTTTCCTTCTTCTTCTTCCTCAAAATATCCTTCACCTACACCTTGAGGGACGGAAAATTATAGTCAGTATGGACTCACTGTATACGTAGAAATGACATCCAGTAACATAAATAGAAGTATCAAAGTGATGGCTAGCATTAAGTGTCAATGTGCACAGTGTGTATTTTACATAAGAGTTTGACCTAGCCCCATTTACCTTCTTCACGAGGGAAGGGAAATCTAATTCTTGGTCAGCAAATTCAACCTCTATCTGGTTAATCTTATCCAGAATCAATTTCTGGTTGTCGGATATAGTCCTCATCTCTTTGAAGACATTCTCAAAGTTTACAGCAACAAAATTGTATAGATCAACCCTGTCCTTAGTGTTTTTGATTCCATAAGTTGATGGTTTTCCAGATATTGATGGTTTGCTTGTAGCTGCTGCCCGTTTTCTAAACATTCGAGTAAAGGTTAGTTTTCTCATGGGGCCTTTATTTTTAATATAAACATCCCCTGCTAAGCTTGGGACAGAATGTTTACTAGCCATCGAGCATACAAATCCTCCGAAAGGGAGAGCTGTCCTTGCAGTTGGTTTTTCCACGAGATGCATCATTCTAATGAACATGTAGGAACCTATATCCATCCTTTTTTCTTCCCCATAAAATAAATTTTTTTTACTCTCTCGGGATGGATGGAAAACTCATTTCCAGTAGGGTTGAGTGTTTGAGATACGTAGGTATGCAACAATTTATACAAAGTTTTTAACTGATCTTTGTATACATTTTGAGGGGTTATGGCACCCACTGATACACCTGTAATCTCATGAATTGCATCCCTCATGGAAATATTATCAATATCTTTCATATCAAACTCAGAAACTGGATCAAATCCATAAAATTCGTTGATGACAGCAGCATTTACCCTAATCAGTTTCCCTCTCAGAAATACCAGTTGTTGATCCTCTTCTTTTTCTTTAATTTCAGCCAAAAGATTTGAGTAAAATTCTCTTACTATTGTTTGGGAGATTTTTTCAAGACAGAATTTGTTCAGTTTCTCCAATTGATAAAATTTTAATATATCCAGGAAAGCTTCGTCTTCGACATCATCCATCTTAATTGATCTTTCAGGCATAACAGTCTTTTTCTTGAAATATTTATTGTAAATCTTCTTAGATTTAGAGTCTTTAAAATTTTTTACCTCTTCTCCATCTTGGGACTTATTTGATGATTGCTCTTTTTCTTCATTTTCCTCTTCTGATGAGGATTCAAAATCCTCAGAGTACACTGCTGACTCTGTATCCATTGCCACCTTAGCCTTCGCTAGAGTACGCCTTCGATCTTCATAAGTTGAGTCTTCCGACGACTCTGTATCGAAGATAGATTTTTCAATCTTTGTCGAGCAATGAGTTTTTTTAGCCTTTTTTGCAGGTGGCTTGGCTGCCGCCTCCGCTTTCATCGTCGTTGCTGCAGCCGCTGCTTCCGCCTCTGCCCTTTCGGCCTCTGCCCTAGCGACCATAATCTTGGTTTTCGCCGCCCTTGTAAGTTCTGCCCTTCGGGCCTGTATCGCATTCCTTTGTGGATTCTTCCCCTTCGGAGACGGTCGTTGTTTCTTCGGCGACATTTTGATTAGAAGAGAGTTTGGGAGAACGAAGATGGTTTGAGAGAAGAAGAGAGAAAATTCGACCGTCTTTATATGACATTGGGAAGTGGAAAAAATTAGAATAGTTTTGAGTCTTAAATTAAATTTATTACTATTATTACTAGTATAAGACGGTCGAATTTATTACTATTAAATTTTAAAAGCTACTTTCTAAAATTATATTTATTACTATTATTACTAGTATATATCCATGTGAAATGACTACATAAAGCTTTAGGATTTTGAGACCCTAATTTTAAAAACTACTTTTCAAAATTTAATTTATTACTATTATTACTAGTATATATCCTCGTGTTCCGTATAAATTATTGAAAAATTTGGCACAAAAAACGGATGTATCGATACATCCCAAATCTGGACCATTGTAATTTAACAAGGAGAATGTCATTCTCCGTTTCAAATTAAACGGAGAATAGCATTCTCAATCGTTTTAATACTGGAAACGACATTCTCCGTGTAATTCAACACGGAGAATATCATTCTTCGTTTAAATTAAAACGGAGAATGAACATTCTAATGTGTTTTTAACACTGGAAATGTTATTCTCCGTTTAAATTAAAACGGAGAATGAACATTCTATTTTGTTTTTGACAACATATTTAAGAATGTGGAGTTTCTAATCTCAACATTTCTATTTTTTGAATATTTGATTAAATTTTTGAACGTATTTTTTTTTGCATTGAGCCGTTATATACTCGTATTTTTGCCATCCCAAATATTTCACGTTTGACGACTTGGTAAGAAGACTATGTGCTTGAAAAAAAACAAAATTGAAACCCTCAAAGTTGTCCTCTAGTTTACTTTGTAATCATATTTAAGATGGATTTGACGGCAAGATTGACGCTGGCAGCATAATCAATTCTATGACGTAATAAGTCATTGATTGAGATATCGTCGCTGATATATGGATTTGACGTAACAAGATTTGTTAATTGAAAAATAGATAAAATAGTTAGTCGCTTGTAGCCGAAACCAAATAGAGTTAACAAAATATTATGTTGCATTAAATCCCAGCTTCGTCGCCGGAACATTCTCCGACGAAAGATACAAGAGGAGGAATAAAAACTGTAAAAAACTATAAAAAAAATAAGGGGTATACCCCTTACTAGCCTCGCAGAGGATCTTCGCAAAGTCCTGTAGGGTGCACACACCTGCCCTATGGCACAGGCGGCGCAACCCTTCCCTCTTCTCCAGAGAAGCCCGTTCCTCCCGAGTGATTGGCAACAGGTCAATGTTGGGCGCCAGATGAAGAGGTCGAGCGATGACCTCCATTGACAACCCGCAGGAGGTCAGGAAGTCTGCAGCCTCTGCCAGCCAGTCATGGGCTGGAGGCGGCGCAGAGGGTGCTCCATGCGGAGAGGCTCGACGACGACTGGAAGAAGACTCTGAACATGGTTCCCAACCAGATGATCTTTTTGGAGCCATGTTAAATGTGCAAATTACTCAAATGAATGGGGACCCCTATGTATATATATACATGTTCCTAACCGACTCTTCTTATTCCTTATTGGAAGTTGGGGATATTCAATTTCTTATTCCTTATTGGAAGTTAGGGATATTCAATGACCTCCAGTAACTCTTCTTATTCCAAGCTTAGTTGGTTGTGCTGTTTGACTTTTACCTGGAAGGCCTAAGTTCGAGTCTGGTGTGTGGGTTCTGTATAATTTTTCTATTGTTAACATTTCTTGGGTGCTATTATATGCTTTTAACTTAGTATGGAACAATTTGGGACGGTTAATGGCCATTCTCCGTTCCTCTAACACGGAGAATGGTAAATGTAGGACGGAGAATGGTACATGTAGGACGGAGAATGGTACATTTAGGACGGAGAATGGTACATTTAGGACGGAGAATGGTACATTTAGGATGGAGAATGGTACATTTGAGACTGTTTTGTAGGGTTGTGAATTTTAAATAGTTTGGCTGTTTAGTTTTGTTTAAATCTATATAAATTGGTTTTGAAGGCTGGTGAAGATGAATAGTTTGGCTGTATAAATAGATTTTAAAGAATTATGAAAAAAATCAATATTTTCGTATCGATCACCATTAATTATGGTGAATGGCACTGATACCACTAATATGAGTGGAATTTGCACAGCCAGAATTCATCTTGAAGAAGGTAAAATCTGTGTTGGAAAATATCGAAATCTCTTGGATATGATTAAACTGAGATGTTGTATTAATGTTAAGATACTGATATAATATCATCCACTATATAATAAGGTTTCAAAACGGCTCAGAAGTGAGCCGTCTTAGGCGTCATTATATCACAGTCCATTTTATTTTAAAAAAATAATCATGTAAAAAATTATTGACAAAAGTAAAATTTTGTCAAAATGGAGAATCGAACTCAAAAAAAATACCTTGCACCTTAACCAAATGAGTTAGAAGCATATTTAACTATAATTAGATAAAATTCATATTATACATTTTTATATCTATCTATTCTTCTATTCTACTATATAATAAGAAAAGTTGGTGGTGAAACTTTTGAATTCCTAAAATACCCTTGAGTATTTATAAACATGATGTTATTATGTCAACTTGCATGTCATTTATGTTTAAGAGTCAAAGGAATAAAGTTTGCATGCAAGTTTCATTTTTCCATATAACATTATGTTCCAATGGTAATAAATTTTATTTTTCATTACCATTTTCTAAAGGTTATTAGTCTCAATAGAAAATAAAAATTAAAAAAATTGTACTTAGAATCTCTTGACATATAAATAGTCACCTAAAAAAGATGACAACTGACTTTATAATATTCTAATTAAAATACGTACAAAGTATGTATATGTAGACTAGTAAAAAATATAAAGAAATGCATGCATGCATGCATGCTAATATTTTCACCATTCACCCCAGGAATGATTGATGATATCTAAATCACTATACATCTCGTATCCAGGTTCCCCTGGGATTACATCATCAAAGGGTCGTTTAAACGTCTGTATTAAATCACAAATTTTTCTGAGGTCGTCGTCGAAGTACACGTTTAAACACCCACGTATGTCGAGCACGCGAAGACCCTTGCAGTTGCATATGATAAATCGCAGCGTGTCTACATTGAACATGCCGAATCCCATCTGTAGGTGCTCGAGACGCGACATCGAATCAGCCACGGCCTTTCTCTCCGTCTCGTTCTGCGTGTTCAGCACGAATCTGTTCCTGAGCATGAAATATGGAGGGGGCATGGTCCTCCTCAGCTTGACCAGACGGTGGCAATACTTTCCAGCGAAAAATATTCCAGTAGACGTGATATAGAGACAGTAGCTAATGTCGAGTCCTTCCAGCACCGGGAGAAACTCCAAGTGTCTCACGAAAGTTTTATCACTCACGTCGCACTTCGGAATGCGCAGCATCCTCAGAAATTTCCCACTATATTATAAAAATGGGAAAACATCAATAGAAATTAACAAAAGTATACGTAAAATTTTGTAATAGAAAAAATAAAGTATTAGAATAAGACCAAATAAAATTTTGCACATGCCTTAAACATAGAAAACGGAAGGCTGCTTCATCGAGCTTGTACGCGGAGAAGGACCGTAGATATCCTCCACTGCGAGCCACGAGCTTCTTTACGGTCAAACTAATCTCAGCGGTTTGCTGGTGTAATCCCCAAAAATTTTAGAGGATTTTTTTTATATTTTATTACATAAATATTTAGTTGTTTAAATTATGAAATCGTATTATGGCTATCTTGATCTTTTAATATTTATAATATATTTTTATTTTTGGAGTTTAGAAGTTTTAAATGTTTGTAAAAAAATAATAATAATATATATTAGTAGTCTCTCCTAATTATCATAACCTTGCTAAGTGATTTTTGTACAAATTTTATTATTATTATTACTATTACCATATTATTATTATTAATATTATTATAGTGTTCATAGTTGATTGTTATTTAATAGTAGGCAATAATTATTAAAAATATGTGCAAAAATATATTAGTAAAGTTTTAGAAAATATTTTATATTTTTAGTATTTATTTAAAATTTTATTAGAATTTTTATGAGTATTATGAGAATTATTAAGGAAAAAAAAAGAAATTACTTAACAACACTGTTCATTGAACAGTGCTGTGCGATAGGAATAACCGCTAATAGAGGTTGCATGCTAGTTTGACTTAGTGGTTATAGAGGTTCACTGTTGTGGATACAACATAGTAGGCATTGGGCGGGGAGGACAATTCTTTAGCGTATGGGCTTCGATGTACTTTCCCTTTTATAACCCGTGAGCTCCGCCGGAGATGCGGGTCAGATTATCCATGATTACTGACGGCCACTGGCGATTCTGCGGAACGTCATGCTCTTACTGATGGGGCCTCTGGTGCCCAAAGGGGGACTATGTCGATCCTATTTAGCCAGGGCCCATGCGCAGGAAGGATTGTTCTTAACTACATTTCACTTAGAACGGTTAGGCATGCACCTTTATCCGTTAGGTACGAGTACTTTTGGTTTGGGTACTTGTATCTGACCGTGGCTTAGAACAATAACTTGTCGCGAACTAGTTTGCCACATCTTGTCCTTGTTTGGTTGTAGGTGTGGCTTACTACTTCGATGAGAAGGTATTGAACCTTGTTGGGGTCCGGATACCATATTGGATTCATATCATGGAAAGATACGTCATCGTGAATTAGTTTACCATCTCCTGTCCTTGTTTTGTTGGAAGGATGGTAGGCTAGTTCAATAGGTGTGTATTGGACCATGTTATGATCTGATTTTACTTATTCTTATTGAGCAGTATTTATTCAGTTTATGTGGCATGTTCTTTTTGTATCTTGTTACGTCCCTCTGAGGACCTGGTGATCTCTCCAGGTATATGTGTGCAGGACTTTCCGTAGGAGTATGGCTCCGGTGTAGACTCATCCTTCACGCTCGAGCGAGTCGTAGCTTCTGACCACAGCTGTCCCTATTGGGTCGAGGAGCCTATTTAGTCATCATTTCTTATTCTATTTATCTTAGAGGTTGGACTCTATTTTCTTTCAGTTTATTCTAGTGCCGGTAGTGGATTTGTCTCCGCCCGGCCAACAGCTATATTTTGACATTTACTTTGATTCATGAGTTACCATTTTCTTTATATTTACTGTGGATGAGATGTAGCTTTTACCTGTGACTGTCTGTTATTATTATTCACAATATAGCTTATGTGTATATTCGAGATTTCCATATATTGGAGTATATCTCATATATATGCAGCTGGCATGTCTACGTTCCTAGTCCTACGTATTTTGGGACTGGGGCGTTACATGTTTTTGTGGTGGCCCATACAGGTCAAGATAAATTGTTTGGTTACTTTACCGTACCAAGCAAGCCTACGTATAGGATTAGAAATTTAGGATCTCATCCACCTATCTGACCTTCTATCTCGCCTTTATTTCGAACTCCCGAATGTCTATCTTGATTGCTTCTTGCTTGTATTATTCTTTTGTAAACCTTTATCACTCTATCGTGCGTAGTAGGTCGTCATGTTCCACCATTTAATCATACTACTAGTTCAACTCCTATAAGTTGGGTAGGAAGCCTCACAACCTAACTTCCTTGACTTTAACTAAGGCCTTAGACAATAAGACAGTAGGACGACTGCATAGGCACGAATATCGGACACGACTTAGATTCTTAAGTAGCTTAAGCTATTTGTATTTTCTTTCATCATTATCTTGCGTATTTGTAATTGAACTACCTTGACTAATGTTGCTATTATAGCCTAGTTTTGTGAGCTTACTCTCTCGTCGAGCTTGTTCAGGACATATGTTTTATTGTGGGCGCCCACGGATACATTGTCTTATCAGAACTGGTGTATTGTGGTCTAATCAACCATAGTGCATTTGGTTCGCCTTTCGTATGATTCTACGTGGATTGAGATATGGTTAGCTTAACATATTTGCCCTCTAGGATCTTATCCACGTGTTGTTGACACTTTAAATTCTTTATTAAACTCTCTTTCAATTACTTGACTCAAAACCTATCTGAATCTATTCTAACATTGCCCTTATCTTCGTGCCAGCAATATGACTCTACACAGCGGACACACCTCTACCCTAGCCATCACATCTGGTGATGCAACTTTCCATGAAGAACAAGTTTCCCCAATGACCCCGGTGACTCCGTATCAGCTAGAGCCACAGCAGAATACCGCGAACCCATCGACGGTGCAGCAGGAAGCCCAAGTGCCCCCAGTCAGCCAGGTTGAGCAAACTACTGCAGTACCACCAGGAGAGACTGCACCATCCCTTTTGCCTCAGCAGTTTTCACCACAGCTCGGACCCCAACTGCCTCCACTTCCGACTGATGCGGACCCGACCACCCAGTTTATGTATGCTATGCTACAATCTCGGTGGCAACAAATGGAACTATTGAGGCAGAGTATGATGACCTACTTAGATAGATCTCCACCACCAGCCCCGGCACCAGATGCAACTCCAGCTCCACAACCATATCTGGGCTCATTGCTGACTTCATCGACATGGGTCCTAAAAATTTTAAGGGTACCGAGGGTCCCTTAGAAGTTTTCGCATGGCTTATCAGCACCGAGAAATACTTGAAGGCATCCCAGTTGCCAGCACATGATTGGATGACAGCAGTCGACTTACTCTTAGAAGATAATGCTCATCACTGGTGGAAGGCTGAAGAAAGCCGACTGGGAACTGGAATCACATGGAAGCAGTTCTACGACCTATTCTATGAGAGGTTTTTCCCCATCCACGTTCGAGACACTCTCTATGACCAGTTCCTTCATCTGAAGCAAGGGAACATGTCGGTAGATGAGTACGATGCAGAGTTCAGTCGTTTAAGTAGATTTGGTGCGACATTAATTCCGACAGAGCTGGAGAAGGCAAGGAGATTCCACCAGGGGCTCGCACTAGAACTCAAGACTTTCACCACTACACAGTCTCGAGTCTCTCATGCAGCCGTCTTGGAGGAAGCACGTACCCAGGAGCTCCTTCGTAAGGAACAGCAGGCACAGAGACGCCCCACACCGGTAGCTGCACCAGTTAGGGCGACTCAAGGTGGACCAACCAGGAGGCCTATAGGACAGTACCAGCAGAGGCCCACACCATATCAGAAGCCCACCTGCAACTACTGCGGAAAGAAGGGCCACATTCGAGACGGATGTCGGATTCGTCTCGGCTTATGCTTGTGGTGCGGATCGGAACAACACAGGATTATCGATTGTCCCGAGCCATCGAGGCAAGGGCAAGCATTTACCATGGCTGTGATAAATCCTCATCCTAAGATTAGAGGTCTGGCAGGTATTATCCTACTTATACCCTTAATCTTTATTTAGTCATAGCTTTGCATTTGAGCAATGCATTCATCAGCTTGGTCAGCATGCATGAGTACTACATTCGACACCATTAGAAATATCATGACTATAGTTTAGCAAGCTTATAAATAGAACTCTTGGCTTCTTCATTAGAAATCTTGAATGGCATGTCTTGAAAACCTGTGCCTCCGTCACAACACTTGTATGCTTTAGATGTGAGGAAATTATCCAATCTCTACGCATATCATTTCGATACCTTACCGTGACTTTGATGTTTGAAGCACAACATTAGCCATTTCTTCCAACAAACCTTCACCTACATAGACTAGATGAGCCACTCTACACACATGAAATACGTACCCCACACAAACCCACCACCCTATACTCCATTTCAACTACACCACAGGTATAACCCGATTTCCTTAGAAAGAACCATAAATATCCATTTTTGCCCCATCTGATGTTTAACCATGCGACATCGAAACATTCCATCAGACAAACGGAATATCCATGATTCATGCAAGACCAAGAACACCTTGTCATGTAGAATATGGTGCCAGTTTAAAGTCCTTGTATAAATAACTCCTCCATCTTTTCGAAAACCGAGTTAAGAATTGACTAGCTGCTCTCCCTTCGTATTCAGCCCACTATATATTTTTATTAAGATTTATTGTCATATTTTAGATGAGGTTTATTTTAATTTCGAGGACGAAATTTTTTAAGTTGGGTAGGATGTAATCCCCCAAAATTTTGGAGGATTTTTTTTATATTTTATTACATAAATATTTAGTTGTTTAAATTATGAAATCGTATTATGGCTATCTTGACCTTTTAATATTTATAATATATTTTTATTTTTGGAGTTTAGAAGTTTTAAATGTTTGTAAAAAAATAATAATATATATTAGTAGTCTCTCCTAATTATCATAACCTTGCTAAGTGATTTTTGTACAAATTTTATTATTATTATTATTACTATTACCATATTATCATTATTAATATTATTATAGTGTTCATAGTTGATTGTTATTTAATAGTAGGCAATAATTATTAAAAATATGTGCAAAAATATATTAGTAAAGTTTTAGAAAATATTTTATATTTTTAGTATTTATTTAAAATTTTATTAGAATTTTTATGAGTATTATGAGAATTATTAAGGAAAAAAAGAAATTACTTAACAACACTGTTCATTGAACAGTGTTGTGCGCCCCCCCCCCCCCAAACCGTAAAACCTGAAGGAGCCCGACCCCAACAGCAGCTCAGCTGCTTTGATGTATTAGAAAAAAAATGAATAACTCGTGAGATATAAAACATCTCACGAGTCAACCTTCTTCCAGCTTCCCGACCCAGCTCTTCCGAGCAAAATCCTTTGAATCACTTATAGGCTATCTCAAATCTTCTAAATTTTCAAATAAGATTTCGACGAATCCGAACTAGATTCTCTCCAATCCAGTTCAAATCTAACCATCCGAATCCTTGCAAATAAAGATTTGAATTCGATTTGAAATCAAAATCTGTTCGTGGTTATACACACGAGAAAAACCAATAAACAAAAAAAAACCAATCGCCCCCTGCAACCTGCGACCAAACCCTGAGCATCCCGACGTCCTAGCGAGTGTCCCCAACCACCTGCACGTCGGCGCCATCTGTCGAATCGCCGGAAAAGGCCCCAAACCGAACGGCAAACAGAAGAGCTCTGTTCAACCGAGAGCGACTTCCAATCAAGGTACCTATGTTTGCTCCCAGATTTTTTCATGGTTACTCAATCGTTTGTGATTCTATTAAATCCTATACGGAGCCTAGATGACCCTCTCTAAACCCCTTCAGGTAGACTTTATTCTATCGCAGTAGATGTCTCAGAAAAATTGACTTGAAAGTCCGAGAAAAACTATTCGCAAACAGAAACAGGGGACAGCCCAACGCCAATATTGGAAGGCGATTTGTATCCAAACCTTCGACAGTATCCAAACTTTGTTTGTATTGATTCATACACAACCTATAGGAGATTAACAACCAACTTCTGGATTTATTTTTCAATTATTAAATCGTTGTTAAATCAATTTTGAAAATAGAAAAAAAATTACTTTTAAAAAAAGGAAATTTGAGAATTTTTCACCGATACGGCGTACGTCCCGACAAACCGAGCGACGTGGTCACGCACTATACGCATCAAAAGGCGCGTATGGATGTTGCCGACGTGTGGGAACTGACGGAACTCGATTTTGTTGCGCGTGCGCGACAAAATCAGTACGTATCCGCCGAGATACCCCCGTATCGACGTTTTGCAAACTTGACCATAACTGTGTGCATGTTCGTCATATCGAGACAAAACTTGCGCCATCAGGACCGTATCATTTTTCTGGTCCTGTATACCAAGTTTGGTTCGATTCTGAGAAGGTCGAATCGGAACCCCTTTTTGGTGGGCCCGCGATCCGCTCTAACGGACGATTTTGTGCACGGTCCGCCGAAATCTAACTTTGGACATACGGTTGGGTTCGCCTCCTCAAACCGGATTCGTAGACATGTAGTTTGACGACTTTAGAGGCCGTAGGTTCTGGCACGCGTTTCGGTGCAAAACGGGTCCAACGCGGACATCGTTTTGATTTCTAGAATTAGACTTTTGGACATACGTTTCCTAGGTATTTTTTTATGCCAAATTTGTTCGTGATATTTATTTCAGCATCCGAGGTCGTTCGTAAAAGTTGGCTTTCAGTGCTTCCCTATTCTGACGATTTGAGTTACCAGGCGTCACCATTCTGCACACTACCTCCAGGCAAGATACCTTGCCACCAGCTGTTTATTTATTTTAGCTCATATTTCATGCATTATTCATTATTTTCTTTATGCAAAATAAACTGTGATACATGGCATAACCTGTTAGAACTTACTGTTCAGTTATATTCCTGCTATGTATTATTTCTCTTACACATTAAACCTAAATTTAAGGGACCACCTTGTGTGTTGCATTCATTGGCCTTGACACGTTGTAACACGAAGTTGTATGTCGCTTGTAGAACATGGACACGCGTGACTGGCTGGCCACCGGTGCGTATAAGCCGTGCGATAGGAATAACCGCTAATAGAGGTTGCATGCTAGTTTGACTTAGCAGTTATAGAGGTTCACTGTTGTGGATACAACATAGTAGGCATTGGACGGGAAGGACAATTCCTTAGCGTATGGGCTTCGATGCACTTTCCCTTTTGTAACCCGTGAGCTCCGCCGGAGACGCGGGTCAGATTACCCATTATTACTGACGGCCACTTGCGATTCTGCGGAACGTCATGCTCTTACTGATGGGGCCTCTGGTGCCCACGGGGGGACTATATCGATCCTATTTAGCCAGGGCCCATGCGCAGGAAGGATTGTTCTTAACTACTTTTCACTTAGAACGGTTAGGCACCTTTATCCGTTAGGTACGAGTACTTTTGGTTTGGGTACTTGTATCTGACCGTGGCTTAGAACAATAACTTGTCGCGGACTAGTTTGCCACATCTTGTCCTTGTTTGGTTGTAGGTGTGGCTTACTACTTCGATGAGAAGGTATTGAACCTTGTTGGGGTCCGGATACCATATTGGATTCATATCATGGAAAGATACGTCATCGTGAATTAGTTTACCATCTCATGTCCTTGTTTGGTTGGGGGGGTGGTAGGCTAGTTCAATAGGTGTGTATTGGACCATGTTATGATCTGATTTTACTTATTCTTATTGAGCAGTATTTATTCAGTTTATGTGGCATGTTCTTTTTGTATCTTGTTACGTCCCTCTGAGGACCTGGTGATCTCTCCAGGTATAGGTGTGCAGGACTTTTCGCAGGAGTATGGCTCCGGTGTAGACTCATCCTTCACGCTCGAGCGAGTCATACCTTTTGACCACAGCTGTCCCTATTGGGTCGAGGAGCCTATTTAGTCATCATTTCTTATTCTATTTATCTTAGAGGTTGGACTCTATTTCCTTTCAGTTTATTCTAGTGCCGGTAGTGGATTTGTCTCCGTCCGGCCAATAGCTATATTTTGATATTTACTTTGATTCATGAGTTACCATTTTCTTTATATTTACTGTGGATGAGATGTAGCTTTTACCTGTGATTGTCTGTTATTATTATTCACAATATAGCTTATGTGTATATTCGAGATTTCCATATATTGAAGTATATCTCATATATATGCAGCTGGCATGTCTACATTCCTAGTCCTACGTATTTTGGGACTGGGGTGTTACAGCTGGGTCCTCCGGCACCACTATACCAAGTCGTCGTTAGACCAATAGTCTAAGGGACCGTTGAGCGCCTTCCACCACGAACGACAAACTGGGGCCACGTTGCACATTACCTCGTCCGCCGGTATCCCCGACAGTACCAGTATCATCGACAGAATCTCGGTAGGGATGACGGCCCATCCGCTGCAGTTGATCTTGCTCTTGCTCCTCTCCATTGCGATTGTTCTTCTTCTTCTCTCCTTTGTTTCTCTCTAGTCGGATGGGTTCTTTTCTTTGGAAAAGGCTATTTAACCCCTCGTTTCGGGGGTGTAACCCGCTCGTGGAGGGGTATGACTGAACAAGGCACGAAGCTATTGCAAAATAACGGTAATGCCACTGTATTAATATTAGCAATTAGTCGTTTGGGCTCCCAACATATTTGGGTGATGTCATCTTCCATTATGTGGCATCTGACATGGCAGATGACATAACAGCTGACATGGCAAATTTTAACCCTAAAAATTAATTATCCAATTTTTTTAATGTTAATGTTAATGTCAATATTAATATTAATATTAATATTAATGTTAATGTTAATGTTAATGCTAATGCTAATGTTAATGTTAATGTTAATATTAATGTTAATATTAATATTAATGTTAATATTAATTAATGTTAATTTAATATTAAATTATTTATTTACTATTAATGTTAATTTTAATATTATATTTATTGTTAAATTCTTCCATGTCAGCTATCATGTTAGCAACCATGCATGTCATATGCCACATAATGGAAGATGGTATCACCCAAATTTTTTGGTAGCCAAATAGCATTTTCGTAATATTAGTTTCAATTATATTGTAAATTTTAAATTAACAGAAAAGCCAATGTAGATTTAATATTAATGCTACTGTTAATTTTTTCGATCATACCTCGATACTTACGAATGTCGACCGAGATACCGTCTTCATCATTATCAAGTTTTGTCGTTGTTGCCATAGGAGTCCCCATTGACTTGGATGAGTCAACTGTTGGGAACCCTTTGTCACGCCCCGATCCGGGAAATCGCTCGCCCTCGCTAGATTTCACCCGAATCTTCGTCCTCGCTGGGGCGTGATGCCGCACGAGCCTGGAGTTGTGATCGTGCAAGGCAAGATAAGAGAATCACAATAGTGTTTATAGTTCAAATTGATAACATAAGCAGCGGAAGGAAAATGTAGTATACAACAAGAATCCCTTTTATTGATAATGAACAAAAGGTTACAATGGCTCTGAATAGCCCAACTTAACCTGCCAATTGGCTACAACGGTCATGATCTCTCTAGCTCACAAAGGATTATATTGTTCCATACATTATGCCTCTTTATAGCCAACAAGTAGTCTTCGGCTGAACATCTCCATGTCGCAAGTCCGAACGCCAATGCGATAGCTCCTCTTGAACGCTAAGGACTCCATACCTCGGTTCGTCCAAGCCGAGCCCTGCTTCGAGCCGAACATATCCCTCTTCAAAGTTGGCAGAATTCGAAGGGCAGATTCATTGGTATTAATGGCATATAAATGGCAAGTAGTTGGGAGAGTTTGTTCTCGTCTTACTTAGCTTTACTTGAGAAGGGGCAGATGCATTGGTATTAATGCAAATTAATTGAATTGAATTCAAAGTGACTGCCACTTGGCGCATGAGTTCGAGTTGTTCCTTGCCTATAAATGGCAGTAGTGTAGGAAGAGTTTGTTCTCGTCTCACTTAGCTTTTCTTGTGGAGATGGACTCTACCGATCCCCCGCCTTGGCAAGACGCTTTCCTCTTGGTTGTCGATCTCCTCGTTCGAAGAAGCTT
Source organism: Iris pallida (assembly GCA_029216955.1). Lineage (NCBI taxonomy): Eukaryota > Viridiplantae > Streptophyta > Magnoliopsida > Asparagales > Iridaceae > Iris > Iris pallida. The sequence continues at coordinate 7,413,899 of JANAVB010024994.1, forward strand.
TGGTGGTGAAGTCCTTCAGAAGACTGAGATATGCCTAGTGGACTGTCCGTGTTCGTGTACTTCATTGACTGTGTGCCATGATGTTGGTTTCTGGAAGAGCCCCAGGGTTTGGGTTGATTGCCAACCCACACTTGTCGAAGCGCCCGCACGTTGATTCGTTCTGACTATGTACGGTGTTTCTTTGCCTCATGGAGTTTCTTTGCCTCAAGGAGTTCCTTTGCCTCAAGGAGTTCCTTCGTCTCAAGCTCCTCCTTGGTACGTTGACGATGAAGTAATTTGTTCTGACGATGCATAGTGTTCCGTATTCGTGTACTTCATCAGAAGTCTGAGAAGTGTCGAGTTTTCGTGTTCGTGCACTTCATCGACTGTGTGCCATGATATTGGTTACTGGGTCTAGCATCGTCGCGGCCCAGTTTTTGTTATGCTCCGACGATACACGATGAAGTGATTTACCTCAAGGAGTCATCCAACGGTTCCTATGCTCTTACGATGCACGATGAAGTGATTTGCCTCAAGGAATTCCTTTGCCTCAAGGCGTTCCATTCCTCTAACGATGCACGATAAACTGAATTCACTTCATTGTGCATCGTCTGAGGAATAAAACTCCTTGAGGCAAATTATTTCATCGTGCATCGTCAGAGCACAGGAACCGTTGGATGACTCCTCGAGGCAAATCACTTCATCGTGCATCGTCAGAGCAAGAGCAAGATGAATTTCTTGAGGCACAGGAACAGAAGCAAATGATTTCTTTGAGAGCAAAGGACCATGCAAAGGAATTCCTTGAGGCAGAGCACCTCAAAGGAATTCACTTCATCCTGGAGATGGACTCTACCGATCCCCCGCCTTGGCAAGACTCTTTCCTGTTGGTTACTGGAAGAGCCACAGGGTTTGGGTTGATTGCCAACCCACACACTGTCGAAGCGCTCGTACTTTGATTCGCTCTGACTATGCACGGAGTTCCTTTATTCAGGGAGTTCCATTGCTCTGACTATACACAGAGTTCCTTTGTTCAGGGAGTTCCATTGCTCTGACGATGCACGATGAAGTCATTTGCCTCAAGGAATTCCTTTATCTCAAGGAGTTCCATTGCTCTGCGATGCCCGCACGCAGCTCACATTCAACTTTTTCTTGGTAGTAGGATTTTATATAGTAGTTCAGACTTTCATATGTAAACAAAAGTCAAAATTTTTCTGGTTTTGACAATGTAAATGTAATTCAAAAATTATTTTATTATAAAAGACAGAGCAGACCAGACGTTATAAAAGACAGAAGTTCCTTGCCCAAAAATAATTTTATTAGAAAAGACAGAGCAGACCAAACGGAAAAGGTTTCTGTCAACTGTCCTCCGTCGATATAAAACAGAGAATAGCCATTCTCCATTTAATTTGAAACGGAGAATGATCATTCTCTGAGTTAATTAAAACAGAGAATGGCCATTCTTATGGGTTTTAACACTGGTAATGACATTCTCCGTGTAATTTAACACGGAGAATGTCATTCTCAATCGTTTCATATTAAACGGAGAATAGCATTCTTAATCGTTTTAATACTGGGAACGGCATTCTCCGTGCAATTCAAAACAGAGAATAACATTCTCCATTTCAAATGACACGGAGAATATCATTCTCCGTTTAAATTAAAATGGAGAAAGAACATTCTAATGTGTTTTTAACACTAGAAATGTTATTCTCCATTTCAAATTAAATGGCGAATGTCGTTCTCTGTTCTAAATTAAACGGCGAATAGAATCCTCAATCGTTTTGACACTGGGAATGCTATTCTCCGTGTAATTCAAAATGGAGAATGCTATTCTCCGTTTAATAAAACACGGAGAATAGCATTTTCTTTCATTTTTAACTCTTGTAATGCCATACTCCATTTAATTGGCACAAAGAACGTTGTCGAAACATGTTTAATTAACAAAATTGACAACATATTTAAGACTGTGAAGTTTCTAATCTCAATAATTCCATTTTTCGAAAATTAGATTAAATTTTTGAACGTATTTTTTTTGCATTGAGCCGTTATATACTCGTATTTTTGCCATCCTGAATTTTTCACGTTTGACGACTTGGTAACAAGACTATGTACTTGAAAAGAGTAAAATTGAAACCTCTTCAAAGTTGGCAGAGTTCGAAGGGGCAGATTCATTGGTATTAATGGCATATAAATGACAGTAGTTGGGAGAGTTTGTTCTCGTCTTACTTAGCTTTACTTGAGAAGGGGCAGATGCATTGGTATTAATGCAAAAATGGAATTGAATTCGAAGTGACTGCCACTTGGCGCATGAGTTCGAGTTGTTCCTTGCCTATAAATGGTAGTAGTGTAGGGAGAGTTTGTTCTCGTCTCACTTAGCTTTTCTTGTGGAGATGGACTCTACCGATCCCCCGCCTTCGTAAGACGCTTTCCTCTTGGTTGTCGATCTCCTCGTTCAAAGAAGCTTTGGTGATGAAGTCCTTTAGAAGACTGAGATTTGCCTAGTGGACTGTCCGTGTTCGTGAACTTCATCGACTGTGTGCCATGATGTTGGTTTCTGGAAGAGCCCCAGGATTTGGGTTGATTGCCAACCCACACTCTGTCGAAGCGCCCGCACGTTGATTCGCTCGGACTATGCACGGTGTTCCTTTGCCTCAAGGAGTTCCTTTGCCTCAAGGAGTTCCTTCGTCTCAAGCTCCTTCTTGGCTCGTCGACGATGAAGTGCTCTGACGATGCACGGTGTTCCGTGTTCGCGCACTTCATCAGGAGTCTGAGATGTGCCGAGTTTTCGTGTTCGTGCACTTCATCGACTGTGTGCCATAATGTTGGTTATTGGGTCCAGGATCGCGCAGCCCAGTTTTGTTATGCTCCGACGATGCACGATGAAGTGATTTGCCTCAAGGAGTCATCCAACGTTTCCTATGCTCTGACGATGCACGATGAAGTGATTTGCCTCAAGAAATTCCTTTGCCTCAAGGTGTTCCATTGCTCCGACGATGCACGATAAAGTGAATTCACTTCATCGTGCATCGTCGGAGCAATGGAACACCTTGAGGCAAAGGAATTCCTTGAGGCAAATCACTTCATCGTGCATCGTCAGAGCAAGAGCAAGATGAATTCCTTGAGGCACAAGATGTAAATAAAAGTCAAACTTTTCCTGGTTTTGACAATGTAAATAATTCAAAAATGATTTTATTATAAAAGACAGGCAGACCAGACGTTAGATAAAAGTTCCTTGCCCAAAAATAATTTTATTAGAAAAGACAGAGCAGACCAAACGGAAAAGGTTTCTGTCAACTCCTCCGTCGATATAAAATAGAGAATAGCCATTCTCCGTTTAATTTGAAACGGAGAATGATCATTCTCCGAGTTAATTAAAATGGAGAATGCCATTCTTATGGTTGGTAATGACATTCTCCGTGTAATTTAACACGGAGAATGTCATTCTCCGTTTCAAATTAACGGAGAATAGCTTACTCAATCGTTTTAATACTGGAATGGTATTCTCCGTCTAATTCCACACGGAGAATAGCATTCGCCGTTTCAAATGACACGGAGAATGGAATTCTCCGTCTTATTCAACTTTTTCTTGGTTGTAGGATTTTATGTAGTAGTTCAGACTTTCATATGTAAATAAAAGTCAAACTTTTGTGGTTTTGACAATGTAAATGTAATTCAAAAATGATTTTATTATAAAAGCAGAGCTTATAAAAGACAGAAGTTCCTTGCCCAATTACATAATTACATTTATTTTACAATGTCATTGCTTGGTTCGTGTTACATATTTGCTTGAAAGCAACTTCTTAGCCCATACCAACCTCATCATTGTAATCTGGTGAGTGTCATCGTCATTTCCTTCCGATATTTCGAAGGGAGTAGTCATCAACTTCATATAATACGTGTACAAGAGGCAGTTGGGTGCCGTTGTTGTGACAATTTGGAGAACAATTCAGCACTTTGCTCTCATACTCCATCTTGCCAGGCATCTCTCCCTCATCATATCAACTTTTCTCCGACGATAGGCTCTAAGGTCTTCTTCATTAATTCTGCATCCACCTTGCACTTTTCGTACGTGGTTTGCCTCAAGGAGTTGTAGTGTGTCCAGTCGTAGGAGATAAAGTTGAATGTGAGCGAGTATAGTGTGATGGTAAATTAAAGAGTGGGATGAATAGCAACTCTATGTCGTCCTCCAAACCCATGACGAAGTCTACTACATCTGTTTGGAAGTCTTCAAGGGCCGAATTTTGCGTCTGGTTCAGTGGCACGTTCAACGATGTTCTGTTTCCCAAAAACAAAACACAATCATGAGTAATTTTTTCTGTCATTTTTCATCGGTGTACACATGAATATGGATTTTTCTGTTTGGATTCTTACCAATGTGTGGGGCATCAAGAATGCAGACCACTTATGTTTCAATGTTTGGGGCGCCGGCTTTTGCTTCTGGATCAATGGCACGTCCTTTGAACTAGACGGGGCACACCTTTTAATGTCTTGAATTTCTCTCAGCTTCCTTATTATTAGGTTCAGTATGCCACCTCCATGTCTTCATAGTTGAGTATGTCTTGCAGGTCTATTGCCGACAGCTGGACTGTAACTTCATTTTCACCCTCTTTCGACAAAAATAAGTATACAATATCACTGCACATAAATTTAGTTTAGATTAAATTAATAAAGATAGATTCTCATTACATAATTGTGAAAAAAGTCTAGAAAAAACAAAAGAAAAAAGGGTTCAGAATACATACTCTGGACACTTTTTGGAATTACGATGTCGATGTATTGCTTCTTCAGCTCTTCATCCGCATCTTTCCAAAGTAAGAGTTCATCGCATTCCCTTAGTATGACACGGTTCTTCTTTAATTCAGCCATTTTGGCGTCTCCTGGATTTGGAGCGGCATTAATCTTTCGCTTTTTATTAGCCTCTCCAACTGTATTCTTTTCCAAGGGAGTAACATCTTCAACGGCTAATGGCGCTGATGGTTTTCTGAACCTCTTTCCCCCGATCCTCCTCTTCTTTTGGCTTCTTTTGGAGCAGCAAGTTCAGCAGCTGCTTGAATCTCCTGACGCTGCAATGCTACAACCATGGCTTCGAGATCAACGATTTTCCATCCTTTTCAATGGCTTCAATATTGAACGATTCAACTTTATTTTGAAGCTCCCTTTTCTCCTCAACGAGCCTTTTATTTGTTTCTCTGAGTTGCTCGGTTGTTTGCACTGAAATAAAAAAACAACAATGAAATGTATGATGTGAATCTAACACGGAGAATGACATTCTCGTGTAATATAATACGGAGAATAGCATTCTCCGTTTGGAATTACACAGAATAACCTTCCCAGTATCGAAATGATAGAGAATAGCAATTATGTTTCAAATAACACGGAGAATGCCATTCTCCGTGTTATAATACACGGAGAATAGCCATTCTCCTGGAAGATTACAAATCAGAAATTTGAAATAGAAAGATTTTACCTTGTGCATGTAGCTCTGCAATAAAACAGAATTTGCTTTCTCAAATCCTCCGTTCATGCACAGAGCCCTCCATCACAACGTTGACTGCACGTTGTTGCGCTTCTTCTGCCTCGAGCTCTTTCAGCTTTTCTTTAGTATGGCATTCTCAAGGTTGGCTGCACGTAACTGCGCTCCTTGTGCCTCCATCTTTTTAACTTTTCTTTGAGTTCTTCATTCGCGCAAGAATATCAGAATGATGTCTTCTCAAATCCTCCAGTTCATGCACAGAGCCCTCCATCACAACGTTGACTGCACGTTGTTGCGCTTCTTCTGCCTCGAGCTCTTTCAGCTTTTCTTTGAGTATGGCATTCTCAAGGTTGGCTGCACGTAACTGCGCTCCTTGTGCCTCCATCTCTTTTAACTTTTCTTTGAGTTCTTTCTGCGCAAGAATATCAGAATGATGTCTTCTCAAATCCTCCAATTCCTTTGCTGAGTCGTCCATCACAGCGCCCATTTCATGATGCTGTGGTATCCGTTGTTCATCAAAATTATCCCCACCTGCTTCTTGGTGTTCTTCCTCTCCCTCTTTTTAACTTCTTCTATAGGTGGCTCATCTTCTTTGTGCCCTTCTTCTTCTCCAACAGGTATAACCAGATCTTCCAATATCATCTTCGATCTCATTTTGTTTGATATTCGGCCTTGAGGAAGTTTGAGATTTCGTACCCATTCCATATGAAAAATCTTGGGTAATCAGGAATTGGGGCGAACTTCCTTTCCACAAATTTACTATGTTCTGCAAACCAATAGAGGAAGTATATTGTGCAACCTTCCAATTTGTGGAAAGCCATTGAGTAATCCCCCCGTTCAGTTTTGCTTCTACTCCTCTTTATGCTATCCATTACATATGCCAGGATTAACCTTGGCCAGCATATACTTGATGACGTCCACACTGTCTACCAAGGCCAAGAATCTGTACGGCAAATTTGAACCGCCAGACTTTGTGAAGAATACTGTTTGGCACAAGTGGAAGATTATTAGCTTGGCCAAATCATCTGGATTAACAGCGTTATCTCCGCCACGAAGCCGTCGTAACAATTCAAAGAACTTGTCTCTCACTTCCTTATTCGTGACTTCTGCGTGTTTGCCCTTAGAATTAGCCAGCAATTGTGAAGTGATCTCTACACAGGCTCAATGATGCTGGTGGTGTGGGCTGCTGTTGTTTTTCCTTTATCAATCTTCTAAAAAAACATCATTATCGCTTTCTTCATTCAGCGGTAGACCGAAGATGACTGCCATATCGTCGACGCTTGGCACGATTTTAACAGTGGTGCTCAATTCAAAGCACCCGACGCCATCTTCTTCTTCTGTGTAACTTGCAATTAAATTCTCAAGCCCTTCCGTTACCTTGGCCAATTCGGAGACGTGGACTCTGTTTTGGTAGAAAATCTCGACAAAATTCCAGAAACCGGTATTCTTCAAGGAATCAATAACTGGCTCAGGTAAACGGCCAACATCTTGATTGACCTCCTCCATAAGATTTAGCATTGGCTTGAAGGTAGAACGAAAAGTCTTGAATCCTTATTCCTGACAGATTTTTTTCTAAAACAAAAAAAAAAAAATTAGGTCGAGAATGGCCATTCTTATGGGTTTTAACACTGGGAATGACATTCTCCGTGTAAACTAACACGGAGAATGTCATTCTCCGTTTCAAATGACACGGAGAATGTCATTCTCCGTTTAAAATAAAACGGAGAATGAACATTCTAATGTGTTTTAACACTGGAATGTTATTCTCCGTTTCAAGTTAGACGGAGAATCCTTTCCGTTCCAAATTAAACGGCGAATAGAATCCTCAATTTTTAACACTGGGAATGCTATTCTCCGTGTAATTGGAAACGGAGAATGCTATTCTCCGTTTGTAAAAACACGAAGAATAGCATTCTCTTTCGTTTTAACTCTTGTAATGCCATACTACGTTTAATTTAACACGGAGAATAGAATTCTCCGTTTCAAATTAAACAGAATAGAATTCTCCGTTTAAATTAACACGGAGAATAGCATTCTCTTGTGTTTTAACACTGAGAATGCCATCCTTTGTTAAAGTAAACGGAGAATGATATTATTGATTTAATTTATACGGAGAATGGCATTCCAAGTATAATTTGACAGGGAATGAACATTCAAATGCGTTTTATGACGGAGAATGTCATTCTCCGTATAATATATACAAAATTTGCGAACATAACTCAAAGTTATACCTTTTGTTTGCACTTCTTCTTGAACTTCTTTTGTTTAGCAACTTTTCTCTTTTTCTTCTGTGCAACTTTCTTAGAATAGGGTTTCGATTGTTCTCCATCTTTCCTTTTAGATTTTCTATAACTGGTACATCTTCTCTAATTGGTGATGCTGCCGTGATGATTCTGTCGCTGATGCCGACATGGTGTGAAGATTGTGAATGGAAGGAAGGTTTGAAGATTTTGGAGGAGAATGACCTAGGTTTGAGTACAGAGTGGAGTATAAAGAAGAGAAAGAATCAAAACGGTTTTCTTTTTTTCTTTTTTTAATAAGAGGTTCGTGGTGTTTTGAATTAATTAGAAGGGCAAAATATCATTCGATGGAAGGGTAAAAAGAATCGAAACCGTTTGGACTCATTTCTGCCTAATTATATTAATTTGAAGGGCAAAAATGATTCTGCTTAATCAAAAGAATCGAAACCGTTTGGCAAAAATGTCATTACAACTCAACAAACAAATGAACATAATACATTAGATATAAAAGAAGAAGAAAAAAAAATCATCGTCTTCCATATTCAATCATTTCAGATTGGACTCCTTTTAGTACTTCATTGTGCTCTGAAGTTGTAATCTATTCAGCAGCTTTGCGTCTTTCCATTTTCGCATCAAACTGCATATAACAAACTAAGATCAAAATATTGCTCTAAAAAGTGTAAGTTTTTGACGACATATTTTCAGACTTACATTGAGAGAACGGTAGTCTAGACTACATCAGTCTTTCATGAATGCAATCACAAAAATCCCACAATCACAAAATTGTCTTGGCGGGGAACATAAGAACGACGTTTTATTGCAAAAGTAGAAAAGCTGAACCTAGCATCTCTCAACTTCAAAATCTCTTTTTGAGAAAGAGGTCCAATTTGAAAGCTACAATTACCAGAATACAATATGTATTAGTATCCCGCGTATCTTGTACCCAATTCATAAAAATTGATGAATATGAGATTACTATTTCTTTTATGACTATTTTGTTTTGAATTGGATCATCTTTAGATGCAAGTAAGTCCCAAATTTCAACATTCCTTATTTTAACCAGAACTCTTGCAAGAGTATAGTGTTCGTCCAAAAGAATGGGTATGTATATTTGAATCAGGATTAATTAGGTAAAACAAATTAGTAAATTTTCAGAAAATTGGGATTAATATTTAAACAAAAACATTAATACCTCGTTACAAGTGCTTAAAGATCCCATGTAATCCTGAAAATATTTGTACTTCTTCCATATTTCATGAAGCTTTTTGTCGGATGTAGGTAACGTTTCTTTCTACATACACATCATTAATACATACGAAGGACAAACAAATGAGAAAATTGTTAATGCATATGCATTGAAGAATAAAATGCTCACTCACCGATATCCTTATTGGTAAAAACTATACATTAGCTTTATTGGAGGTTCTTTTCCGTTCCTCCGCGGTAAGAAGAGCGGAGACAATGCCTACATCTGAATAAATCATTAAAAATGTCAGCGATGGAATCGAAGTAAACATAGATGGCATCTAAGAAGAAATATACTATCTATACATACCCCTTTTTAATTCTCGTTAAAGGAGCTAAGGTCTTCATCTCAAACCGAGACACATAGATTTTGTTGCAAGATGATATTATTTCTCTAAGAAAAGAAACGAATAAATTAGGAGAAAAAAACTATTGGAATTAAATCAAAACTCATATTACTTACTCGCCAGGTCTATCATCGGCTAAAATATAGTCGTAATAACTCGAAGAACCATTAGTACAATTGCTAGGCTTCGAGGTTGAACCCCTTGTTAAACTTTTCGATGGTGTGACCGGATCTAAATTTTCACGCATTCTTTTCAAAGAACTGTTAAAGTCAGTTCTCTATAGGATACAATGCGAGAATTCGGTCCAATGCTTTACTACGATTCTGTAGCACCACGTCCTCCTCATCGAAAGATTCAACGGAAACCACCTTCACATTATTAAATACTCCAGATGAAGATGCCTCCTTCAAAGCTGGAGATTCTTCAATCTTCTCCAAACGCCGAGAGAAATTCATTTGTTCAATTTGTATTGAACCAAGCTTAGAATTGATCGATGCAACATCAGCTGAAATCATCAAAAGTTGTTGTTCAATCCTGCGCAACATACGCGGAATGAAGGTTTCATTTGGAGCTGGCAACCAATCTTCTATGTCTTCTACATTTTCTACACACGAGTAGACATCTTGAGAACAAAAAAATTATTGTATTTCAGACAACTATTCTATGTATTTCAGAATGAATAATAGTACTATGAAACAAGAAAACTATTGTATATAGCAAGAGAGAAGTACAAAAAGTGAGGAAGATGGAAAGACAAATAAATTTCGAGACTACCAAATAATCTACTAGTCGTTTGATTGAGGGGCTCGAGGAAGATTCTACTAGCCGTTTAAAAAGTACAAAAGGTTATCATGATCAACTTCAATTAAGGAACTCTATAAGAGGTTTAATTCCGTTTGATTGAGAAACTCGACGAAGTCCGCCGCGAACCAGAACTTATTCTTCTTTCCTTCTTCATCTCTGTTTCTCCTTCCACCACCACCACCATGGCATGTAGCTTTATAACAAAAATATTAAATTGTTAGATGAAACAAAAAAACTAATTACGGAAAGATTACTAAATCAAAATCAAACAAAACCATTTCATTGAAAATATGATATTAAAGATGAAAGTGTCACAGAAGCAACACCACAATTTACAACAACTAAGCAACTGCTAAACAATAACTAAAATTAGGGATTGTGTCCTCCTTGGATTTAATTTACACAAAGAAGAGATTTGAGAGAACGAGATTTTATCGGCTTCCTAAATGTACCATTCTCCGTCCTAAATGTACCATTCTCCGTCATAAGTGTACCATTCTCCGTCCTAAATGTACCATTCATCGTCGGTGTCATCATCTAGATCGCCAGCGGCGATGGTGTCGTCTACATCGCCTACAGACCTGGACACACGTGTCCTTAGGGATCGTGTCCTCCTTGGATTTAATTTACACAAAGAAGAGATTTGAGAGAACGAGCTTTTATCGGCTTCCTAATGTACCATTCTCTGTCCTAAATGTACCATTCGTCGTCGATGTCATCATCTAGATCGCCAGCGACGGTGGTGTCGTCTACATCGCCTACAGACCTGGACACACTGTGTCCTTAGGGATTGTATCCTCCTTGGATTTAATTTACACAAAGAAGAGATTTGAGAGAACGAGCTTTTATCGGCTTCCTAAATGTACCATTCTCCGTCTTAAATGTACCATTCATCGTCGATGTCACCATCTAGATCGTCAGTGACGGTGGTCATCGTCTAAATAGCCTACAGACCTGGACACACTGTGTCCTTCCTTTCTGGCCGACACACAATTATTGTTTTATATACATAGTTGCACAAAATATTAAATTACATGGACGAAAGAGAAAGTAAATATGAGTTAATTTAGGTGTTCATTGAAAAATTGCATTGAAGAATGACCTGCTATAGCAAGTTAACAAGAGGTCAAAAGTCAAAAACAATATTAAATGATGTCTCTTGTATTATTTCATCTGAATTTAATCTGAACCGTTGGATTAACATCCAACGGTCCAGATTTCGGATATATCGATACATCCAAAAAGGGTGGATGTATTATAGAATTTTCTATATATATATATATATATATATATATATATATTATATATATATATTATTATTGTTAGGTAATATATGTTAGTATATTGTGTGTGTTTGAACAAGATAAGGATGTGTGTGGTTAGTAGAGAGAAGTAAGATTGATAGAGGATATGTGCTAGTGTGTGTTTGATGTTGTATAGATGGTAGTATAGTGTGTGTGTTGTGAATGTGAGAGAGTTGGGAGGATCATGCCATCCAATTTGACTTGAGGCTACTGTGTTTGTTGAGTGATTTATGTTTTAGTTGGGTGGTAGTGTGTTTTATATAGATGTGTATGGGTGTGTTAGAAGAGAGGGAGTAGATTTGGTATATGTGTTTGTGTGTGTTAGTGTTGGAGTGGAAAGGGATTTAGATGTTGTATGTATGGATATGTTAGTATGTTAGTGGTTATGTTAGAATTTATGTAGAGGTTAGAGGTATCTTAGAAGTTAGATAGTGATATCTTGTATAAGTTAAATAATTAGTTGTTAGTCTATGTTATTGTTAGTTAGAGATGACATATGTTAGTTGGTTAGAGTAAGAGATGGATATAATACATATGTTATGGTTAGATATTAGTTAGTGGATGTTAGTTGTGTTAGGTTTCTAAGTTAGAATAGATGGTTAGAATTATATGTTAGAGTTGGTTAGTATCTTGTATTAGAGATATAAGTTAGGATATAGAGTGATATCTTGAGATACCATAGTGGTATCTTAGGATATTTTGGGTATTTGCCTATTACCTTAAGGTAATGTATTTACCTACAAGGTAAAAGGGACTTACCTACAAGGTAGATGGGTTTACTTTATACTAAGGTATTAGATACTAAGGTATTGTCTATCTAATATTTTAGGGTGATGGTTAGAGGCTAGATATTTAAGGTATTAGTATTAAAGGTTAAGGTATTAGTTTCCAACCAAGGTAATGGTTTACCTTACCTTAAGGTAATGGTTTACCTACAAGGTAAGGTATTGGATTTACCTTCAAGGTAAAGTGGTTTACCGAGATACTATAGGTTATATGTTAGATATTAGTTGATGCTATGTTAGTACATTAGATAGTTAGTTAGTTAGATATTTGAGGGATATCTTGGTATCTCATGATACCAAGTTAGTATCTTAAGGTAAATATGAATTACCTTTACCTTCAAGGTAAATGATTAGTTTACCTTATGACCATGGTATGGTATCAAGATATCAAGTTAAGGTATCAAAATATCAAGGTAACGTAATAAGATACCAAGGTAAGGTTTTGGAATACCTTAGCAAGGTATTGGAGTTGCATAGGGTAAGGGCAAGATAAGGGTAATGTATTGGTTAGAGGCTAAGATAATTTACCTAAGTTAAGGTATTGGACCCAAACCAAGGTATTGGTATTGGGATACCAATATGACCAAGATATAGGGTATCTTGGCAGGTAAATATTAGGAATAGTATGCTTAGGCTAGTTCTGACCTCGGTTGACCAAGTTCTACTACTAAAATCTGCTCAATTGGTGACGTAAATTTAGCGACGTTCAATTGACGTCGCTAAATTGTGTTTATTAGCGACGTTTTATTGAAACGTCGCTAATAGTCGCTACTAGCGACGAAATAAGCGACGTGCAACGACGTATATTAATTACATGAGCTAGTCGTCGCGAAACGTCGCTAATAGCGACTAATTTAGCGACGGTAGTGTTAACGTCGCTAAATTCTAATTATATTCCCCTCCAACGATTCATTTTCCCCCATTTTACTCTCTCTCATGCCCTCCTGTAACGCCCAGTCCCAAAATACGTAGGACTAGGAACGTAGATATGCCAGCCGTATAATAATATATGTAAGCTATAAAATGCAGTAGAACCATAACTAATCTCATCCACACAAAAATAAATAAATAAAATATATCATATAATAATAATGAATTGTCTTGTTACAATATGTTGGGCGGAGACAAATCTACTACCAATAAATAAGGAAAAAATACATGGAAAATGAAATGAGTTTGGCGAGCGAAGCGAAGACGATCCAAGTGCAATCATCCTCGAAGAAATAGAGATGATCATGGCCACAACTAGAACACCTGCGAAAGACAAGAGCACACACCTGCGAGATAACCAGGTCCTCAGAGGGACGTAACAAGATACATAATATCATGCCATATAAACTGAATAAATACTGCTCAATAATAATAAGTAAGATCGGATCATAACATAGTCCAATACCTCACCTTTTGGATTAGCGTACCATCCCCCCAACCAAACAAGGACAGGAGATGGCACACTAACCCATGATGAAGTACATTTCCAAGTCACACATCTAATATGGTATCCGGACCACAACAAGGTTTAATACCTTCTCATTGGAGCTGTAAGCCACACCTACAACCAAACAAGGACAAGATGTGGCAAACTAATCCACGACAAGTTATTGTTCCAAGCTACGGTCAGATACAAGTACATAAACCAAAAGTACTCATACCTAACGGATAAAGGCGCCTAACCAATTTAAGTGAATACAATTTTAAGAACAGTTCATGGTCGCATGACTACCGGGTCAAGTCAAAAAAATACCAATGCAGTACAGTACCTCAGTAGCGAGTCACTACACCATATACTATTCCTCAATATCGAGCGAGTCTATAGCATATAGTCTACCTATCGTTCCTCAGTAGCGAGCGAGTCTATGATAGATAGGGTGGTAGTCAACTTTTAATCACGTTCTCCCCACCCAATGCCAACTCATAACCGCTAAGTTTTCTAGCATGCAACTCTATTAGCAGTTATTTCCTAACGCACGGCTTATACGTACTGGTGGCCAGCCAATCACGTATGTCCGAGTCCTATATGTGACTCACAAAACGTGGTATGAATCTGTTAAGGCCTATGAATACAACACACAAAGGGTGGTCCCTTAAATCTAAGTTCAATATATAAGAAAATAGTACATAGCAGGAAATAGAACTAAACAGTAAAAATTCTATCTACTTATGCTATGTATCATTGTTTATTTTGCAAAAAATAATAATAAATAATGCATAAATATGAGCTAAAATAAAAATCAGCTAACGGCAAGATATCTTGCCTGAGGTTATGTGCAAAGAAAATAATCTAGCTCGAACCGGCAAATAAACAAAGCAAGAAAGCCAAATCCCGCAGATGACTCCGGATGCTGCAACAAACATCACGAACGAGTTTGGAATACAAGATATGCCTAAAAATGTCTCTCCAAAAGTTAAATTCTGGAACAGGGCAAAATCGTAATTTAGGGTCAAAACGATGTTCGCCGTTGGACCCGCTTTGTACCGAAACGCACTCCAGAACATACGATCTCTAAAGTCGTCAAACATACTCTACAGATTTGTTTTTTCGAGACGAACTCAACGGTATGTCCAATTTTGGATTCCGATGAGCCGTGCACAAATTGCCCGTTGAGTGGTATGTGGGCCCGCCAAAATGACGTCCCGATCAACGGCCTCAGAATCGAAACAAACTTGGCTCACAGGACCAAAAAATATTTTGAGTCCAATGGCGCAAGTTTCATCGCGATTTGATGACTGTGCACAAAGTAATTGGGAAATATCGAAAAGGCCCGATACGGAAAAATTTGACGGATACGGATCAAATTCGTCGTGTATACGCAACCAACTTGAATTCCGTCAAAGCAGGCACGTCTGCAAAGTCGATACGGACCCTTCGGTACTCTCGGTTTGCGACGGGGTCGCCCGGTTTGTTGGGATGTACCTCGTACCGGGGTTTTTTAAGTTTTGAAAACTGATTTTACGTGATTTTTAATCTAATTAAACCTGGAATTTATTGCAGAATAAATAAAACTATTTGAAGGGAATGCTAGAGGGTCATGTGGGCTTTCTACAGGAATTTACGGATCTAAAAAGGGACAAGTATTGAAAGAGAAATTAATTGGAGAAGTCGGGTACCTCGATATTAAAACTGCCGTTGTTGTGGGTGTTTGTTGTTGTTGCCATGGCGACCGTGAGGCAGGGCTGTTGTGGCTGGGCGCGGAGGTGCTCGCCGGGAAGGGGTACGGGTGAGCGGAGGAGAGAGGAGGAAGGCGAGAGGAAGAGATTGATTAGGTTTTGGTTTTACCAAACATATATTTTATATATATATTATATATATATATTATATATAATATATATATATAAATATATATATATATATATATATTATATATTATGAAGGAGGGAGGGTGCGGCCCCTTATAGAGGTTGCTGCTGCTGTTGCTTGGTCTTTTGTGGGCTTGATGTAGCTGCTGCTTGCTTATTCCTGTTGTAGTCGGTTCCCACATGTGGGGCCAACCACATTATATATTTTTTTTATTTCCTTCTTTATCAAATCTATTTATATATATATATTATATATATATATATATATATATATATAATATATAATATATATATATATATATATATATTCTATATAAAAATCCAAATAACAATTCAAAGTTACTAATCCAAATATTTAATATATTTAAACATATCTATATATAATAAATTCAATCAACTCAAAATAATAATAACATCTCAATAAACATATTTATTAAATGTTCACAAAATAAATTTAATATTAATAAAATAATAAAAATTGCTCCAATGAGTGAACTGTATCACACACCCTTATCCGGTCCAAAAAAATATACAATTTTATAAATATTATTTAATAATAAAATACCAATAATTGTACACATAATTAAATAATTAGAAATTTGTACATAAAATTCTAAAATAATTTTAGGAAATATTTTTACGTACATAAATATGTCTACATGGCCACATTGGTCCCATCACATGCCTACATGGGCTTAAATTCGGTTCGGGCCCAGTTCGGGCTGAATTGGACAAACCGGGTCATCTAAAAAATCAATATATAAATATTATTTAATTAAAATAATTTAAATGAGTCAATTCACAACTTGGTCTGGTTTTCATAGTTTGGACATCACTATGGCTAGGCTTCCCCCGGCATGGCTAGTACACTATTCAAGGCACACTGCTACATCTTCCGTGCCAAAATTTATAGTCGTCTAGTGCTCCAAAACTCAACAATGGCTAAGGTCATTTCTAATAAAAAATTCAAAATTTAGGAGTTTTACATCCTACCCAACTTACAAGAATTTCGTCTTCGAAATTTAGGAATAATAGGTAGATGGGGTTGAGGGGTAGAAGTAGTTTAAGGCGAGGATATAGCCACATGACTAATGATACCTTGGGTCCATTTCTCAAGTACGGTGCATTGTCTCTCTAAAATAAGTAAAAGACAAGAACAATAAAGGGTTCAAGACGATGCTATTGAGTACGAATAAGAAGTTCATAGGCGACGAAAATAATTCAAAAGAGAATTGCCAAGGCTGTCGCGGATGAGACTCTAGGGGCAAGTTTTACTGTCTCCATACACGTAGGGTAATATAAGTACAGCGAACCAAAGTGCAATAGGTTGATCAGACCATCATGCACCGGTTCTAATTAGACAATATGTTAGTGGGTGCACCCAATAAAATAGTCATGATCAAGCTCGGAAAAGATAAGCTTGCAAAACTAAGGCTAAATTAGCAGCATAATAGTCAAATATAAGTAAGGGAGGTATGAAAGAAAATTAAATAGTCCAGGATCTTTTAAAATTTAAGTTCCGCCCGAAGTTTGGGCCTATGCATTGGCTTGGTTGACTAGCTAAGATCGGGTCCTCTGAATTATAGTCCGAGTAAATTTATCAACATGGGTCACAAGGACAAAGGCTTGTTGGACCATGAGGTATTCTACCCAACTTACAAGAGTTAAGTTAGTAGTGTGATGGGACAATGGATTAAGCAATCAAGATAAAGTACAAAGTAAAACATCTAAGGAATTTAAGTAAAACACAATCACATATAGCGTCAAAAGATTTAGTCAGGATTGGATCTCTAATTGAAGTCAAAAAGTATTTGGTATCATGGTAGAGGTTATAGTTTAGCCATTTGGACTGGAAGGTCATATCATAAAATAGAGTATAAGATGGGTTTAGTGGGACATGATATATCTACTGAAGGTGGGCTCGTCTAGGTCTTATTATGAATTTGTTGGAAGAAAAAGTCTAGTGTTGTGCTCCAAATATCCGAGTCACGGTAAGGGATGCCAAAAGATCTAAAATAGAAAGTGGGAGTTCACGAGGTGATAATTAATGCACAAAAATAAGAAGATCAAGTTAAAGCATAGAATAAAATTAATTAAGAAATCCAATAAAATAATTTAGGAACACAATTTCGAAGAGAAGATAATCTCCTAGATGAATACAGTTAAGAAATAATTAATCATTATTCAAAATGCAATGGTTTAGAAGGTCACAATTAAAAGATCTAGAATTGAGGGAAGGTCGAGTAAGTCAAGATTGGAATACTGTTGCATAGCTTGGTAGATGACTAACAACACTTGTGTATATACTACTATCATAGTCATGAGTGACATGGCATTTTGTATGGAATACTGTTAACTTATTAGGGCTATCTTGGTGGCCTACCTTTTAAAATTTTAACTCAAGTTTCCCTCCAAAAGTTTCTTAATAAATTCTCAAAAATGAACTACCATAATTCGTATTCACTCCAAGCCGTTAAATTTAATCATGACAAAATCTAATCCCTTTCATAAATCTCAAAGTAAACTTTTATCACGTTACTACTAACCTTTCCAAAATTTAACATTTTCACTCCAACTTTTAAACTCAAGAGTTCGTAAATCATGAATCCATAAAATTTCTATATCACTTTATAACTTTAAAACTCTAAATTTTCTCAAATAATCCTCAAGATAACCCTTAGCATATCACGAGCAATCTAAAATTCACAACTCAATATTTTAACGTACCCATCAACCATAGCTTCTACTTCTAAGTCATTCAAACCTAATCACAACTTTTTAAACCCAAAATCTAAGTAGATTTGTAAATCTTCAATCAAAGGACACGATTTCAAATTTGAAACTTTTCCTCAAAAATCGTTTTCATATCTTCCAATATTTTAACCAAAATTTTAATATTATTAATTCCACTTAAAATTTGAATCATATTAATATTTAAGTACAACCTGTATGACTTAATTTAAATAATTCATACTGCCACTTTTACAATCTTAAGATCATTTCCAAACCAACTTTATATCCGCTCAAAGATGTATAACTATAATCCAATAATTCATGATATCAAACCTCAAAATCAACTCAATTTCTAAATCAGTTGTATATAGGTTCTAACTATTTTTCTGTAGTATCAAATAAGATTCTATCAATCCTCCGGTGATTACTACTTAGAAATCTCAAAGTTAAACTTTCTTTGGTAATATCCCAACTTAGAAACTGCTAACCATTAAATTACACTTTTAGAAAATGCTTTTATAACTTAATTAAGGTCTCCGTGTATTCCAATTACCAATGTAATCCTTCTAGCCATATGGTTGACCAATAAGTATACAGTAGTGTAGTCATCTTTCTAACTATGTTTAAGCACAAGATGATAGGGTGTTGGTAGAAAGAGTTCAAGCAAGATGCAATAATAAAGGGAGGCAACGAGAGTTCGAAATGTGAAAATCAAGGAAGATGATCAGATATGTGGATGAGATTCTAGACTCTAATCCTATATTGCAGGCTCACCTCGGTACAATTACGTAACCGAAGTGACAAACTTGACCTGCATGGGCCACCACAAAAACATGTAACGCCACCCAGTCCCAAATACGTAGGACTAGGAACGTAGACATGCCAGCCGTATAATAAATATACGTAATGTAAAATGCATAGAACCATAACTAATCTCATCCACACAAAATAATGAATAAAAGATATCATATAATGATAATGAATTGTCTTGATACAATATATTGGGCGGAGACAAATCCATTACCACAAATAAGGGAAAATACATGGAAAATAAAATGAGTTTGGCGAGCGAGGCGAAGACGATCCAAGTGCAATCATCCTCGAAGAAATAGAGATGATCATGGCCACAGCTAGAACACCTGGGAAAGACAAGAGCACACACCTGGCGAGATAACCAGGTCCTCAGAGGGACGTAACAAGATACATAATATCATGCCATATAAACTGAATAAATACTTCTCAATAATAATATGTAAGATCGGATTATAACATAGTCCAATACCTCACCTTTTGGATTAGCATACCATCCCCCAACCAAACAAGGACAGGAGATGGCACACTAACCCACGATAAAGTATATTTCCAAGTCACACATCCAATATGGTATCCGGACCACAACAAGGTTCAATACCTTCTCATCGGAGCAGTAAGCCACACCTACAACCAAACAAGGACAAGATGTGGCAAACTAATCCATGACAAGTTATTGTTCCAAGCTACGGTCAGATACAAGTACCTAAACCAAAAGTACTCATACCTAACGGATAAAGGTGCCTAACCAATCTAAGTGAATGCAATTTTAAGAACAGTTCATGGTCGCATGACTACCGGGTCAAGTCAAAAAAATACCAATGCAGTACAGTACCTCAGTAGCGAGTCACAACACCATATACTATTCCTTAGTATCGAGCGAGTCTATAGCATATAGTCTACCTATCGTTCCTCAGTAGCGAGCGAGTCTATGATAGATAGGGTGGTAGTCAACTTCTAATCACGTTCTCCCCGCCCAATGCCAACTCATAACCGCTAAGTCTTCTAGCATGCAACTCTATTAGCAGTTATTTTCTAACGTATGGCTTATACGTACTGGTGGCCAGCCAATCATGTATGTCCGAGTCCTATATGTGACTCACAAAATGTGGTATGAATGTGTCAAAGCATATGAATGCAACACACAAAGGGTGGTCCCTTAAATCTAAGTTCAATATATAAGAAAATAGTACATAGCAGGAAATAGAACTAAACAATAAAAATTATATCTACTTGTGCCATGTATCACAGTTTATTTTACAGAAAATAAATAATAAATAAATGCATGAATATAAGCTAAAGTAAAATAATCAGCTAATGGCAAGGTATCTTGCCTGAGGTTACGTGCAAAAGAAAATAATCCAGTAGCTCGAACCGGCAAATAAACAAAGCAAAAAAAGTCAAATCCCGTAGATGACTTCGGATGCTGCAACAAACATCATGATCGAGTTTGGAATATAAGATATGCCAAGAAAATGCCTGTCCAAAAGTTAAATTCTGGAACAGGGACAAAATTGTAATTTTGGGTCAAAACGATGTCCGTCGTTGGACCCGTTTTGTACCGAAATACGCGTCAGAACCTACGGTCTCTAAAGTCGTCAAACTATATGTCTACAGATTAATTTTTTCGAGATGAACTCAATGGTATGTCCAATTTTGGATTCCGATGAGCCGTGCACAAAATCACTCGTTGAGTGGGACTGTGGGCCAGCCAAAATGGTGTCCCGATCAACGGCCTCAGAATCGGAACAAACTTGGTTCACAGAACCAGAAAAATATTTCGAGTCCAATGGCACAACTTTCGTCGCGATTTGATGAGTGTGCACAAAGTAATTGAGAAATATCGAAAAGGTTCGATACGAAAAAATTTGACGGATACGGATCAAATTCGTCGCGTACACGTAACCAACTTAAATTCTATCAAAGCCCGCACGTCTGTAAAGTCGATACGGACACTTCGGTACTCTCGGTTTGTGACGGGGTCGCCCGGTTTGTCGGGACGTACCTCGTACCAGGGTTTTAAGTTTTTGAAAACTGATTTTTCGTAATTTTTAATCTAATTAAACCTGGAATTTATTGCCGAATAAATAAAACTATTTGAAGGGAATGCTAGAGGGTCATGTGGGCTTCTACAGGAATTTACGGATCTAAAACGGACAAGAATTGGAAGAGAAATTAATTGGAGAAGTCGGGTACCTCGATATTAAAAACTGTCATTTTTGTGGGTGTTTGTTGTTGTTGCCATAGCGACCGTGAGGCGGGGCTGCTGTGGCTGGGCGCGGAGGTGCTCGCCGGGAAGGGGGTACGGGGTGAGCAGAGGAGAGAGGAGGAAGGAGAGATTGATTAGGTTTTGGTTTTACCAAAACATATATATATATATATATATATATATATATATATATATATATATATATATATATATATATATATTTATATTTTGTGAAGGAGGGAGGGTGCGGCCCCTTATAGAGGTTGCTGCTGCTGTTGCTTGGTCTTTTGTGGGCGGTTGATGTAGATGCTGCTTTTGCTTATTCCTATTGTGGTCTGTTCCCACATGGTGGGGCCGACCACATTATTTTTTTTTCTTTTCTTCTTATCAATTCTTTCTATATATGTAACTATATATATATATATATATATATATATATATATATATGAAACTCTCCATTTTATTTATAACATGGCGCAAAATGCCGTAGCCATAACAAGAAAGCGCAAAGTATATATATATATATATATATATATATATATATATATATATATATATATATATATATATATATATATATATATATATACATGAAACTCTCCATTTTATTCATAACATGGCGCAAAATGCCGTAGCCATAACAAGAAAGCGCAAAGTATATATATATATATATATATATATATATATATATATATATATATATATATATATATATATATATATATATATATATATATATATATATATATATATTGTGAAGGAGGGAGGGTGCGGCCCCTTATAGAGGTTGCTGCTGTTGTTGCTTGGTCTTTTGTGGGCGGTTGATGTAGATGCTGCTTTTGCTTATTCCTATTGTGGTCTGTTCCCACATAGTGGGGCCGACCACATTATTTTTTTTTCTTTTCTTCTTTATCAATTCTTTCTATATATGTAACTATATATATATATATATATATATATATATATATATATATATATATATATATATATATATATATATATATGAAACTCTCCATTTTATTCATAACATGGCGCAAAATGCCGTAGCCATAACAAGAAAGCGCGAAGCGTCAAAACCCTAAACAAAAAAAAGGAACATAAGAGCACCAGCTAGAGCGTATCGGGGTGGGGGAACAAAATAGTTGGAAGGATGAGGTGGGGGGACGCCACTCCTCGACGAAGAGGATTAGGAGAATGAACTCACCAGAAAGAGTGATCTACGGCAGTTTCTGGGAGTTGGTTGCTATCATCAGACGAGCGGCTGCTATCTTCTTGGCTGCCAGATAAGCCTTTGGAGTGGAGTGGTCGCTGTTCTGGAGGCCCTGAGCCGCATCGATAGCAAGCTCGACCCCCAACATCCTGGCAGGCAGCTCGGAGGCTGATGTGGCTTTGCAAAAATGGAGTTCCTGTATGGCGACTTCCAGAGAGTAGGCCGCCGCGATCCGCTCAAAGTAATTCCTCAAGACTATATATATATATATATATATATATATATATATATATATATATATTCTTTTATTTATTTATTATTATTTTTTTCCAGCACGTGCGAGCTCAGTTAAATCGTGTCTCCCCGCACCCGATTTTTAGCCGTTCGTCATGTCACTTCGGACTCTTCGTGCGGATCCTGTTCGTACTGGCTTTTTCATCATTGCTCGGCACGTACGCCTCGCGCACTCCACGCGCTCCAGAGCCTCACGGGACGGCCGACGTCTTTCGACGCCAGCAACTCAACGCCTCGCTTAGCCCATGACGCTGAAGGCGCCCCCGACGTCTTCATGACGCCTAGACGGCCGGTTCCGCCCCAGCCACCCGTTCTATGCGCACGATGCCCTTACGACGTCTTTCTGACGCCCATTGGGCGCGGGCCGCGTGGTCAGCCGTCGTTTATACCCGTGGTAGATTGGTGCCGGTCCTCGACCGCCCATGCGACGCCCTAGCCGATGAGTTTTCATGCACGGGGCGCCCCATTATGTCCCAAGCCAGCTCAGATCGTGGCCATTTTTTGTCATTCCTCCGACGTTGTGGATGCCCCGCATCGCACAGGCCAGGCTCATCATCGCCCTATATATTATATATATATATATATATATATATATATATATATATATATATATATATATATATATATATATATACACCATAATCTATATAAAATCCAAATAACAATTCAAATGTTATCTAATCCAATATTTAATATATTTAAACATATATATATATAAATTCAATCAACTCAAAATAATAATCACATCTCAATAAACATATTTATTAAATGTTCACGAAATAACTTTAATATTAATAAAATAATAAAAATTGCTCCAATGGGTGAACTGTACCACACACCCTTATCCGGGTCCAGAAAAATGTACAATTTTATAAAATATTATTTAATAATAAAAATACCAATAATTGTATACATAATTAAATAATTAGAAATTTGTACATAAAATTCTAAAATAATTTAGGAAATATTTCTACGTACATAAAATATGTCTACATGGCCACATTGGTCCCATCACATGCCTACATGGGCTTAAATTCGGTTCGGGCCCAGTTCGGACTGAATTGGACAAACCGGGTCATCTAAAAAATTAATATATAAAATATTATTTAATTAAAATAATTTAAATGGGTCAATTCAAAACTTGGTCTGATTTTCATAGTTTGGACATCACTATGGCTAGGCTTCCCCCGGCACGGCTAGTACACTAGTCAAGGCACACTGCTACAACTTTCGTGCCAAAATTCATGGTCGTCTAGTGCTCCAAAACTCAACAATGGCTAAGGTCATTTCTAATAAAAAAAATTCAAAAATTTAGGGGTTTTACACCCCCCCCTCCGGCGTTCTCACTCTCTCCGACGACTCTCCCCCCTCTCCGGTACGTGACTCTCCCTATCTCTTTCTCTTTCTCTCTCTTTCTCTCTCTCTCTCTCTCTCTCTCTTTCTCTCTCTCTCTCTTCGGCTATTTTGGTTGTTGGTGGTTGAGGGTTTGCGGTGGCTCGGGGGGAGGGGCAGGGGAGATGCGGGGTGGTTGAGGGTGAGTGGGGGGTGGCTGGGGGGTGGGGCAGGGGGGACGAGGGCGGCTGGAGGAGGGGAGCTAGGGTTAGGGTTTGGGTCAGGGGTGGGTATGTGTGGGTGGTGGGAGGGGAGCGGGGGAGGGGGGTGGGGGCGGCTGGGGGAGGGGAGCAGTGGGGTGGAGGTGGGGGCGGCTGGGAAAGGGAGCAGTGGGGGTGGGGGCGGCTGGGGAAGGGGGAGTATGGGGTTGGGGGCGAGGGGGGTGGCTGTGGGGAGGGGAGGGTTAGGGGTGGTGTAGGAGGGGGGCTTGGTCAGGGGCACCGATAGTGCCAAAAAATCTGATAATTTAGTAATAATTATTTGTTTTCCGATACCGAAAAATATGATACTCCGATTCGAACGCACCAATAGTGCCGATATTTGTTCCAAGTAGTTTGTTTGTTGGTTAATTGGTAACATGGTGATCGGGACATATAGTCCCTGCAGCCATTCGACTGGCGAGGCAGAAACTATGTAGCCGTAGATAAAGTTGACTGTCCTCTGACCCTCATCCCTCGGCAATGATGATACGACAACCTATCACTATATCTTTTAGTAGTAGATAATGTCTTAGTATTACATTATGTGAGTTCATCTTGATTCTGTTACATTCTTCAGATACTAGATACGATAAGAACATATACTATACCATATGTACAGAACATAGATGATTCACACTAATGTATGCTAGAATAAATTTTGGGTTGTGTTCTGAGCCATCCGTTCTCATACTTGGCAAAAAATCGAATTTTCTGTATTTTATCTGCTTTCAAAAATGTACTCAAATGAGATGATGGTTCCTTTAGTTAGCTTGCTTATGTTACAATTATATTATTTTTGAATAACGATCTTGCCAGATGGCATCCATGATCCGAAGAATGGCACGTCGTTTGAGGGAAACAGCGAATGCTGAGGTGGCTCCTCCTAATGTTAAGGAAGAAGTGGCACCGGTAGCTAGTGGGACTGGGAGTTCTATTCATCCAGCACCGGTAGCTAGTGAGACCGGGAGTTCTATTCATCCAGCACTTGCAATGGATTACATCTCTCCTGCCGCTGTCGATCCCACTTATTCGAGGTGGTTGCGTGATCGTATCACTGAGCATTTACGTGAGCTGCGTGGTTCTCATTAGCTATTAGTACTTATTTGTATTGGACTATTTGTATTGGATTGTTTTTGTATTAGACTATTTGTATTGGACTACATATATGAATTAATACTGTGTCAATCTCTGAATTGTATTGGACTACGACATGGTGATTAGGACATAGTCCCCGCAGCCATTCGACTGGCGAGGTAGAAACTATGTAGCCGTAGATAAAGTTGACTGTCCTTCGACCCTCATCCCTCGGCAATGATGATATGACAACCTATCACTATATCTTATATAGTAGTAGATGATGTCTTAGTATTACATTATGTGAGTTCATCTTGATTCTGTTACATTATTTAGATACTAGATACGATAAGAACATATACTACACCATATGTACAAATATAGATGATTCACACTAATGTATGCTAGAATAAATTTTGGGTTGTGTTCTGAGCCATTCGTCCCCATACTTGACAATTAAGCATGTAAAATATATCGTTGAAGAACATAAAACATGTGGTCGTTACTGCAAAAAGTACAGACTGACATGAACTGACGCACGAAAAGTAGGAGATCAAAGCTGTAACAAGTAAGTTGTGTTTTGGATGTTCTACTCTTGTAAGCTCTTTGTTCACAAAGCAAGATATAATGAATACAGAACAAGTATCGAGTTTATAACTCTTGTAAGCTCTATACTTGAGTTACGAACTCGATACTTGTTCTGTATTCTTTAATTATAGCTTGCTTTGTGAACAAAGAGTTTACAAGAGTTCTTTTTCCAAAGCACAACTTTTCTTGTTCAAGCTTAGAGCTCCTTATTTTCGTGCGTCAGTTCATGTCGGTCTTCACTTTCTGCAGTAACTTCCTCCAATTAACCTCCCTCCCTTGGCAATGATGATACGACAACCTATCTTGATTTTGTTATTATATTAGATGATGTCTTAGTATTACATTATGTGGGTTCATCTTGATTCAGTTATATCCTTCAGATACTAGATTCGATAAGAACATATACTACACCATATATACAGAACATAGATGATTCACACTAATATATACTAGAATGAATTTTGGGTTGTGTTCTGAGCCATCCATTCTCACACTTAAAACAGATATGAATTAGTACTGTGAGAGCGCCGGAGAGAGTGAGAGCGCCGGAGGGGGAGGAGAGAGAGTGAGAGAGTAAAATGGGGGGAAATGAATTGGTAGGGAGAATATAATTAGAATTTAGCGACGTTCATACTAACGTCGCTAAATTAGTCGCTATTAGCGACATCATAGCGATGTTTCGCGACGACTAGCTCATGTAACTATGTAGCCCTAGATGAAGTTGACTGTCCTTCGACCCTCATCCCTTGGCAATGATGATACGACAACCTATCACTATATCTTTTAGTAGTAGATAATGTCTTAGTATTACATTATGTGGGTTCATCTCGATTCTATTATATCTTTCAGATACTAGATTCGATAAGAACATATACTACACCATATGTATAGAACATAGATGATTCACACTAATGTATGCTAGAATGAATTTTGGGTTGTGTTCTGAGCCATCCGTTCTCACATTTAAAACACATATGAATTAGTACTGTGTGTCAATCTTTGTTTCTGTATTTTTGGCGAACCCAGGGATTGGATTCTATATTTTGTATTTTGGATTCTGTATTTTGGCTCCAGCTCCAGCTCTATTTGTATTAATCTACGGTACGACATGGTGATCAGGACATATTCCCTGTAGCCATTCGACTGGCGAGGCAGAAACTATGTAGCCGTAGATAAAGTTGACTGTCCTTCGATCCTCATTCCTCGGCAATGATGATATGAGAACCTATCACTATATCTTATATAGTAGTAGATGATGTCTTAGTATTACATTTTGTGAGTTCATCTTGATTCTGTTACATTTTTCAGATACTAGATACGATAAGAACATATACTACACCCCATATGTACAGAACATAGATGATTCACACTAATGTATGCTAGAATAAATTTTGGGTTGTGTTCTGAGCCATCCGTTCTCACACTTGGCAAAAAATTAAATTTTCTGTATTTTATCTGCTTTCGAAAATGTACTCAAACGAGATGGCATCCGTTCTCACAGATGGCACCTAAGACCCGAGGATCTCACTTGAGGGAGGCACAGATGGCTGTGAAAGAGGAGGTGGCTCCATCTCCAGAGGGCAGTTCCACCGAGAGAGCTGCTCCAGAAGTAATTCCTAAAGCCGAGGGAGCTGTGAAGGAGGAGGTGGCACCACATGGCAGTTCTACCGGGAGTTCCAGTCATCCATCTCCTTTGGATATTGATCTGGCTACCGCGGATCCTACTTATGCGCGCTGGCTGAGGGAGTTCTATCTGCCCCAGCATAGACGACAGTAGATACATATATTGATATTGACTGGATTTTTTTTGATGGATATATCTTCTCTGGATATTTTGTTTTGATGGATATATCTTCTTTTGGATATTGTGATGGATATTTAATTTTGTGTGTGTGAAGTATATTGGTTTGTGTGATGCATATTGTGATGTATATTTGTTTGTATGATGTGTGATGCATATTGTGATGTTCCGAGAGGCTTGAGGAGACGACCAATTATTTTTGGTCTATTATGGATTGTATTGTGCGTGCCGGTGTTGAGTGTTCCATCGAAGGGGTCGGCAAACCCAGGGATTAGATTCTGTATTTTGGATTGGATTGGATTGGATTCTGTATTTTGGATTGTACATTTGGCATTCTGGATTCTTTTTTTTCAATTTAGCGACATTTTTAGCGACGTTTAATTTCGTCGCTAACTGTTAGCGACGAATATAAATGTCGCTACTCTCGTCGCTAAATTGTTGACGTGGCAAACAATATGATGCCACCACATCGTCGCAAAGACGTCGCTAATGTGTCGCTAATCGGCGACCACATGAAAACGTCACAAATAACATCGTTATTTAGCGACGTTATCAGCGTCGCTACCTAACGTCGCCATAGCGACATTTTGCGATGTTTTCTCGATTAGCGACACGCTTTTTTCGTCGTTTATTAAACGTCGCTAAAAACGTCGCTAATTTAGTTTAGCGACGTTTTGGCCGAGATTAGCGACGTTTTGAGACGTTGCTAATCTGACAAATTTTTGTAGTATTTGACTGCTTTGACCAAAAGTCAACTATCAGTCAATACTTGGCCTAGAAATGTCTAGAACTTGACCAGAGTTGACCAAAGTTGACAAGAGTTGACCAGTTGACCAAAAATTAACTATAAGTCAACCTTTGATCCAGTTTGACCTAGTTTGACTTAGTTTGACTTTCTGTGACTTAGTTTGACCTAGTGTGACTCAGTGTGACCTAGTTTGACTTAGTTGGACTGAGATTGACCTAGATTGCATATCATATATTAGAAAATCATGCGTAACATTGTTAAACCCTAATTAACTTACAATATCTCATCTTTAGGTCTGTGAGATCACTCTGAGCATCGACCCTACTTGACAGCTCAGGATAGCAGGCGAGTACATTCTCTGATAGTAGTTCCGTGTCTTGATATATTCTGTATCCGATTCAGTTATAGTATTTTACTTGATTCTTGTCACGATGGTGCACGGACTAGTATACGTCGGATCCTGACATGAGATGTTATTTAATATTGATCATAAGTCACTACCTTTTTTTCTTTAACAATAACTATACAATCTTATAAAATCCAAATTATATTTAGAGAAATTTTGAGTTGCACTCCACTTGTTTTACCATAATTCAAGGTACACCTCATCGAATTACCATAATGCATGAAACCTCCCACTTTAAATGGAAACCGTCAATGACTAACAGTCAACTCCTTTGACCACCTATTTAAGTGGGGGTGCATCTTGAATTATGGTAAAATAATTGGGGTGCAACTCAAAAATTATCTTCTTATTTATGTAGGTCAAAGGAGTTGACTGTTAGCCATTGACGATTTTCGTTAAAAGTGTGGGCTTTCATACATTTTGGTAATTCGGTGGGGGTACACCTTGAATTATGGTAAAATAAGTGGAGGACAACTTAAAATTTCTCTTATATTTAATCAAATTCGAAAACAAAACCGTTAAACATTTAAATTAAAGAAAATACTAAACTATCTATGATGTAGAATCGACCTCCAAAAGCAATCAAAGACTCTTCTCAGAAATCATGGTGCATAGGGTAGCTAATTGCCTAAAATTGTTACCATATCTAGTCAAAATTAGAGCAAAGTAAACACAAACGAGAATCACATTATACAATAAATATCAATATGACGACACAAAGAAACTAGTAGTATGTGCACAAGGTGATCACGACGCTATCATAGAGTGACAAATGAGAAATCCAACATGATTCCATAAGAAAGATGACTCAAGTATACAACCATCGTGTAACATGTGTCCTCTAGAATACTTAGCTCGGTACATGTATCGACTGTTGGGATCATCCGGCTCATCGGTACATGTATCGATTGTTATCATTCATGTAGGTAAAGGGGCATCTGATACGTCATGGAGTTTACCATAACTACTCTCATTTATGTAATATAGTTCCACAACCTCACTTCATATTCCCCCTCTGACGATAACACAATTTAAAGACCAATTATATAATTTTAACAAGTATCGAGGTGATTCAAGTAAAGATTCTTGTAGTGATTCAGTATGGTGATTCATGTAGTGCTACGAGTAATCATGCATAACATTAGAAATAAAATCGTGTCATAGTCATAGTGATCAATAACTAAACAATAACATGGATCAAGTATATATCCTTGAGCAATGGTAGCTTCATATGCTGGCACCTGCTCCTATGCACCTTTGTTATGTGGATGGCATGTTGGCAGCTTTTTTAGACGTGGGGGATACACCATTATGCAGCAGATCACGTTTTATGCAGTAGAAGCTTCTACATGTAAATGGTTGTAGTATACTTTTTTTTACAAGTGGCACTCTTTTTACACCAAAGAGTGACTTTTAGGCATAGATTTTTCTACTCTTCTACAGTTGTGACTTGAGTTTTGACAAGCTGAGTGAGATTTGGTTGTAGCATCGTCGTTTAGGGCATCCATCCTTCACTGTCATGAAACAAATACATGCCTACTTTGTTTATCGGTGTGGATGAGTCTGTCTTTCATTATGAGACATGTGTTGGAAAAGTCGTCATGCTACTTATTCTCCAAGTATTTCCAATAACACTTTCATTCAGTTTAAGTTAATTCCTTATGATGTTTGGGGACCTTCTAAAGAGCCTACAGTGTCAAGTATAAGATATTTTGTGATGTTTATTGATGATTGTACAAGGTTGTCATGGATAGTCCTTAAAACCAAAATGAAGTATTTTCAGCCTTTTAGTCTTTTCGTACTCTTGTCCAAATACAATACAATAGCACCATTAAAGTTTTTCGTTCTGATAATCAGGCGGATATGTGAATTACTTTTTTTAGAGAACTTTTCCAATATCATGTTATCCGCCAAACCACTTGTCCACAAACTCCAGAACAAAATGGGGGTGTCTGAAAGAAAAAAAAAATCATCTTCTGGTTATGGCTCATTCCATTCTTTTAGTGCTTATATACATAAGTATATCTAGGAGATATTGTGCAAGCCTACTTTCATTTTATCAATCATCTCTCATATATTATTCTCCATGTTAAAATTTATTTTGAGGTTCTTACATCTCATGTTTCCATGCCATCATTCCGTAGCTTCTTGACTACATCTTTGGTTGTGTTGTTTTGTCCGTGTACCTAAGAACTAGAGCTCTAAGTTGGATGACCGAGCAATTAAGTGTCTTTGTTGGCTATGGTGGCTATTAGAAGGGATATAAATACTTCCATACACCAACCCAAAAGTATTATGTTATTATGGATGTGACCTTCTACGAAGACATAAGCTATTTTTCATCTACGGCCACTAAGGGAATTCATATTTTGAAGAAATGGTAAAGAAGAAGAAGAAGCACAAGGAGAAGAGAAGGAACGCATGAGAGTAGTTTGATGGGTTGTATGGAAGTTCTCAACCCATCGAACAGAGACACGGAAGCAACATGCACCCAACCGTTAGTTTTGACCCGTCCAATCGAGATATTTGACAAGTCGAATATAGTGGTTGACCCGTCGAACTTGAATCTAGATGGTACAGAAGCAACATCAAATTTTGAGAAGGGTTTCTCAACGAGTCAAAATGAGACCTTCGACCCGTCGAATCTAGTTATACCCGAGAATGTACAAAATTCGACCAGTAGAATTGTTAGTCTCGACAATCGAATGTTGTTGAAGATACCACCCTCCCTTATTATCGATCACTCCTACCCCTATCCCCATCTCCATGGTATTGAAGATCGTCCCTCTAAGGTATGTACACACTAATGCTAATAATAGCAAGTCTAGGGTTGAAAAATGTGTGTTTCCTAGCAGGTCTTCTCGTGGTCAGTCGACCAAAAAGTATGAACGTACTGCTCATGCATAGTCAAAATAACCAGTAGCCAACTATGTATCTACCCAGAGATTGTCTAAGTCATATGAATTGTTTATGAATCGAATATCTGTTGTATCATTACTTAACAAAGTATAGGATGCATTGGGATATTCGAAATGGTCAAAGGCGATGGAGGAAGAGATGGAGGCATTACAAAAAAAGTAATACTTTGGAACTTGTACCTCCTCCTCGGGAAAATAAAGCAGTTGGTTGTCGTTGGGTGTTCACAATGAATCATAATACAGATGGGTCGGTGAACATGTATAAGGTGCGACTTGGTTCAAAGGGATTCACTTAAACGTATGGTATAAATACGATGAGACATTTGTACTGGTTGCCAAGATGAATACTATTCGTGTCTTGTTATCGATTATTGCTTCTAGTTTGAATTGGTCCTTCCAGCAGTTTGCTGTGAAAAATGCATTTCTCCTTGGCGAGTTGAATGAAGAGGTGTATATGAGTCTTCTGTCTGGATATAAAACTTCCTCCTCTGGTGACTTTGTATGAAGACTGCACAAATTATTGTATAGCCTTATGTAATAACCTCGTGATTGGTTTGGGAGGTTTACACAATTCATGCACAAGTTCGGATATAAACAAAGTATCTATTTCTCAAACATTAAGAAGGGAAGGTAACTATTTTTATTATCTATGTTAATGATATGGTGAATATTGGTAATGATACTGCTGAGATTGGCAAGCTACAGTTATATTTAGCTTCTAAGTTTGAGATGAAGGGCTTGGGTGACCTTAAATACTTCTTAGAGACTGAGGTAGCCAGGGGGAGAGAAGAGATCTTCTTGTGTCAACGAAAGCACATACTTGATTGTTAAGTGAGACATATATACCAGATTGCATGTAAGCCTATTGATACTCCTATTAAGCATAATCATTATCTAACATAATACCCAGATCAGGTTTCCACTATTTGAGCTCATTATCAAAGGTTAGTTGGACGTATAACTTATTTGGTTCATACTAGACCGGATGTTGCATATTCAGAAGAATGAATTTACAAGAATTTGCGGAAAAAAAGATGGTGGCTCACCCATTAGGAATCCTTCTACTGCAGCTGAAGATGCACTACTGGCTTTGGATGACATTGATACAAGCAAAAGAAATGACAAGAAAAGCTTCTAAGAGAGACGAATCTTTCATTACATCTCGTCTCATCTCCTGATGGAAAGCATCCAGGATTCCCTAAACAACTCAGACAACCAAGACTATATGGTGACGACGGTGGGGGTCCTGAAGGCAAAGGAGCTCTTCAAGGTCTCCTTGTGGCTAGGATGAGGAGCTCGTCGAGTCCTTAATTCAAGCAATGCATCGGCTCCGAGTGCCTCATATCGATGAGGCCATCAGAGCCGCCTCTACGGCCGCGTCCCGAGTGGGCGAGCAAGGCCGTGTACTGGCTCGCCATTGAGCTGCGACACAACTCTGACGCTGTTGTCCTAGGTCTGGCCATCAATCTTGCTATGGATGTGTTACAAAAATGACGATAGATCATTGATGCAAAAATTACAAACATCTACTTTAAAAATAAAAGAGGAAAGGGGATTTTCTCTCGGGAAACTTTTAAAATCTGGAAGGATCATTATATCACAGTTAAGATCTGGCTATACCATTCCTCTGGAATGATCGTTCTGTCACAGATAATGCTGCCAATTTTATTGTCCATCGATTATGGAGTTGATGCCAAATTTGCTGCTGCCGATTTGGGACTCTAATTCTCCACTTAAACTATTTCCACATAATGGATTTGATGCCAAATTTTCGTGAAACTAATTTTGATGCCACGTTACGTGAAATACATTTGATGGCAAACTTCGCAGCATTGGAGCATTCACATGGGACCAAACTTTAAAAATGGACTAGTCCACAAAACCTATTCTTGCAGAATATTAGCTTTTTCGTGGAACCTAGCTCCGCCGGATGGAACCTATTCACGCAAAACAAGAGCATTCATAGGGATCATATTGTCACTTCCCTATTACGTCAAATCGATAAGTCGTCACTGAACGTGATATCATACAAGCATAATTTGCGCTTGTACAAGACGTGTTCGTGCCACTTTTGTAAAACATATATTATGTATAGAATTTACAGCAGGTCACAAAGAAATTGAATAACACATAATGAAATTGAAATGGCTTTTTATTGATAACTTTTACAACGAAAACATAAGGCTCTCGAAAAGTCGAGTAGAAAATGTCAAACTTGACTTATAGCTTGCAGAATAATAAAATGAGATACAACAGTTCCATACATCATATCCCTCTATTAAATAAAAGTAAAGCACCTTCAGCGCAAGTCTTCTTCTTGAAATGAAACTTCAAAATGAGTCGGACAAGCTTTCAGCATCTTCGATCATCCACTGGTTTCTCAATAACAGTAGAGACATGGGTCAGTACACTTGGGAATGCACTGATGAGCGGCTGTAACTAATCTCACCTAAAATCAACACTATAATTATAAGAAAGTAACACTATTAAAAGTGATCTTGCAGGTACACATAGGGTCAATTAATAATTCATATATGATATAATCATAAAGAAACATCGTAACTTACACCATTCGGAGATTCTTACCTACTGTCGATTGTCCTTCCATGTACATGTGTAATAACTTACTCTTCTTATATAAGACATCATTAGATATGCTATATGTCTATATGGAGGTCAATGGCCACAATCCATCTGGACTATCTATTGAGTTATGATGTCCCTTTCAACGCATGTAGCTAAACCCACTGAAGGTCCCATAATTTCTGTGCATGTACATTAGTACTACTTAACCCTATTTCTTTTATGTCGAATTGGTTCCGTGGTCGCAGATACCATTCTGGAAAATAATATGTTGTACACAAGTTGTCCATAACTATGCATGCATATGCAACATTATATTATAAAAGAACATATTATGCATAATAACGAAAAATTGAATAACATATCACAATTCTCATTTGTCTTACCACTTTTTTCGAGCCATCGCTCATTGTAACTACCTAAATTCGGGAGAGGAATATTTTTGTCATTTCATATCATATTATATTGTGAATATTTATTTATTAATATAATGTTAGTTATTATGGTTAGTGGCTAGCCTATTTGTTAGACTTGTGTTAGTGAACCAATTAGACTAAACACTATTTAGAGACCCAACAATTAGCATGACATGATTCATGGATCAACTCATTTGACTAGGTCCAATTAGACCCATTAGTCATGACCATTTAATTAAATTAGGATTAGACTATTTACCGAAATAGGATCAGCGCCTTCCATGTATTAATTAGTTCTCATGACAAACTTTAAGGGGAATGTTAGACATTCTGGATTGGTTTAACCCTAGCCTTATTACTTGGCAGGACATATGGAGAGGGACTCCTCACACATTCATTTCACTCAATTGTGTTTATTTCCTCTCATTTTGGTGTTCTTTCCCAATTTGAGTCATTCCTCCACCAATCCTTCTAAAATTCCACTTAGTCTCTCATACATCCCTCTCATTCTCTTCACTAGAAGGAGCCTAGGAGCTTGGAGACTATGAGCACTAGAAGAGGAGTCCATTTGCTAGGAGCTAAGTGTCTGGGTCGTGTCCATTTGGCTTTTCATTGGGAATTCATCTCTCAATAGTTATACACCTCATTTCCCTCTCTAATTAGACTCTATTTGTGCTATTTGACCCTTAGGAATTTACAATGGAATAGGACTACCCATAGGAAGAAGTTTGAGACTAATGACTATGTGAAAGTTATATTCGATTTTGTGCCATTTGGGGGGAATTCCGAAAATTGTGCACCAAGTGTTTGTGATTTGGTTTATTAGATCTATAGATTACATTATGTTGTGTGTGTCTAGATTCATGTCCACAATTGGATACGTGTAAGCCGTATCACGATACGGTATGACACGATATTATTTTGGGAGTTTTTCCTCCGACACTTGTGGTACACATGCAATTGCACATGACACTTGACACTAGCCTTATGTTACTCTAATTATGTTTTATATATATATATATATATATATATATATATATATATATTAGACTTGTCCATGTGATTTGGTAGGATTAGGACAAGGTTTGGTAAAGGTATCGTGGCCGTATCACAAACGTATCGTAGACTAGTGCGATACGGAGGTAATGCACACTAAGTGTTTGTGTTTGGACCTATGTGTGTGTATCTTGTGGATGCACATGTGTGGGTGCACACATTAGACATGTTTATATATATAATATATATATATATATATATATATATATATATATATATATAATATATCTATTATACAAAACACAAAGGTTTTTGAATCCTAGGGCTGACTGTGCCAAGATAAAGAGTGGTTGGGATTTAATCTTGGTGAATCAACGATTGTGAAATTTTATGGGGAATCCAAATAGTGGGGTTTGCACTCATAATGGTTGTGGATGAGCATTATTGAGAGTGGGGTTTTATGGGGAATGAGCATTATTGAGAGTGGGGTTTTATGGGAAATCCAAAGAGTGGAGTTTGCACTCATAATGGTTGTGGATGAGCATTATTGAGAGTGGGGGCCTCATAATTATTATTGTTCGTTTAAAATTGAGGGTCCAAGATTTTGAGGGAAAATACCTTAAATGAACCATGCCCTATGGGCACGGGTTATGACTAGTATATATATATACTATCATCCTCATCCACGCCACCGGCAACACCCACCGCCATCACCGTAGTCATCATCTCCATCAGCACCAGTTTCGCCTCCGCCGGTGCGTACACGTCCCTGCTCGCTCGCCATGCCATCCAACCATCAAAACCATCTTCAAACCGCAACCACCATCGCCACAGATATCACCTGCACACAGCCAGTACCTAAAATTCTATGTCGTGACCATCGTGTCAGCCGTGTCCGGATCCGTGTGTCCGTGTCCAATCCATCTTATTCCACCATATTACAATGAACAATCAAAATTCGTGTCCGACAAACCGGACACGTCTCCATTCTCGACCGCCCCCTACCTCCTTGAACCAACAACAACCACCCCCAACAACACATTAGTTCCTCAATCGATCACCAACCTCGACACATCCCCGCCACCACCGTAACCAAAAATTAACATCATAATCCCTTACCTCCTCCGCTCGGCCTCGTCCTCCTCGTCAAACCAGCCGTGTACGGTGAACGACCAGCTCCCGTGCTCGCCGAGCCATCCATCGACGTAGCCGCGTCATCTAGGCGCCACGAACCCGCGCCGCTGCCGAGCTTCCTTCGCGGGCGACCTCCGGGCTGGGTTGTCCCGATCTTTCCACCTCCCGAGCCGCCGTGGTGCCAGCACAGGCGACCACTTTGCCGCGCCGAGCATAGGCAGTCTGCCTCCCTCCTGAGTCGTCCGTCGCCCGATGTGGCACCGCGCTAGCTTGGCCAGCACCTCCGTCAGAGGCCAGTGCCAGTCGCCGCTTCTCCGCAACGACTCCTCCTCCTCCCTCTCACACATCCGCGCCGCCGCGCGCCTTCCCTCGTGAGGTTCCCCTCTCTCTCTCTCTCTCTCTCTCTCTCTCTCTCTCTCTTTTCCCTTCCCTGGGAAACCAAGAGCAGTAGTCAAGTTTATAAATTTTTATAATCTACACAGTAATCGAAGGGAGGGGTTAATACAATACTGATTAGCAGTACTTATGCATATAATTTATTGAATAATGCTATTTGTCCCTCCAATTTGTACTTCCAAACTGTCCCTCCTTACGTGACAGCTGACGTGACATGTTGATGTGGCAGCTGACGTGACAAATTTTAAAATTAAAATTAAAATTAACATTAACATAACATTAACATTAAATTAATGTTAACATTAACATTAAAATTATTATTAACGTTAATATTAACAATAATATTAATATTAACATTAACATTAAAATCAACATTAACATTAATATTAACATTAATAATATTAATATTAATTAATATTAATGTTAATATCAATATTAAATTAACATTAATTAATATTAATATTAAATTAACATGAACAAAATTGGGTAATTAACTTTTTGGGTTAAAACTTGCTATGTCATCGGCCATGTCAGATTACACATAATATTATTTAATATACCACGTCAGCTGCCACATAAGAAGGGATGTATTGGAGGGACAATTTGGAGGTACGAATAGCATTACTCTAATTTATTATCAAATTATTGATCGTATATTAGTATTTTATTAAGTGTTATTTCTGTCATTAAAAATTATGACTTTTCCTTTTGGGAGATTAATAGCAGTAATGGATATTGGGCTTCCAGCCCAATAGTAAATTTATTATTCTTTGGGCATGGACTTGGTCCTGCTGGATTAGGTATATTAATTAATAGATTAATCCTTATTTTATAAACAAGTTTCTATTCATTATTATTGTTTCTTTTATTTATTTAGTTGGTATGATATGATTATAAAATTATATGGACTTTGGTATATTGAGCCTAGTATTTCTGACTTGATCAAAAACTTAAATCTAAACATTTTATATATATTTAGTTGGTCTTTTAATCTAAATTATGGGTTTGTTTAATATGTAGTTTTGATTTTATTAGATAAATATTTTGCGGGACTAAATAGTTGAGCTTATCCAAAATTAAGTTTAATTTGGTAATTATTTTGTGGTTTTATAAATATAAATGATTTTTGACATATACACATATATTTCTAAAAGGAAAAGTTTGATATAAAATCTAAATAATAATTATATGAGCTCTATTTCATATATGGGATATTTATGTAAATTGTTTTATAAATGTTATAAATGCTTTCTAGATATTATTTTGATAGATTATAAAGGTGTAATTTCTCAATATTTTATATAGATAATTTCTAAATAAATTCTCTAAGATATATTTATTGGGATTACAGGAATTTTCCTTTCCCTAAACTAAAATTTCCTCTTAGATTAATCATGATCGTGACTAGTCATTTTCTATCCTCTTGTGAATTCCAAACTTCTACCTATGGACCCTCGCCAATCAAACTATCTTGGACGTAATGGTACTTTTTGTTTCATCAGCTAAAGACCCCAGGCGAGTACAGTTCATGCCTTGTTTCCAGAATTGTTATTTACTATAATTGCTTGATTAGTGATACATATTTGATTCTTGACACGTTCAACACACATGTTAGTGTCATATGGATTCTAGTCATGTTATCATGTTTTATTTTATCGTGTTTTGTGATTTATTATCGTGACTAATTCATGTGTAGTAGTCGGATGGAAAAGTACGTACTAAGTAGATATGTGATCAACCCCGTAGACCGTGTTTTATTTCATGCAATGTAGACAGTGAGGATGCAAATCCTATGTAGACCGTGCGGAGTAGTGGACCAGCCTGATCACATATTAAACAGTGTACTTCAAATCACATAGTGGATTAAGTTTTCTTGTTCCATGATTCACTTGTCTTTGTAACTTATGATTAATTGTTCCACCATATTTTTCGTGTCATATTGTATAGTTTAATTCTTTTATCATGTATGTCATGACTTTTCACTATTTTTATAGTCGCTATCATATATTTGGAACTGCATTCTTGGATTGTACTCGTTCCACTCCTGACAGAAAACCAATATTTTTCAGGTTAGCCGCGACTACTCTTAGCATTGGGGAGACATAGGTATATGTTGAGGTCAACCTAGAAGACTAGTTAGCTGTGTTAGTAGTTTTGTAAGACATTGTATTCTTCTTCAAATGTAAAACTTGTAAACTTTGTAAAGCTGTTTTAGTTTTGTGAATGAGCTAATAAAGTTATTATTATGTGATTTTGAGCGTCATGGCCTTGACAACGTTCTACCGCCGACTCTGCAGCGTAGGTTGACTTGGACAAGCACTTGTATCCCGAAAAGCAGGTGCGGGTCGTGACAAAGGAAATGATATAACAAGAGGTGAAGCAACAACAACCTGTGCACAGGTTTAGGGGCAGGTGCAGTCATATGGCCTGTGTAGGAAACATAGCAGTAGGAAGTTTAGGCTTCAGGTGTAGGTTGTGTGTGGGTGTAGAAGGGATACACTGCTGCAGAAGCAGGACAGGTTCAAGGGAAGGGGACCAGATCAGTTCAACAATAGTGAGGGTTAGAATGCATATGGCTATTAATAGATAGATAGTTAGATAATTTGATAGGTTTAAGAGAGGGGTTGTACCCTGTGCACTTTGCACTGTGATGGTGCGCAACATGCATGTAGGCAGCAGGGTGTGTTTAGGTGAGTAAAGTTAGGCATGTGTATCCATGTAGGACATGTGTGAGTTTGTGTGTGAGTATTGAGTGACTAGTGTAATTGAGTGTAGGTAATGGGAATTACCTAGGGGAAAATTGTAATAGGTAAGGTGATAGAATATTAGATAGGGTTAAGGTATTTGATTGTACCCTTGTGATAGGCTATTGGATTGGTAGGTAATTAGTTTACCTTGTGTTAAGGTATAAGCTTATGTGTAGGATATTGGAGAATAGTTAGGATAGTGCATTGTAGACCCTATGTGTATCCAATATAGTCAATTACATAGGGTTTGACCTAGTATAGACTAGAATACCTTGGTATGGCAAAGTATGGACCCAAAAATTGAGGTATTACCTAGATTGACCTAGTTTAGAAAGTGTTGACCTAGTTGACCTAGTATGACCTAAAAATGACTTAGACACCTAGTATTGAGCTAGTATAGCATGTTTATGATTCCAAAATACGAATTGACATTGATATTTCATATTTATGTCTTCGAGGCACCGTATCGGATATTATTGATACTTCATACTCGGTCTCAGGCGAGTATTTTCTCTGATAATTTTTCGTTTATGATATCTTCTATATTTCTTATATTTAGCGTAGATATCCTTGATTTCTTGATACATTGGTTACACGAATTGGTATTTCCTAGATCCCATTATGAGATGTTATTCTTTGTATACCTTAGTGTACCTTATGCAAGTTTTTTCGTTGTTCTTGTGCATTGTATGGATACCGATTCCTGTAAAGGCTCGCGACCTTCTCAAAGAACTCTGTGTCGTAACGTATCATGGTTGGATCTACTATACTAGTCGGGAGCGAGAAGTATTAGCGTAGATATGTGATCATACCCTCCTTGTATCAAGTTTTGTTCCTTGAATAACGTTAGTCATACACCGCACGTATGATTAACCAGGCCATAAATCCTTGTATCAACTTTTCAAGCCGATCACATGTTGAAACTAGTGCTCACTCACTTGGATAGATAATTTCTTATTATTGTACATGATATTTTCTGCTCTTATGTTAGTTACAGTTCTTTCATGCGTTGTTACATTCATGTACATGTTACTTTATTTTGTATATTCTCTCTATTTACTGTTACATAGTCTTTATCATTTACTGGAACTATTATTAGAGCTACACTTCGCTCCAGTCATGACTGGATATTTTTTTTCCAGATGCTTTAGGTGATGAGTGCCCTACCTACTACGGTCCACAGAATATAGTAGGAGTAGACCGGGAGACAATGATTCAGGAGGGCTTAGCTCCAGCTGAAGAGGCTCTAATAGTGACTCAATTAGACTAGTTTTAGTACTGGATTTGTCTCCATCTTTATGACTCATGGCATGTTATTTTTAAGACTTATGTTATTGAGATAATTGACACTTAGACTCTTTTGGACTTGTATCATATTTATGATAGACTTTTCTTAGACATTTCATATCATGTCTTTATTTCATTATCGTGCCATTGTCTTCCTTATAGTCATTGTGATTGAGTATGAATATTATCATTATTTGTCCTTCTTTTAGAGTTGAGATATCATTGGCAGGTTATGATACATATTCATATGTTGTTATTTAGTATAGTAGACCTAGACAGCTTTCTACCGATGATGTTGCGGCGTAGGCTGGGCGTGGTCTCGCACTTGTGCCCTTACATCGGGTGCGGGTTGTGACACATTTTTTGTGGTGGCCCATGCAGTCTGGCTTCGTAATTAGAGCGATGTCGTGGTAGTGCAACGAGTTAGTTGTACTACTGTGAGCCTGCGATAGGATATAGAAAATAAGGTATTAGGATGAGAGGGTACTCGATCATAATTAGGATTCCTTGAGAGATTTTCGGGACGACCCCTGAGAATCTCACTATAAACTCTATCTTGGAGTCTGTTTCCACTTGTCTCCGTCTACTCTTCCTTGTTTGTTGTTCGATTTCATTCTTGGTGATTGTTGTTGAATTTTATTCTTGGAGTTCTTTGTTGACTTTGATGTTAACTCAGATGAATTTTATGGACTAAGTTAAGTATATTCTGGTGACATATTTGATGAGGACAGTGTGAAAGGTAAATGTCTGCCTTGGTTATGGAGTCTAGAGTTTATCGCAGCCATACTAGCTAGCGTAGCAAAGACATAGAGTCTAACTTTGGATATACTTATCTTAATTATAGAATTTAAAGTTTTTTGCAGCCATACCGGATGGCGTGGTAAGAATTCTAGATAACATAATTATATAATTATATACCTCAGTCATGGACTCTATCGTTTATCGCAGCTATGCTTATTGGCATGACAAGAATTCTAGGTAACATGATTATGGATGGACATATATGATTATCAGATTGTATCTTAAATTGATTCTTGACATATCATCTCTAACATCCCATTTTTGTTATAATAGAATTTATTTCCACCACCTTTCATAGCTCAGGAATAGGGACATCCTTAGTTCCTCTAGTCCAGTTCCTTATAGAGTGTCATTCTATATTTTTGAGGTTCCTTGGATTGTACAATAGTTTGGTAGCTTGTAGATAGGTTTGTGCCCTTGAGTATCAGTGTTGGTTGTTAGGAGTATAGCTTGTGGGTTTGTGAGTAGTTCCTGGTTGGTCATGTGAGCTATAAGCATCAATCTAGAGATGACTTATAGTACAGTACCTTTATAGCACTAGTTCTATGATAGGTATCAGTACAGCTAGTATTGGTACTAATGGTAGATGGAAGAGTAGAATATCAGTGGTGATTCCAGGGATTTGTTATCAGTGTCGTCATGCATGTCTTATTTATGTGTACCAATATAGGAATGGGTGTCAAGTGAGTGTGGGGTGCTTGGAAACATGGGTTTGGTAGGATACTAAAGGGATAGCAGTCATTGATGCCTCATAATAGGCAGTATGGTATAGTTAGGTACCTAAAATCTGGAGGGTGTATGGTCTATAGAAAATATTTGGATGTATCGGCTGAGTGTATCACAAGATACATGCGAGGATAATGGAAGGGTACCTGTACGCGGGTGTATTGTGATAAGGATAGGTATTTATGTGTTTAGGTGCCATAGGTTGTGTAACAATAGGAGAGTGTCCAATGGAGTTCCATGGAATATGGGAATGTATCCTATTTGAATAGATAATTATCAGTACGTAGGAAAGGTTAAGGTTGTGGTGTGTGATCATTGACAGAAGGGTGTGTCGTGCTTGGGAAAAGATTATAGGGTGTTCAGTAAAGGGAGGATGAGTCCAGGACACAGTAGATAGCAGTAACATTAGAGATTGTCGTAATGTGCAGAGGATGAGTGAATTACAGGACGCAAGGGCAAGTTTGGTAGAGAAGAGGGAATATGAGTATGTGTTTTGCAGGGAACAATAAGGGAAAATAGATTACAGGTAAATGTGCAGGTTGGAGTGAATGTGTGTCTAGTGAGGGTATGCCACCTAGTGTTTCAAGTTGTTGATAAGTTAGAAGGTGATAGGTGGAGGAAGGAAGTGCAGTGCCAAGAATTATATGCACG
This sequence comes from Iris pallida, assembly GCA_029216955.1. Classification (NCBI taxonomy): domain Eukaryota; kingdom Viridiplantae; phylum Streptophyta; class Magnoliopsida; order Asparagales; family Iridaceae; genus Iris; species Iris pallida. Next base: position 7,457,493 of record JANAVB010024994.1, read on the forward strand.
AGTGCACAGTGGATGGTGTGTGAATTACATAATAGTAAGGTGAAGTATAGTGTGGGAGTTTCATAAGCATCATGTAGTAAGAGTCTGAGTATTAGAAATAGCAGTATTGTGAGCCAGTAAGTAAGTGAGCACACGACCTGGGATTACAGTGTATCTTTAGTATTAGAAGTAGTAACTCATTATAATTAGTATTCCTAATTCTGAAAATTGTTATCTTCCATCCCATTTTAATTGATTACTATCTTTCTCTAATGCTGACATTCCTTGATAATATCCTATCTTGTGCCATATTGACTTCTTTCTTTCGATCCGTCTTCAGGATATCACCTAAGACGAGATCACAATGTTCGGAACCAGCAGCCTCTTGTGGATCTGCGATGTTTCGTAGGCCTGCTCCATTCACTTCTCCAGGTATTAGAATATCAGCTGCCTTCGGGGGTGCTCCACCTCCAGTGCCTACTGATACGACACAGATATTTGCCCTATGCAAGGTGATGCTAGTGGCTCAGAGGCCTCAGTCCAAGGTGCATCAGAGGTAGGTAGACGTGATGCGACAGGGCATCGAGAACGCCCACCAGCTCGCTTTGGCTGCAATAGAGCGCACTATAAAAATTTGTCAGATTAGCGACGTTTATCAACGTCGCTAATCTCGGCCAAAACGTCGCTAATTTATGTTAGCGAGTTTTTAGCGACGTCCTGGAAACGCCGGAAAAAAGCATGTCGCTAATCGAAAAAACGTCGTAAAACGTCCCTATGGCGACGTAAATTAGCGACGGTCATAATGTCGCTAAATAGCGACGTTATTTGCGACATTTCCTTGTGGTCGCCGATTAGCGACACATTAGTGACGTTTTTGCGACGATGTGGTGATATCAGATTGTTTGCCACGTCAGCAATTTAGCGACGTATAGAAACGTCGCTAAATTTTAGCGACGCATATAAACGTCGCTAAAAACATCGCTAAATTGAAAATAATAAAGAAGAAAATACAGAATACAGAATGCAAATGTACAATCCAAAATACAGAATACAATCCAATCCAAAATACAGAATCCAATCCCTGGGTTCGCCGACCCCTTCGGTGGAACACTCAACACCGTCACGCACAATACAATCCAGAAAAGATAAACAATATAAAGAACAAATAATATCCTCAACGAATAATATAACGTACAAATATAAAGAACAAAGTCCAATATCCTCAAATACGTACAAAGTAAAAATATAAAGTACATAGTCCAAAAATGCAAAAATAAAACTACTGATCGCCTGGAGCTGGAGCTGGAGCTGGAGCTGGAGCTGGAGCTGGAGCTGGAGCTGGAGGAGGAGCGCCACCAGATGACTGTCGCCGTAACGCAAGGATCGTCTGATACTCCTCCGGTGACAGGCTGACGAGCATGTCCTCCCGTGCACCGCCGAATGTAGACGATGCTCCCGACGTACCAGACGGTCGTTCCATAGCCATCTCGCAGAACTGTTGCATCTGCTCGACCAACCGCTGCGTAGTCTACTGCGTAGCGCGGGAAATCTGTCGTACCGTCTCAGTCATCTCCTCAAGCCTCTCAAAACGTGAGATGAGCGCAGGATCATCCGTATGCGGCTGCGACTGCGACGCCGCCATCCTCTACAGCATCTCGTCACGCAGAGCTACGATCTATGCATCGATACTCTGCTGGGATAACAGCGACTCCTCAGTCTGTGCGGAGCCGGGCACACTAGTGGCGGTCCTAGAGGCCTGTGACGCAATGAAGGCACCATAGGAGTCTGTATCATAGTACATACCCCTATGCATGCCACCAATGGACCTCATCCAAAGTTCGTCATCTGACTGAGCTGCGGCGGTCGAGGGCTGCTGGGAAGTGCTAGCTTCAGCTCCCTCTGACTGTGTCGACCCGACCTCCCTAAGCCTCAAAAAGTCGGCCTAAAAATAATATCTATATGAATTCTCTACGTACCTAAAAATTAATAGTAATGAACTAGAATTAAGTAAAACTTACGTAGGTGTCCCGGGCCTTGTCGTCGACGAACCGCTCTCCCTTCGTGTGCGTGGCGAGGAACAAGCTCACCATATTCGGGTCCACTCCCGAGTCAACCTATTACGAAATTATTATATGATTTATCAGTTAAGTTGAAAGAAATATATTACTATAAAGTATTACTTATGGGTATACGGCGAGATGTGTACCATATGAGTGAAGAAATCCATGATAGACCGTGACCCACCACACCACCGCGACCCCGCAAGTCGTGCTCTTTTGTTCTTCGCGGACTTCTCCTTGTAGGTTCCCTCATCGAATCTCCTCTTCATTGCCGCCTAATCGACGGCAGAGGTCCAACCTTGAATAGGCTCTCCCCGGCGCACGCAATCTTTTTGGTCGAGGATCGCGTCCCTAATGAGCTTGTTGGCGATGCTGGAAAAAATAGACTCGACAGCAACGACACGGTGGGGAGGGAAGAAGTAAGTCCGTTGAAAAAATCATAGTAGTACATAAGTTATAACATAACATATTAAATGTTAAAAGAAAATAAACTTTTATGTACCGAGAAGTGCTCAAACCAGAAGGCCTTCTTGTAGGACGGGACATCCCTCTAGTTGATCCAGGCCCCCCCGTAGTTCTGTCGCAGGAATGTACCCAGCAACCGGTGTATGGAGGAGGGATAATAACTGTAAAATAAAAATAAAAATTTATTAAACAAGTTTATAATAAATTTAAACAAATTAAATGCAACAATTTTACTTACCGCTTGGCCCAAGTACAGGCTCAAATCTCCAACCTCAAATCCCCCTCCGGGTGATACGGAGGATCTATCTCAAATGGGAGCTGCAGCCTGCCCCTGCCCTGCCCCCTGCCCCTGTCCCTGCCCGCAGCCTGCCCCTCGCCCTCGGCGTGGGCCTCGCCATCGCCCTCGCCCTCGACGTGGGCCTCGGCCTCGGCCTCCTTCTCAATAGTGGGGTCGGCCTCTAGAATACTCGACGGTACTGGCGGCGTAGAAGTAGAAGGCCCTAGCCTGGAACTGCTAGAGCCGGGTGTGGAGCCACTGCCGGCGACTAGACCGCTAGTGTATAGTGGAGTGCGGGGGGATAAGGAGGACCCGGTAGGAGGAGTGGTAGATGGAGACCGTCCTACTCGTCGACTCCCACCAACACCGGTACCAAAGGATCCACGTCGAGCCATATCTGAAAAAAACAAATATTAGAGAAAATTAAAACAAACACAAATATGAAATAGAAACTAAGCTACCTAGCCACAAAAGTATATATAAAAATAATCACCAAACCAGATTACCAGCTAGACCACAAAAGTATATATAAAAATTAAGTATCATAATCAACAAACCAAACCACTAGGCCATAAAAGTATTACAAATTTAGGTCAACCGGCCAACAAAAGTAGACCATACTACATCTGAAAATTAAACATATTCAATCCTTTTCTGAAAATTCATCATGTTCCTCTCCGCTTCCTCTTCCTCTTCCTCTTCACTTCTATCAACTTCCTCTTCCTCTTCCAATACTTCTACCTCTTCCAATTGATGAAACATGTCATGAGGAACTTCCGTTGAGTCCACATCAACAATATTTGTAATAAGAGGTAGTTCGTCTTCCTGATAAGCTATCTCGTCGACATTGAAGGTATTCCGAGCTTTAGTCTTACAGATTGCCCACCAATCTGATCTCCCGGCTCCTCGTTTTGGATAGCTGGTAAAGTAAACTAGCTGAGCCTGGCTTGCTAGAACAAACTGCTCATAAGCTTGATATCGACGGCGATAATTTATGTTGACAAGACCATGTTTGTCAACTCTCCAACCTCGACCTTGGATCGGATCGAACCAGTCACATCTGAACAAGATAATCTTACAAGGTTCTATGACATAATTGTATGTCAGTTCCACAATCTCTCGTAAGACGCCAAAGAAGTCATTGCCTGGATCGACGTCTTTGTAGTTTGAAGATTTTATGCACAAACAGCTATTCTTCGTAGAATCCAGATCCAAGAAGTCGTCTCTTATTCGAGCATTTGTTGACTTGAACCTGAAGCCATTTACGTAGTAACTTGGCCAGGACTTCACTTGATAAATTGGTCCCTTGGCTAGAGTTTTAATATACTCATTCTCAAGGATTACCTCCGAACGATCAACCTAAATACCAAAGAAACGATGCTAACTTAATTATTCTGTGTAAGTATATATGTACAGAAAAAGTAAATTGTGAAGATATCCTTACATATTCTCTCAACCAAAAAGAAAATAAAGTCTCATTTGCTGTTCTACTTCCTCCTCGGTTGCGTACGGATTGCTGGACGTTACCTCATCCTTAAACATGCTGAAAAGCAACGAAGCATAGGTATATTAGTTATATTGAGAAGCAACGAAGCACGCAAAATAATTTTACTTACCCCTCTAGCTTGTCCACTTCTTCCTCGTCGTAGTTGAGCAATACATATAACATTGCAGCCCTAACCTCGTCGTCATTGAGATATCTTTTTTTTTATTTTACCAGATGGTTTTCTGTAGGCAGTAAATACTTTCAGCTTTGCCTCATTACCATCTTCATGGCCGTCATCATTTCTGGAAGCTCTTGTTCTGTTTGTAGCAATATAAGGCTGGAAATACATGGAACAGAAGTTCGAAATCTCCTCAAGGACATATGCTTCACAAATAGAACCCTCCACCCATGCCTTATTTTTCACCTTCCTCTTGAGGTGGTTCAACTGTCGCTCGAATGGGTACATCCAACGATAACCGACAGGTCCAACAACAAAAGGCTCATGGACAAGATGAATCGGCAAATACTCCATTGAGTCGAAGAATGCAGGAGGAAAAACTCTTTCAAGTTTGCAAAGGGTTACCACAATGTCCTTCTCTTGCTTCTCTAAACGATCGACGAGCAACTTGCTAGAACAAAGATCTCTGAAGAATATGCTAAGCTCTGTTAATGGATCCCAGACTACCGGCAGTAATATTCCTGAAATGCAACAAGAATTAACCTCTCCATGAATACGTGGCAATCGTGGCTCTTCATTCCGGTCAGTTTAAACTCCTTTATGTCGACACATCTTCTTAGATTAGAGACGTATCCGTCCAAAAATTTTAAGTCCTGGATCCATCTACAAAGTCTCACTTTGTCCTCCTTGTCCAGTGAGTAGATTGCCTTAGGCCGCAAAAGCTTCCCCTTCCCGTTGTCTATCATGTGCAATATAGGGCGTCTGCATATTTCGGCTAAGTCCAACCTGGCCTTCTGATTGTCTTTTGTCTTTCCCTTGACGTCCATTACAGTATTAGTTATGTTATCAAACACGTTCTTCTCAATATGCATGACGTCAAGGTTATGTCTAATCAGATTTGTGCTCCAATATGGCAGATCCCAGAATATACTCCTTTTGGTCCAGTTATGATCTTCGCCAAATCCCTCGCAACGGCTGCTCGTTGTAGGATCTTCAATAGCACTCGAAATTTCTTTTACTTGTTACCATGTGTCCTCTTCGGACCACATAGGCGGTGGATCGTCCTTCTCTATAGCTCCGGCACGGAAAGCAGTTCTGTTCCTACGGTACGGATGGTCTTTCGGCAAGAATTGTCGGTGACAATCAAAGAAGCATGGCTTTCCTCCGTATCTCAAACGAAAATCCTTAGTACGGTCTATGCAATACGACATAAAAGTCGGCCATGAGTGCTTCATCCAGATAACATTCCATAAGCCGGAAAGTCGTTGATTGTCCATATTAGTGCTGCCCGCATCTGAAAATTCTGTTTTCCTCGACGCATCATATGTGTATGCCCCTGTTTCCCATAGCTGCTTCAGCTTATCTATCAATGGCTATAAGTACATGTCGATGTTCCTCTTTGGGTTGTTCGGACCGGGGATGATAATAGTTAAGAACATGTAAGGTGTCTTCATGCACATCCAAGGCGGTAGGTTGTACGGAGTGAGGATTACCGGCCAGCATGCATATTGGGAGCCTAAAAGTCCAAATGGGGTGAAACCATCAGAGCAGAGCCCTAACCTTACATTACGCGCATCAGAAGCGAAATTAGGATATGCTCGATCGAAGTACTTCCATGCTTCTCCATCAGATGGGTGATCCAACACTCCTTCGGTCTGTTGTCGCTTGTGCCACCTCTTATTTTTGGCAGTCTCTTTCACCATGAACAACCTCTGCAACCGCGGCGTCAACGACAAGTAGTGCATTAAAGCAGTCGGTCTTCTAGACTTGCATGCAGCAGTTGGCTTGTAGCGATCAGCACCACAGAATCCGCACACTTCTGTATCCTTATGATCTTTATAGTAAAGCATGCATCCGTTCTGACAGCAAATGATCTTCTCGTATCCCATCCAGAGGGATCTCACTATCCTCTTAGAGCGGTAGAAGTCTTTCGGTAACTTGGCACCCTCCGACAAGATATCTGTAATCAACTCGAGCACTCTATTGTAGCATTCTTGCGACATGTTAAAGTCAGATTTTATGCTCAAGAGCCGAGTGATCACCTCTAATGGTGAATGGTCCTCACAACCAGGGTACAAAGGAGTCCTTGCATTCTCCAGCAACTCCATGAACTTTGCAGCATCGACATTCGGTGCCTCCTCAGCTGCGTCACGATTGTATGGATCGAAACTAGGCCCCGCAGCGTCGAAGACCATGTTCACGTACTCGTTGTTGACACCAGTTCTGTTGTGGACATTCATATAAGGCTCCACATAAGGCTCTGCTTGGAATGCTAAAGGTACAAGCTCTCCGTATGCGGTCCACTGGTAGTACTTCGGAAGGAAACCCTTTGTGTATAAGTGATACGTCATATCCAATTCTGGTTGAAACTTCATGTTCCGACATTTTGCACACGGACACTTAATGTCCATGCCGTCCATGGATTTAGAAACACCTTCGTGAATTGGAGGAATTTTTCTACTCCGACGATGTATTCATCTCGCACACCGCACCTGTCATCTCGAATGCGGTTGTACATCCACGAACAGTCTCGCAGATGCATGGATATAGCCATTTCTAGATATCTGTAAATATAAATAAACTTCAAAACTGAAACAAATATACTACATACTACATACATACATATATACTGCGAGCCCCCTCGGGGCCCCACCCCGAACAGCAGACCCCCCACCCCACGAGCAGCAAGAAGGTCCTAACCCGAGCCCATCGTCGAACCCGACGAGCCGACGTACGACCGTGACTCGGGAGCATCGAGTGGCACGAATTCGGGTGCCATCCTGTTACCGCACGAGGGATCAGGGACGTATCGGATCATCCACAATGTGGCTCGGGTTAGGGTTAGGGTTAGCTACGATCAGGGTTCGGGACGTCGGAACTGGACGATAGGCTCGTTCGGTCGGCACCGCAACACCCCTAAGCAAGGTTCAAAATCTCGGTAACGGAATCATATCGAAACAATCCTATGAGTATCAGGATCATGGGTATCGACACTATCGGTGGTTTCGAATCGGAGTATCAGATTTTTCGGTGTCGGAAAACAAATAATTATTAGTAAATTATCGGATTTTTGAAAGTGAGTGAAATAGAGTCACCCTTATCGATTCCTTTACATACGATAGATAAGATTTCCTCTTTTACATGATTTTAGTAAATTATTGGACAATATCGGGTATCGGTCAGTATCGGATCAGACATTCCAAACAAACTCGGTATCGACATTATCGGATCGGCATTATATGCAATGATATGTAACCCTAACCCTCACCCACTCCCTCCCCTCCCCAGCCCACCCTCACCCCCCCATCCCTCCCCCCCCTCCCACCCCCCTAACCCTAACCCGAACTACCCCAGCCCCCTCCCTTCCCCAACCCCCGCTCACCCCCAGCCCCCCTTCCCTCACCAGCCCCCCTCACCCCCCTGCCCCTCCCCCCCACCACCCCTAACCCTAACCCGAACCCCCCCCCCCCCCGCCCCCCATCACCCCCCTGTCCCTCCCCTCCACCACCTCTAACCCGAACCCTAACCCTAACCCTCCCCCCCAGCCCCCCCTCACCCCCAGCCGCCCTCACCCTCATGCCCCTCCCCCCAGCCACCCCCCACTCACCACCCAACCACCCGCATCCTCCTGCCCCTCCCCCCAGCCACCCCCCAACCACCCGTACCCCCTGCCCTCCCCCCGAGCCACCCGCACCCCCCAACCACCCACAACCAAAATAGAGAGAGACGGGAGTTACGTACCGAAGAGGGAGGAGAGTCTGCCGCGCCAGAGGGGAAAGTGAGGAGAGAGAGTGAGAGAGTAAAAATTGGAGGAAATGAATCAGGGGGATTTTAATTAAAAATTAGCGACGTTATGAGGAACGTCGCTAAATTCATCGCTATTAGCGACGTAATGGCGACGTTTAGCGACGAAAAGCTCATTTAATTAATATACGTCGCTGGTACGTCGTTATTTTCGTCGCTAATAGCGACGATTAGCGATGTTTTACGTAAATATCGCTAATTTGCAAAATTTAGCGACGTTTTCACTAACGTCGCTAAATTACGTCGCTAATAGAGCAGATTTTAGTAGTGGCGGGAGTTGGACTTGAAGCCCAAGAGGGATCGTGATCTCTTCGCGGGGGCCGGTAGTAGTGCGGGACATGTTAAGCGTCCCCATGTTCAAAAGGAGTTTCCTCAGCTTTCATAAGTACCGTCCACCAGCTATAGCTTCCGTTCAGCTGGTTCAACAACAGCCTCAGTAGACTCCCACTTATGCCTTCTATAGGAAATCTGGACATACTTGGAAAAACTGCAGAAAAAGGCTCGGAGTATGCTTGCACTGTAGAATGGATGAACATCAATTGAGAGATTGTCTCTTAGCTCGTCCAGCCTAATGTGCAGCCCCAGACTGTAGGGGTCCAGATAGGCCACCTATGGCGCCGCAAATTGCCCCGCATCAGCATAAGGAGACACCCGAGCAGGTCAGGCTTTTGATGACGGTCGAGGAGACCGATGCTACAAGCGATGCGTTAGTATATTTAGATCTGTACTGTTCCATTCTTCCGTTCCTTTTTCCATCTATTGTTGTGTGCTTCCTTAGTACCTTATAGATTGTCTTTGTGTTGTAATATGGGTAAGTATAGTTAGTATAAACCACTGACTGAGGCTGCAATACCATGACAAGTAATAACATAACCATGCATGTTGTTTCTTCAATAGAATTGTGTATTGTATGATTCTAGATAGGACTTTCCTAGACCATGACTGATGGGGTTGACCATAGCGAAGACTTTGATGAACAGGTTATGACTGGCCAAGAGAGAGGAGCGAGGTGCTAAATTTTGAGGACGTAATTTTTTCTAAGGGTGGTAGGATAGTAACTACCTAAATCCGGGAGGGATATTTTTATCATTTCATATCAAATTATATTGTGAATATTTATCTATTAATATGGTGTTAGTTATTATAGTTAGTAGCTAGCCTATTTGTTAGACTTGTGTTAGTGAACCAATTAGACTAGACACTATTTAGAGACCCAACAATTATCATGACATGATTTATGGACCAACTCTTTTGAGACCCAATTAGACCCATTAGTCAGGACCATTTAATTAAATTAGAATTAGACTATTTACCGAAATAGGTTCAGAGTCTTCCATGTATAAATTAGTTCTCATGACAAGCTTTTAGGGGCATGTTAGACATTCTAGATTGGATTAACCGTAGCCTTACTTGGCCGGCCATATGGAGAGGGACTCCTCACTCATTCATTTCACTCCATTGTGTTTATTTCCTCTCATTTTGGTGTTCTTCCCCAATTTGAGTCATTCCTCCACCAATCTCTCTCAAATTCCACTCAACCTCTCATCCATCCCTCTCATTCTCTTCACTAGAAGGAGCCTAGGAGCTTGGAGACTAGGAGCACTAGAAGAGGAGTCCATTTGCTAGAAGCTAAGTGTCCGAGTCGTGTCCATTTAGCTTTTCATTGAAAATCCATCTCTCAATAGTTATACACCTCATTTTCCTCTCTAATTAGACTCTATTTGTGCTATTTAACCCTTAGGATTCACCAATGGACTAGGACTACCCATAGGAAGAAGTTTGAAACTCTAATGACTCTCTATGTGAAAGTTATATTGCATTTTGTGCCATTTTGGGGGGAATTCTGAAAATTGTGCACTAAGTGTTTGTGATTTGGTTTATTAGATCTATATATTAGATTAGGTTGTGTGTTTCTAGATTCGTGTCCACAATTGTAGTATAGGCCGTATCACGATACGGTAGAAAACGGAATCATTTTAGGGGTTTTCCCTCCAACACTTGTGGTACACATGTCCAATTGCACATGACACCTGACACTAGCCTTAAATTACTCTAATTATGTTTATATATATATTTTAGACTTGCCCATATGATTTGGTAGGATTAGAATAAGATTTGGTAAAGGTATCTTGGCCGTATCACAAAAGTATCGTAGACTAGTGCGATACGGGGCTAATGCACACTAAGTGTTTGTGTTTGGGCCTGTGTGTGTGTAGGTCCTAAAAAAATCAAGTTGCACCTATTAACAAAGTCAGAAAATCAAGAAATACAACTTTCAAATGAACTGCGCAAACATCAGATTGCGCATCATTCAGATTGCGCACACCAGACTGCACACACTTTCAACTGTGCAGGCTGACGTGGCAATGTCATCATTATCTGACAAAATTAAATCTTTCTGACAGCTGACAGCACAAAGAACGAGGAGACTGTTCGTTTATTGTGCCACACAGCGCTCGAGGACAGCTGTACATGCAGCGCAATCCAGTGCCTGCGCAATCCAGCCCAGCGTAATCCATCTCTGCGCAATCCGAAGTCAGCGCAATTCATGTGACGCACTTCATCCTAACAATTGACAAAAGTACACGTGGCATTCATGCCATCAATTGCTCGTTACGTGGCAACCGTCTTCACACGATCATGCGCATTTCAATCAAATGATGCCATGTGTCCAAGACAGTCAGCCCACGACCAGACAACTGCCTGCGCAGTCTGATGCTGTGCAATCCAGTTCCTGCGCAATCCAACTTGCGCCATTCAGAATAACTAAAAATTAGTTATTTCCAGAACTCTATAAATAGAGTTTCAAGTCTTCATTCAAGGGGATCATATAGAGAGATCAGACATAAAAGTTCAGAAATATCAGAGAGTTCAGGAGTTCTTGTCCAAGTGCTGCTGCATTCTTCCGAGGCTTTTGCCTTCAACTTCAGAGGCTACCGTCTTCAAAGTTCACATCGTCCAAGGGATAAAGCAATTGTCTTCTAGATTGGATTCCTACAGTTGTACTTTCCCAGAATTCTTGTAATCTTTACAAAGTTTGTATCAATAAAGTTTCATACTTTTGTTTTTGCAAACAAAATGGCGACTCTGCTGGGGACGACTTTCTCCTCCGATGAGGAAGTGACAACTCAATGTGACGTAGCATCTATCGGGAAGACGCAGAAGACTCTGGTTGTGAAGGTCAACCAGACAGCCTATGAAGCCATGATCAACTCTAAGACAACTCCTCGCACTGCACCCACTTCTGCCACGAGCAAAGTGCGCCCAGTATGGGTCTCCAAGATTGCTGCATAGTCTATTAACTCTGCCAGCAAGACTGCTGCACAGCCTGCCAAGAAGCCTGCTGCGCAATCTACTGCACAGTCTACAGTTGCTGCCACTAAGACTGTTGCACAATCTGTCTCAACTACTCATGCGCAATCTGCTGTTGCCAGTGCACAAAAGACTTCATATACTGCCCTATCAAGGGACAAGACTCCTCTGCCTCTGGCGCAGTTGGCTGCCAATCTTCCTGCGCAAACCAACACTCCAACAACTAGAGTGCACCCCAAACACTCAGTGGCCAGAATTCCTGATGCGCAAACAACAGTGTCTGTAGCCAGAACCAGAAAATCATCTGCCAAAGACTCTCCTGCCAACCTGCCAGTGCGCCATCCATTCATGCGCAAACTGTGTCTGCGCAATATAAGAAAGACAGCCCTTTGGCTAATCTTTCTTCTTCTCACAACAAGGGAAAGAGTGCTGCTCATCTCCAACACCCTGCTGCTCCTGCGCAATCCACTGGGGGTAGTCTTTTGGCTATTCCTCTTCCTCAGAACAAAGGAAAAGGCCCTTTGGTCTTTTCTCAAACTTTCTCGTCTCTTGACTTGGAAGACAACAGAGGGAAATGCTCTTTAGCTAACCCTTCTTTACAAAACAAAGGAAAAGGCTCTTTAGTCTTTTCTCAGTCTTCTTCGGTCTTTACCGTAGAAGATCATACTGAACGTGCCTCGACATCAGTCAGTACAAAAATTCTTTCAAACAAGGATTCTTCTCTCCATGTTAAAAGAACTTGTACAGATCAAAGAGGTATTCTGCCCACTCCGGTAGCAGAATTCCAAGATCTCCCAACCCTCAAAATCTTCCGTTCAAGATAGAAAAAATTACTGGTGTCTCAAACAGAAACCTCTGGGGGTGAGTTTGCTGATTTAAGAACTTATCTTAACAGGCCAACTTCGGTGAAATGTAAACAGCCAATGCTGAAGACCAAACATCATCTGTAGTACCCCGAAATTCGTGATACGTATTTTATACGTGATCGTATTTCTGACCAGTATTTTTTATTTTTCTTGACCAGTTAAGTTGTGGTATATTTCATACTTAGCATTGTAGTTTAATTGTCATTTATCATTCCTGGATTAATTTTGATTTAATGGAGCTTGGTTTTATTTGGATAGGAATTGGTTTGGTTTGGTTTATTATGCATTGGACCATCTTAGCTAACCTCCACCCTCAACACAACTTATCCTCCTCCATTAAAATCCCCACCTAACACTCTCTCTCCTCATTATTTTCCTCCATTAATTCTTCTTCTTCTTCCTCCACACAACTCTCCAACCCATTAGGCAAGTGCACCTTGCCACCATATGAGAACCACTTTTTATTTGTCCATTAGCTAGATTAGGCCATGGAGATCAACATTAGAACTTGACATTTTATGATTTGGAGTTTCCATTGTTCTAGATCTAGGTTTTAACTATTTTTGGATTTGTATAGTTTTGATCTATTTTGGTTGGATTTTTGTGGGTTTTGATGCTTCCATGTGGAAGAGAATTCAATTTTACTCAAGTTAGAACTTTGAAAATCTAGATTTGGCTTTGATTTGACAAAGATATGAAAATTTGAATTTTTGGTATTCTTGGTGTTCTTCTCGGCCTGGAGTAGCAGCCTGCAGCCTGCGCTCTTTAGCGCAGTGCTGGATTGCGCATCCCCCTCGGCCAGCGCTCTTTAGCGCAGCGCCGACCGCGCAGCTTGTCCCTTGGCGAACTGCGCTCAACCCGACTGCGCATGGATTCATGCGCAGTCTGCCCATGCACAGTCTGCCCATGCGCAGTCTGCTCATGCGCAATCTGCTCCTGCGCAGTCCACTTCTGCGCAATCCATACTCTGCGCAATCTGATCGTGCGCCATCCATTCTTGCGCAACCTGATCTTGCGCAGTCCATACTCTGCGCAGTCTACCCTTGCGCAATCCTCCCTTGCGTAATCCAATCAATGCACAAGGCAGCCCCTGTACCCTTGGTCCATGCGCAATGACCCATTGTGCAGTACATCCCCTATGCCCCTTTAACCCTGTGCCCTTTGACCCCATGCGCAGTCTACCCCTGCGCAGTTGGTACCCTGCGCAGCTCACCCTGCGCACTTGGCACCCTGCGCAGTACATACCCTGCACAACCTACTTGTCTATGATGAATTTGTTATTTCTTGATCTTGGCTCTTCTATAGTCCTATTTATATTAGTATTTTATTAGATATTTTACGCCCATTTTATATCCTTACGCCTTTTGTCATGAACTTGATTTTTACTTAATATGTTGGAATAACTATTGTACATGGCACGGTATGGCAAAGAACTAGTATAACATGACAGTGACCCGTAATGGTGCACTCCTGACAAGTACCCTGACATGAATTATCTTGATAACTTGATAGTGGCCCGTGGCGGCGCACTCCTGACTTGACATGACTTGATAACCTAGCTTGACTTGTCTTGACACCGTGGGTGTTCCTGCTTGCTTGTGCAATCCACTCGTATTGTCTTGCATCATGTCTAGGACGTGACTCCCTGGTTTCCACGGTCAGGGATTCATACTGAATCTGGCTAGGTTAATGACTAGATTGATCAATTAGTTCATGGAGAATTTCCCAGTTACCTGTTGCCCCTTTGGTCCCGGCCTTATATATATACATAGGATTTGTTGCTATCCGTCGAGATGAGCGCACTTCCAGTCCGCCGTCGAGCGTGGTACCTTAGGACACATGTATCTTACTACAGTGTGTCTGCTATATCATGCTATCTTTTCCTTTTCTTGCTGGAAGCATTCAGGTAGTAACAAACAGGTAACCGGACTTGGAATTCTCATTACATCTTGTTAGTAATCAGGTTTGTGATAACCCTAGTTAGTTAACATAGAAAGCCGTAGGCAATGATTGGCCGTGATTGCTTGGATGGAGTCTAGTCCAGTATAGTATTGTCTAGAATTGATTAATTGTAAGATTGTACCAGAATGATTGAAAGATTGTCACTCCTGATTGTCACTATAATGATTGTCACTCCAGAATGTTACTTGACCTGATTTCTTATATTCATCTTGCCGATAAATGGTGGGAGAAACCAAGTTCCGTTCAGACGAAGGGTTACAACCCCGGTCCTTGTTTGGTTTACGGGTTGTAACCTGGCTATCTGAATAGTCCCATGGTCATCTCATCGTATATCATCCTGTCATGCCTTTCCATATGTTCTGTCTTTTATCGATTCTGTACAAGATTTGTCTTTTATATCTAACTATCATGCCTTTTTCTTAAATTACTGTCTCTTATTATGTAATTATATTATTGTGCTGATTGCTGGCTTTTGTTCTTATTTTGTGGCCTCCTTTGTGGCACTTGCTCTTTTTGGGGTCTGACCCAGCTGGTTTTGTATGGCCAGATACCGGAGCAGCAGCAAAGGATCTACCTGTCTTCCAGCCCAATGGTGAACACTAGACGGAACCCGAGCAACGAGTGGGTTTTCTCTTTTTATTTCTTCCGCTGTATTGTTAACTGATATTCTTTTGAGGCGTTTAGCCGACGAGCACTTGTTAGCTCGATGCACTTTACTTTCTGTCTGCCTACGGGCTGTAATCATGATTGGCAACTCGAGGTTGATCATGTATGACTTAACTCTTGCTAGTCCTTATATTTTGTACGACTAGCTTCATGATCATCTGGATATGTAATGTTTGGGACGCCTTACAATTGTATATTTGGTGGTCTGGTATCTTGTTACTATCATTACTTGTTGAGATTGAGACAATAGCTTGATTTGACCCTAAGAGACTGATGGTTTGTAGCGTACCCTCACATAGCTAGACAGCCGTGACCGTATAGCGGGATGGTTGCCGTTCCGTTATACGTAGCTGGCTGTGCACGTCCCCGTTCTTCAGTATTCTGGTTCTGGGGCATGACACGGTTTAAGTGGTGGCCCATGCAGGTCTTGTCAATCAAGAAATGTGAGGGTTTACCGGATAGATGTCTCAATCTGTACTCGCCTTTGATCTCCACTCGTAATTCTTATCTCCTTGGATTCCTGACTTGATAACATGCTTGCATCATTGTTCCATCCTGGTCCTTCCTTAATATTCCTGATGTCATTTGCTTCAGTGGCATCATTCCTGTTGATCAGCCAGAAGGAGCTCAGCCAGCAGCCCAGCAACAGCAAGAAGATCAAGATCAGTCCTCAGCAGCCGCCTCCCGAGCCACACCTCCTGGAGAACCAGTGCCCCCAGTCCAGCCAGTTCAGCCAGCAGGATCAGAGGATGGGGCCTTGATAGGGCTCATCCGTGAGTTGATTGCGTCTCAGGATCGTCGAGGTGATGCCTTGCAGCAAGCAGTACAAGAAGCTCTGAACAGAAGTGGTCCTCGAGGGAACAGTGCGGTCAACAATTTCAAGCGCCTGGACCCTCCCTTCTTCGACGGCAGCGACGATGCTATTGCTGCAGATGCCTGGCTACAGGACATTGAAGTGATCTTAGAGGCAGCCAGGACCCCTGAAGCAGAGAAGGTGGCGGTGGTGCGCCTGCAGTTACTGGATCTAGCCCGCAGCTGGTGGGCTATGCAAACAGCGAGTTTGGGTACGCCTGTCATGTGGGCGGTATTCAGTGATATGTTCCAGACCAAGTACTTCGACGCAGTGGCTAGATATGACCTGCAGACCAGGTTTAGTAATCTCAGGCAGATGAGCAGGACGGTCGACGGATATGCGGCCGAGTTTTCAAGGTTGAGTTGGTTTGCTTCCACCTTGGTGGCAACCGAGCTAGACAGAGCACAGCGATTTCAGCAGGGGCTCCACTTGGAGATCATATTGGCAGTAGAGCAGTTCGAGCACAGAACTTTTGATGCCGTCTTGCGAGCAGCGAGGAGGCATAAGTATACTTCCCGAAGGATAGCAGACCGGACCGGAGGTCGAAAGCGGTCTCATGACCAGATGAACCAATCCTCAGCACCGGCCCCAGCAGCTAGGGCCCTGACCATTGGAGCTACGAGGACAGATTCGGTTACCTCCTTACAGCATTCTGCCCCGATCTATCCCCAGCAACGGAAGCAGAAGCAGTCTTCCGCAATGGGCTGCACTCATTGCGGGAAGCCAGGGCACGTTGTTTCTGAATGTCGTAGAGCACAGGGGTTGTGCTTGGCTTGTGGAGCACCGGACCACATGATAGGATCTTGTCCGTTCAGAAACAGATCATCGTCGACAGTAACTAGTCCCTCGGTTATGGGACCAGCACCAGCACCAGAACCAGCTCCAGTTCACCAACCACAGCAGTTTTCGTTCCCGGGTCCATTGCCGACTCAGGCCCAGGCCTTCCAGCAGCAGAGGCCTCAGCAGTTCGCCCTGGCCCAGGCCCAGATCCAGAATCGGCCGAGAGGTATATGTGTCCTCTCATCTTGCTTTTCTACCGTCGTTATGAGGGCACATGTCATGTTCCATGTGTCCTAACTACAACGGTATATCCCGGACCCGAGCCATGTCCTAGATCATTCGAAAACGGTTATTAGTACCAACCTTTTTCGTGTGAGGCGAGGCCTGTGTCCCTGTTTGACCAAAGAGAGAGACCTCAAGCGCAAGACTATCAGTTAAGTCCATGTTGCTTGAGTTCGTCGCTCCTTGGAGAGTCAAACGTGGGAGTGTGAGGTTGATATCCGATCACGTTATCCCAATCGATTTGGCTCGTGAGGTGTAATGTCTTCCTTATGCCTTGCACTTCGATTCCTTGCTTGCATGTATGATTGTATGATTGATTGGTAGCATAGATTGCTTGCGATAGTATAGCTGTCCCGACATCTCTATCCTCTTGATTAAATTCCGAGGACGGAATTATTTTAAGGTGGGTAGGATGTAGTGCCCCGAAATTCGTGATACGTATTTTATACGTGATCGTATTTCTGACCAGTATTTTTCATTTTTCTTGACCAGTTAAGTTGTGGTATATTTCATACTTAGCATTGTAGTTTAATTGTCATTTATCATTCCTGGATTAATTTTGATTTAATGGAGCTTGGTTTTATTTGGATAGAAATTGGTTTGGTTTGGTTTATTATGCATTGGACCATCTTAGCTAACCTCCACCCTCAACACAACTTATCCTCCTCCATTAAAATCCCCACCTAACACTCTCTCTCCTCATTATTTTCCTCCATTAATTCTTCTTCTTCTTCCTCCACACAACTCTCCAACCCATTAGGCAAGTGCACCTTGCCACCATATGAGAACCACTTTTTATTTGTCCATTAGCTAGATTAGGCCATGGAGATCAACATTAGAACTTGACATTTTGTGATTTGGAGTTTCCATTGTTCTAGATCTAGGTTTTAACTATTTTCAGATTTGCATAGTTTTGATCTATTTTGGTTGGATTTTTGTGGATTTTGATGCTTCCATGTGGAAGAGAATTCAATTTTACTCAAGTTAGAACTTTGAAAATCTAGATTTGGCTTTAATTTGACAAAGATATGAAAATTTGAATTTTTGGTGTTCTTGGTGTTCTTCTCGGCCTGGAGTAGCAGCCTGCAGCCTGCGCTCTTTCGCGCAGTGCTGGATTGCGCATCCCCCTCGGCCAGCGCTCTTTAGCGCAGCGCCGACCGCGCAGCTTGCCCCTTGGCGAACTGCGCTCAACCCGACTGTGCATGGATTCATGCGCAGTCTGCCCATGCGCAGTCTGCCCATGCGCAGTCTGCTCATGCGCAATCTGCTCCTGCGCAGTCCACTTCTGCGCAATCCATACTCTGCGCAATCTGACCCTGCGCTATCCATTCTTGCGCAACCTGATCTTGCGCAGTCCATACTCTGCGCAGTCTACCCTTGCGCAATCCTCCCTTGCGCAATCCAATCAATGCACAAGGCAGCCCCTGTACCCTTGGTCCATGCGCAATGACCCATTGTGCAGTACATCCCCTGTGCCCCTTTAACCCTGTGCCCTTTGACCCCATGCGCAGTCTACCCCTGCGCAGTTGGTACCCTGCGCAGCTCACCCTGCGCACTTGGCACCCTGCGCAGTTGGTACCCTGCGCAGCTCACCCTGCACACTTGGCACCCTGCGCAGTACATACCCTGCACAACCTACTTGTCTATGATGAATTTGTTATTTCTTGATCTTGGCTCTTCTATAGTCCTATTTATATTAGTATTTTATTAGATATTTTACGCCCATTTTATATCCTTACGCCTTTTGTCATGAACTTGATTTTTACTTAATATGTTGGAATGACTATTGTACATGGCACGGTATGGCAAGGAACTAGTATAACATGACAGTGACCCGTAATGGTGCACTCCTGACATGACCAACCTGACTTGACAGTGACCCGTAATGGTGCACTCCTGACAAGTACCCTGACATGAATTATCTTGATAACTTGATAGTGGCCCGTGGCGGCGCACTCCTGACTTGACATGACTTGATAACCTAGCTTGACTTGTCTTGACACCGTGGGTGTTCCTGCTTGCTTGTGCAATCCACTCGTATTGTCTTGCATCATGTCTAGGACGTGACTCCCTGGTTCCCACGGTCAGGGATTCATACTGAATCTGGCTAGGTTAATGACTAGATTGATCAATTAGTTCATGGAGAATTTCTCAGTTACCTGTTGCCCCTTTGGTCCCGGCCTTATATATATATACATAGGATTTGTTGCTATCCGTCGAGATGAGCGCACTTCCAGCCCGCCGTCGAGCGTGGTACCTTAGGACACATGTATCTTACTACAGTGTGTCTGCTATATCATGCTATCTTTTCCTTTTCTTGCTGGGAGCATTCAGGTAGTAACAAACAGGTAACCGGACTTGGAATTCTCATTGCATCTTGTTAGTAATCAGGTTTGTGATAACCCTAGTTAGTTAATGTAGAAAGCCGTAGGCAATGATTGGCCGTGATTGCTTGGATGGAGTCTAGTCCAGTATAGTATTGTCTAGAATTGATTAATTGTAAGATTGTACCAGAATGATTGAAAGATTGTCACTCCTGATTGTCACTATAATGATTGTCACTCCAGAATGTTACTTGACCTGATTTCTTATATTCATCTTGCCGATAAATGGTGGGAGAAACCAAGTTCCGTTCAGACGAAGGGTTACAACCCCGGTCCTTGTTTGGTTTACGGGTTGTAACCTGGCTATCTGAATAGTCCCATGGTCATCTCATCGTATATCATCCTGTCATGCCTTTCCATATGTTCTGTCTTTTATCGATTCTGTACAAGATTTGTCTTTTATATCTAACTATCATGCCTTTTTCTTAAATTACTGTCTCTTATTATGTAATTATATTATTGTGCTGATTGCTGGCTTTTGTTCTTATTTCGTGGCCTCCTTTGTGGCACTTGCTCTTTCTGGGGTCTGACCCAGCTGGTTTTGTATGGCCAGATACCGGAGCAGCAGCAAAGGATCTACCTGTCTTCCAGCCCAATGGTGAATACTAGACGGAACCCGGGCAACGAGTGGGTTTTCTCTTTTTGTTTCTCCCACTGTATTGTTAACTGATATTCTTTTGAGGCGTTTAGCCAACGAGCACTTGTTAGCTCGATGCACTTTACTTTCTGTCTGCCTACGGGCTGTAATCATGATTGGCAACTCGAGGTTGATCATGTATGACTTAACTCTTGCTAGTCCTTACATTTTGTACGACTAGCTTCATGATCATCTGGATATGTAATGTTTGGGACGCCTTACAATTGTATATTTGGTGGTCTGATATCTTGTTACTATCATTACTTGTTGAGATTGAGACAATAGCTTGATTTGACCCTAAGAGACTGATGGTTTGTAGCGTACCCTCACATAGCTAGACAGCCGTGACCGTATAGCGGGATGGTTGCCGTTCCGTTATACGTAGCTGGCTGTGCACGTCCCCGTTCTTTAGTATTCTGGTTCTGGGGCGTGACATCATCAGAAGCAAACATCAAGGATCAAGAATCCGGACACTTATGCCAATAAAATAAGCACTTCCCTGTACACTCAGGGGACAAAACATTTGAAGAACCAGAACCATGTTCTGAATGTTATTAAAGAACATATCCCTCGAACTTCTTCTTGTCCCATTGTTGTTCCCGATCTCCGAGAACACCTCAAGCAAAGGCGGGTCAACACTTCAACACTTCCAATTCAACCAAGTGATCATCATCATTGTAATCATAAGGTTGTTATCAAGTGTTGTTGTCAAACAACTAGACGATCTGTCTTCGATCGTCTGAACTTTTCTAACTCTGAACCTATGTCGGAAGATGAAGATGAGGTTCTGTACGCTTCCGTCAACATGACTTCCAGAGACACTGGGGGTAGGAAGTGATCTAAGCACGGGAAGCCTCGCAGGCCAAGCCAACGGTATTTGGATCTACTCCAGGAATCTTCTGAAGGAGTATTCCAACATACCAGATCTCGAAGCCGAGACACAATCGGTCAAAGGAATCTTCAAGATCCTTCCGAACGTCTTCTTCCTTCTCACTCAGGAGATGATTCTTTCTCCGACTATGATGCATATAGCGAAAGCTCAGAACAAACATTGTCCTCCACTGTACCCAGAGAAGTGACAGCTTATGTGGTCAATGCAGATCCAGATGCTTCCAGTTCAGCTAGTCAAGAACAAAGAATAGCTGCACTAGAAGATAAGTTGAAGACCATGGATGAGATGGTCGCAAGTATGCATTCCATCATTGTGGCTCAGCACACAGTGCCACCGACCGTACCACTTGCAAATCCTGAAATCATAGTATCGTCGGTGCCTGTTAATGCAGGGCTGGGGGTAGCATCTCTTCCAGTACCTCCTATACAAGTCCAACCTACACCCAGTCAGTCAGGTGCAGGGGGTAGTGCTTATCATGCTGTTCCTCCTCCTAACACTGTGGTTCAGCATGCTCCTTCTACATCAGTGGAAGATGTCAATGAAGCTGTGAAGCTCCTGTAAATTCAGTTCGAAGCTTTCAAGAAGAAGGACAACTTGCAGAGGTTGGGGATCAAGCAACCTTACCCAGTTGAATGGAAGGAAGTCCCGTTTCCTCCAAAGTACAAGATTCCAACTATCTCGCTGTTTGATGGCAGCACATCTCCCAGTCAGTTCATCAACCATTTTGAGGTTATGACTGTTCAACTTCAACCAAATGACGCTCTTCTTACCAGAGTATTCGTCGGCTGTTTAGCTGGCGTAGCATACGATTAGTATAGAAGCTTGCCCGATGGTTGTATCACCTCCTTCTCTGGCTTAAAGCAAATCTTCTTGGAACGATTTTACGAGGGGATTAATGACATGACTATGTCAGCCCTCAATAAAATCAAACAAAGGTACAATGAAACTGCTGAGAGTTTTATTGAAAGATTCCGTCGAAAAGCTTTGAAAATGCCACCGGGAACTCCGGCTGCTGTCACCATAGACACCTGCAAGGGAAATCTATTGTCTATCATCAGCATGTGGACGGGGTCTACTCAGTTCCAAGATTGGCCATCCTTCATTGTCAATGCTAAAGCAGCTGAAGTTAGCACCGACAAATTCAAGCAGCTAGGGGTACAAATGTCTAACCCCGACCGGGATGAACATCAAACATCAGGCGGTGGCAATCGCCAGAACAACCGCAAACCAAAAAAAACTTTGAACATCAATTTGAACAAGAACAAAGAATCTCTGGCGGTTAACGTGGCTCCTCCTACGTCCACTTCTACTCCTTCAGCACCTCCACCGAGAGAACCTCGTCCTAAAGTAGAGTATTCCTTTGACGAGAATGACACAGCTAGCATTTTTGATTGCTTAATCAAAAGCAATAAAATCCAACTTCCAGATCCAAAGAAGCCCGATGAAGTCGGTAAGACTGATCATCCCAAGTACTGTGTCTATCACAGGTTTATCGGACATCCCACTCGAGCATGTTATGTGCTCAAAGGCAAAATCCAGGAGCTGGTCAACGCTGGCGTCGTCACTCTGTAACAAGACGAGAAGACTGTTACTTTAAACATGGTATCAGTTCAGTTCGGTGACTTTTTGCCCCAGATAGTGCAGCATGGCGTCATTCGTATCTCCAAAGCTACTCTTGAGATTGAGAATCTTCCTCCTCCACGAAGTGAAGGTCTCGTCCCCTTGTCTCTTGATAATGGCGAGATTATGTGGATTCATCCGGATCTTGCTTCAGAGTTCGAACTTCCCTCTTCCTCCAAGAAGAAAGATCGCTCCAAGAGCAAGACAAAGACTTGCAATATGGTGTCTTTTGACCTCATAGTTGACGAGGAAATCCAGTTGGGCACCAGGTCAGGGAAAGCTTATCTAAAGGATTATCCTGAAGCCCAAGAGAATCATGCTTCTTCCTCTGAACCTGCTCCGGTGCAGCCTGCTTCTACTGAGGATATTCCTACTGCTTCCTCACCGGTGGTGATACCCATTCCTCCCAAGCTGACGGTCGCTGACAAAGGCAAACAGCAAGTCCGCTTCGATAAACCTTTGAAGAAGACATCTCCTTCTAGACTTGAAAAGCCTTACAACTTCGATATTTTTGGCTCAGTTAGCCAATACACCGGCCCGGTTGTCAATTTTCGAGCTCTTACGTCTTTCTAAAGAGACTCGAGAAACTCTAAGTGAAGCTCTCATGCAAGCAGAAACTTGTCTAGCCCTTCTGAAGAAGCCTACAGCAGAGCCTGTCTCTTGCCTCCATTGTCATAGCGTGTTGGAGTTAATTCCAAACATAACTTTCACTCAAGATGACTTGTTAATGGAAGACAACAGGCATGACCGTCCTCTCTACCATACAGGATATGTCGACTCGATGAAAGTCGATCGTATTCTGATAGACCCAGGATCTGCCCTTAGCATCATGCCGAAGACAATGTTAGATGCGTTGAAGATCCCTGTACATAGTCTCTCCAGTACAATCACCACCATCCTTGGATTCAATCAAGGAAGAAGTGAACCTTTGGGCAAGATTCGCCTAAAACTCCAAATAGGCAATCTGCGCACAAAAGTGACCTTCTATATCATCGACAATCATGGTTGTTCTTATAATGCTTTATTGGGGAGACCATTTCTACATGAACACAACATTGTTCCATCAACTCTTCATCAATGTTTCAAATATGTTGATGACAATAGAGAAGTCCAGAAGGAGGTTGCTGATCTCTATCCTTTCAAAGGCGTTGAAGCATACTGCAACGACGCTCGCATGGACAAGGATGAATTCATGAAGGTTGTATTGTCTCTGGATACTGAAGAAGAATCAGAAGCAGTGCCTAAGGACACCCTCATCATTCCTGTCAAAGGGCGTGTTTCTCGTCCTCAATCCTCTAAGCCTCTGGTTGTTCACTTGCCAGTTCAGAAGAAACCAACAAATGATGATCAAGATCAAAGGGAGCTCACCTCTTCTGAGCCACTTGTTATCGACTTACGTCGTAACAAAGATAAAAAAGCAGCCTGCTTCTTCTGAACCCTTTGTTATTGATTTAACTCATAACAAGGACAAAAGGAAGCTCACCTCCTCTGAGCCACTTGTTATCGACCTCCGTCGTAACAAGCCTTCTTCACGTTCTTCTTCTCCCCCGCTTGTAATCAATCTGACCAAGCCTGCTAAGGCTAAAGGTCCTGTTGTAAATACGAATGTACAAATCAATGAAAAAGCATCAACTTTCCAGTATACTGATGTCATTTATCATACTAAATGCTATTTGGATATGTTAGATAGCTTCCAATCATTTACAATGGGAGTTGTACAATCTCTTCAAACGAAAGTCTCTTTTGAACACCCAGATGATTCATATCGAATTGTTCCTGCTCGAAAGAAAGGCGAAAGTCCAATACTTTTTTAGTAAAGGACCGGAACAATAATTCAGCTATACGGATGATAGCAAAGTTAACGACACGGGGTATCTTCAACTCCGTCGTTACAGTCAACAATCAAAAGACATCATCCGAAAGATGGGTTATGACTTTAAGAGTGGCCTCAACTACGGTAAAGGTAGAAGAACTCCTCTCCGTACGGCTGTTCCGAAAGGAAAGTCAGAGATGTACTACAGCAGGACTAAAAGAGGTCTCGGATATGCTTCACCTCTAATGTTATCCCCAGCAGGCTCTGAATCCGATAGTGAAGAACGTTCTAACTCTTCTGATTCTAGATTGTAGGATTCTGACACCAGCATCGGACAAGTTCATCGATTGACTGTATCTTCTAATATGGTCTCCTTCGAACTTCCAGAAGGCTATGACGAGGATATTGAAGAAAGTTCTGAAATAGATCCTTGGGCCCAACGAATGGATACCCAATGGGAACTCCGATTCGAACAAAGGAAACCTCCTACCGAAGATCAATTGGTTCAAATTGATGTAGAAGAGAACGGATCACCTCGTCCAATATTCATCAGCAAGAACCTTCCAGAAGAGGATAAATAAGAATTAATTCTTCTGATTAAAAAATATATTGATGTCTTTGCCTGGAGCTATGAAGACATGCTAGGACTGGATCCTAAAGTTGCTACTCACAAATTGAACATTCTGCCGAATACAAAACAGGTCAAACAGCAACAACGGTATTTCAAGCCAGAAATGATGGATGCAATCGACGATGAAGTCAAAAAGCTCATAGCTTGCGGCTTTATCAGAGAAGAGCAGCATCCTGATTGGATAGCTAATGTTGTTCCAGTTCTAAAAAAACTGGCAAAGTTTGAGTTTGCATTAATTTCCAGGATCTTAATGAAGCATGTCCAAAAGATGAATTTCCTTTCCCTATCACGGACGTCATGATTGACAACACCTGTGGGTTCGAAAGAATATCTTTCATGGACGAATTCTCCGGATACAATCAAATTCGGATGAATCCTGAAGATGAAAAGCATACTTCTTTCTGCACTCCTCGTGGAGTCTATTGTTATACTGTGATGCCGTTTGGTCTCAAGAATACTGGTGTAACATACCAATGAGCAATGAGTACCATCTTTCGAGATCATCTGTGCAAGACTGTCGAAAGCTATGTTGACGATATTGCTGTCAAAAGTCGTCTAAAGGAAGATCACATCCAAGACTTGAGAACTATCTTCAATCTCATGCGCCAACATCAACTCAAAATGAATCCCACCAAGTCATTCTTGGGTGTCTCTAGTGGCAAATTTCTCGGCTTCATCATTACCTCTAAGGGTATACACGTGGATCCCGAGAAGATCAAAGCCATTCAAGAGATGCGTCCTCCACGCAACCTAAAAGAGCTACGAGGATTCCAAGGTCGACTTGCGTACATCAGGAGATTTATTTCGAATCTGTCTGGATGCTGCAGACCATTCACTCAACTCATGAAGAAGGGTGTATCTTTCGTTTGGACCGAAGAATGTCAACGAGCATTTGACGACATCAAGCGGTATCTCATGACTCCACCGGTCTTGGTACCACCAATCTCTGGCATACCATTTTTAATGTATGGCCGTGCTATGGATCATTCATTGGGTGCTTTACTTGCCCAAAAGAATAAAGAAGGCCATGAACAAGCTATCTATTATCTCAGTCGTACTATGATTGGTGCTGAACACCGTTATAGTCCGGTCGAAAAAGAATGCCTAGCTCTCATGTTTGCTGTTCAAAAGACTCGGCATTATATCATTGGTCAAACTATTCATGTCATATCCCGAGTTAATCTTCTTCGGGTACTGATGAAGAAGCCCAGCACACTCAACTCTCGGCTGGCTACATGGGCCATTCTGCTAGCCCAATATGACATGGTATATGTTCCTCAAAATTCTGTCAAAGGTCAAGCACTGGCGAATTTCTTAGCAGCCCATCCTGTTCCAGAGACATCCAAACTTTACGATGAAATTCCAGATGAGACTTTAGAATCTAATACAATCTCTAAAGAATTTTCTACATGGCGTCTATTCTTTGACGGAGCATCCAGGATTGGACCCAATGGTGCCATTGTAGCAGGAGTCGAAGTTGTTCTCGTCTCTCCAGATGGGTCAGCCATATAAAAAATGCCTACTCCTTAGATGAGCCTTGCTCCAACAACGTGGCAGAATACAATGCTCTACTCATCGGCCTTCAATTAGCCAAACAATTGGACGTCGAGTATCTTGAAGTCTATGGCGACTCTAAGCTGGTTGTTAATCAGGTTAGAGGAACCTATGAAGTTCGTCATCAAGATCTAGTGCCTTATCATGAAGCAGCAATCAACATGGCTACGTCATTCAAAGCCTTCTTCATAGACTATGTTCGGCGAGCTTGCAATACTGAAGCAGATGCCTTGGCCAATCTTACGGCAGTCTTAGCTATCCCTATCAAAAGACAGCAAGTAGTGGTTATTTCTAATCGTGAGTTGTTTTGCATTAAAAAAAATCGTAATATTGAGTTCAGTAATCTTGCTGAAACCAATGTTATCAATGAAGACTGGAGAGTTCCTTTCATTGACTTTGTTGTTCATGACATACTTTCTGAAGATCCAAAGGAGGCCACGAGTATTCGTCGACGATCTCTACGATTCTACTACAACCAAACCACCAAGACTCTCTATCGACGGACTTATGACGGTCTTCTTCTACGTTGTCTAGCTGGTGATGAAGCGAAACAAGTACTGCGTGAAGCTCATGACGGTGTCTGCGGAGCACATCAACCTGGTCCTAAGCTACAGGATCGCATCCGACACATGGGTTATTATTGGCCCTCTATGGTATCTGATGCCATCGATTATGCAAGGAAATGTCGAGCTTGTCAAATCCATGCAGATTTTATTCATCAACCTTCAGAATTTCTGTATCCGACGGCTGCTTCCTGGCCTTTTGAAGCTTGGGGCATGGACATCATAGGTCCCATCAATCCTCCTTCTTCTAGAGGACATCGGTTCATACTGGCAATAACCGACTACTTCTCTAAATGGGCTGAAGCGATACCTTTGGCTGAAGTCAAGACCAGCAGTGTCATTAATTTCGTCAAACACCATGTCATCTATCGATTCAGTGTACCTCGACGAATCATCCATGACAATGGACCACAATTTATCAGCCAGAAGTTTACAAGATTCTGCGATGATCATAGGATTGACAACGTCGCTTCGACAGCCTACAATCCTGCTGCTAATGGATTAGCTGAAGCTTTCAACAAAACCATCATTCTTTCTCTCTGGTGTACGATTGTGAAGCTGTTCTTCCTCTGGAACTTCAAATTCCTTCTTTAAGGATTGCCATTGCTAACGAGCTTACTACAGAGAACAACGATATTCTTCGACTTCAAGAATTAGAAGCGCTCGATGAGAAGCGGCTATTAGCTCAACAGCATATTGAGCTATATCAAGCCCGCATCTCGAAGACTTTCAACCGCAAAGTTAAAGTCAGAGCCTTTCAGCAGGGAGAACTCGTTTTAGCAGTCAGACGCACTATGACTATGACTCACTCGAGCAAAGGCAAGTTTGATGCGAAGTGGGAAGGACCTTACGTTGTCAGTAAAGTCTTTTCGAATGGAGCCTATCAACTTTCAGAGTTGAATGGTCGAGTTGTAATGATGCCTATCAACGAAAAATTCCTCAAGAAATACTATGTATAAATGTAACAGAAATTTATGTAAATATGATCAGACAATTAATAAATAAAGTTTGATTTTTATTTCATCATAAGTGATGTTACATGATATCAAGGAAGGTCGCTATCGTCCTTCTCAATATTGGGACGCGGACCACTGCCATCCTTATCAAAGACATAATCAGCAAAAGAACTGAGGACTTCTTTGCTCGAACCTACCAGGAACTTTCAAGCAGCCATCCTCTTGGCCTCTTCCTCTTCAGTCTTTCCTGGTTCAAGCAAGAAATCCAGGATATCCCGCGGTGGTTTGGGTGCAGACGAACCTTCGCCTACTTCTGCCTGCTTTGGCTGAATTGGATCGGCAGTAAATTCTTCAGAGCCCGCTCCAACCTTTGGGGTGACTTCAACCTTCTTGGATGCATCTCCAGACGACATCTTTATGTTGAAAAGTGGAAATGATCATTCCTTACAGATTTCTGTTCCATTTATAGGCAGAGATTCTCAAGACAACGTTCATTCACATTCATCTGACGGTTCATCCGTTCATCCGACGGTTCGCCCGTTCATTCACATTTATTTGACGGTTCATCCGTTCATCATCATCCGACGGTTCGCCCGTTCATTCACATTCATTTGACGGTTCATCCGTTCATCCGACGGTTCGCCCGTTCATTCACATTTATTTGACGGTTCATCCGTTCATCATCATCCGACGGTTCGCCCGTTCATTCACATTCATTTGATGGTTCACCTATTCATTAATATCAGACGGTTCATCCGTTCATTCACATTCATCCGACGATTCGCCCGTTCATTCATTATCATTTGACGGTTCACCCGTTCATTCAATTCATTTGACGGTCTATCCGTTCATCCTGACGATTCATTTCGTTCATTTATTTCATTCACACCATTTTTGTTCATTTAATCAGTCACATCAGTCACTTATCATCCTTGATTAAGTTATCTATTGAAATAATAATATTCGACAAATTATATTCTGCCACGTCCACATTACCTCTGAGCAGATATAATGAATATAATTATTTTCTACAAAATCATCAAGAAATATATCATGTCCTGCACCTCTGAATATATTTTCTATCGCTATTATTTATATCTGAGTAAGATATGCAAGAAATAATAGAGCCACAACAAAATGTCTTTTATTGATCAAAATTTAAGACATTACATGCATAGTCTAAAGAAAGACAAGAAGATACAAGATGTTCTTTCTACTGAGACGGAGGCATCATCAGATTAGCAATTTGTTGTTTCAAAATCTGCAACTGTTCTTCGCGAGATGCCATCACTCTCCTCCTGGCCTCTTCCATCCCAGATTCTTCATTAAAAACGGGCATGGTTACCATTCGGCGAGTGATTTCAGCATCATGAGTTGCTACATACTCGTTTCTTTCCTGAGTTAGAGCATCAATTTATTGGACTGCAGTCTGATGCTCTGTAACTTTATTTTCCAGTTCCTCTTGGAGACGAGCAATCTCTACTCTCAGCTCGATAATCCTTCTCTCTCTTCTCTCAGCAGTTGAGATCACCGATTCCAACTTGGAATTATATTCAGCAGATTTAGTAGTATAGGCATCCAAGAGATTCTGGAGGTTCACTCTTTCAACTGCAGCTGCCTGAGCCATCTGTTCAAACTCTGCTTGTACTAAGGGTTCTATTTCCCCCTTATTGAGCTCTTTATAGTTCTTTATTAAAGCTTCCAGCTCATTTAATATGTGGTCAAGGAAAGTGGCCTGGGGCTCGTCACCTTGCTCCCTGATAGCCTTTACTAAGAAAGAGGTCGGACCTCTAACCATGTAAAAATCAGCATCTTCTTTGTCCATTATTCTATTGATCAAAGGCCCCAAGGACTAGAAGAAGCATTTAGTGAATGATTGGATGACAAGCTGATTAATCGCCAGAGCACCAGGAGTCGCAGCAACTCCTGTTGATGACGAGGCAGCAAGATGTTCAGTTGCTCAAACAGTAGGCTCTTTGAATAAGGGAACTAGAGTGGAGCTAGCTGCTCCTCCTGGTTGTTCTTCTGCAAAATTAAATATTGTCATTCTGCCTGTCATTTGTTATTGTCAAAAAGAATCGAAAGTGAAAACAGTCTTACCTTGGTTCGATCCAGCAACAGGCCTATCATCTGCAGGAATAGACTCTAGCTGAGCAGAAGTAGCCTCAGACACTATGGCCTGACTACTTCCTGCTTCA
Organism: Iris pallida; assembly: GCA_029216955.1. Lineage (NCBI taxonomy): Eukaryota > Viridiplantae > Streptophyta > Magnoliopsida > Asparagales > Iridaceae > Iris > Iris pallida. Next base: position 7,487,711 of record JANAVB010024994.1, read on the forward strand.
GAGCCACAAGATAAATGGCGGCTGTTACTAGCAATTGTCGTCGCCAGTACTATGTCCATACATGTTGGAGGAGCGGGAGAAGATCCGAGTTCTGTATGGATAAGAGTAAAGATTTTAGCTATCAAGCTACTTATTAAAAGAAGATCGCTAATTTCATTACAATACCTTCGGGAGCAGCAACTGGAGTTTTCTCCAAATCTACTTCTTCATCAGCAATCTTCTCTGGAGATATTGGCACCACAACCTCCTTTTCAGGAGTCGGAGTGTCATCAATAACTCGAGGAGATGTCTGGATATCAACATTCTCTTCCGGATTTTGTGTCTCATCAGCAGCTTCTGATGAGGTGCTCTCATCGTTTTCGGTGTCTTCGGGAACCTCTTCATTAGCAGCAGCAGCGGAATGATCAGTTTCTTCCTGATAATCGAAGTCACGATCATATAGAGCTTCGATCATCAAACGATCTTCCTCCTCATGGTTTGCTTCTGGTGTGGCAGGAAGATGAGTTTCCGCTGCTGTTGGCAATGGAGATTGCAAAGGTTCATGCTCTGTTTCTGCAATATTGTCTCTAGGCTCTATGGCCTCATCTCTCCGGTCGATCTCTTCTCTCTCCTCAATATCCTCCCTCTGTTCTAGACTAGGAGTTTTATGTCCAGCCTCAGAAATAGGGGTAGGAGATGGTAGGGTGGTTCCAGCCATGGCATTCATCACTACTGAAGATAAAATTTGCCTCGAAGGAGAAACTATTATATTCTGTCTTCTATCACTACAACAAAAAACCCTTTTAATGACGCTCGACAGGGAGTTTTAATGACGGCTGATACATAAGCGTTATCAAGTTGAAAAATATCTTTTTTCTATGACGGTTTGGACTAATTTTGGGCTTTTTATAACGTTTATAAAACAAAACGTCATTAATACTTTAGAGCGGTGGCAAACTTGTAATTTTTTCACTGTATAAAAGCTAAGTGGGAGAGAGAGAAAATTCATTTCTCATCCATTTTCTAAGGAGCAGCATCTCTCCAAACCTCTTCTCCCCCAATTTCCTCAAGAGTTAGGTTAGGGTTTCTGATCGATGGATCTTAGCCGAGGTGCGATCTCGACCATATCGGAGGGGTCGTCGGAGGACCTGAAGCCGGTGATGGAGGTCCGGCTGGTGAACACCGCACGCACATGCTGGAGATCGGCGGCGGGTGAGTGTTTCATTCATTAGTCCTGAGGAATATACGAAAATAAAGTCCCTCTCCCACTCGTACTCTCTGCTCCTCCCGCAGGAGCTCACCGGACTTTCACCATTCGCCCGCCGCCTCTTCAGCATCCGCAGCCTCAGCCAGAGGACCTCTCCGTCCTCCATGGCATCAGCAGCATCAGGAGCGGAGGGGGAGAGCTACCGGAAGTAGCCGAAGGAGGTGAAGCTTTGGGGAGGCCGGTTCGAGGAGAGCGTCACCGACGCCGTTGAGCGCTTCAGCGAGTCTGTGTCCTTCGACAAGGAGCTATACCACCATGACATCGCCGGCAGCAAGGCCCACGCCTCCATGCTCGCCCACCAGGTGCTCGACCTAAATCCCCTGTCCCTCTTAAACGAATCTCCACCGCTGATATACCACCGTTTCATTGTCAGTGCAGGGGTTGATTACTGAGAGCGACAGGGACAGCATACTCTTCGGCCTCGACGAGATCGAGAGGAGGATCGAGTCCGGGGAGTTCATCCTCAATGAAGCTACCTCCAGTTTCCTACTAGCTCATTTTTGGTTTATAATCTCTTTTAACATATTACCAATTTTTCATCTCAGCATTCTCAATTTTTGCACATTCATTTTTCAGGCATGTTTCATGATTGTCCAACATTGGACCCAAAGCATTCTTGTTTCTAACTGTATAAAACTTATTTCCTGAACTTCATAGGTATTCTCAGGTCATGTCTCTCTCTACAAGGACCTATCCTCTTTAACCATCTCAAACTAACTATGTGAACAATGTTTGCCTTGATATAAGCAACGGACTCAAAAGAAATTATAATGATAACTTGTAGGTACTTGGCCTAATTCTGCTACAAGTTCTCTAGATTTTTAGTTTTTTCTCTCTCCATATTTCCTTGTTAAAATCTCATTATTCGATACAATTTCACTAGCATACAAGTTTAGATATTATCTTGAATGTGCATCGTAAGTTTATCTTAGCTTCTTCAAAGAGTTCTGGATGCAGATATTTCATGTCAGCCATAGTGATAGGAAATGTATTTTGTGTCTCCACTATTGGTCCTCTAATCAGTTACTACTACATCATACATCTCCTTGCTCTTTGGTTAAACACACACTTTTGGAGCTCTCCTGTCTTATACATGTTAATCTTGGACTAACATGATACAGGACCATCACTTATTCCATCTTTGAAACATCTTTTTCAGTTTGTTTATTTTTTATGTTTTATTAGTTGTTCAGCACCTTCAGGCTTTTGGATTTGATAACTTCAGTATGGGAAAACATGGTGGATGCTACCTAGTTAAGTCAGAGAGTATATTGGTCTCACCTTTTAGTTCAAATCAGGGCATTATTTTGATGGTTATGTTCCCTATAGCTAGTAAAATTCTAGGTTAGTGTCTTCGCTTTATCTTGTTACAAATATGATGACCTCATTGGGGAGGACTGATTTATAGTAATGTCTATTTTTTCAAAGTCTCTCTTTTTGGACATGTTTTTAATTCTATTCTAGTAAGGTTGATCACAATATCTATTGTGTGTAATTTCGTTACATTCTTCTTGGTTTTGGATGAATATTTTGTGCTTCTTTGAGAAAATAATCATGAAAGTTGGTTTTTGATGAATTTTTATATAGAAAAATTCAGACTTTTGTGCATCTTTTGTGGGATTTCAGCTGTTGGTTTCTACCTAGAGTGTCGAGTTCTTTCTAATTTTGGTTTATTGTCTGAGTGAATCTTCAACTTATGCTGCAGCTCTGTAAAGTTTTATTGGAAAAAGCTGGGATTTTGCGATTGTTAGGATGCAATTTTTATGTTAATTCGCTTAGATTCCTAAGTTCTTTTTTATATGTTCTTTTTTTCCTGTTTCTGTAGGATTCATGTGAATTCTGGAAAAAAGCTTAAAAAGTTTTAGCCGTTTTGTTTGTGTGAATCTTAAACTTATTCTGCAGTTTTTGAAGTTCTGGGATTTTTTTTCCTTCATATTTTGCTATAGTTAGAATGGAACTTAGAAATGAAGTCTCTTGCATATGCTGATAATTGATGTATGTGAATTTTGTACAAGTTAGTCTAGGATCAAATTCCTTAAATTTACTTGTATGTTTTCTTTCTTTGACATGGAATTTGATATTAATTATGTAGATTTATGATGACAGAAATCCCTAATGTCACATGACTCACATCTTGAGTATAACAACACAATTTTAGGTTGTTCAGAAATTTTGTACAAGTGATTTTATATCCAATTTTATTTTGAAAACTGAAATTTGATCAATTATAGTATTGAAGTTTATGCTTGCTTAGAAGCTGATTGGTGGAAACTAGGATTGCAAAATACCTTGTGTGAAGTTGACAAGAACCGTTTCCTTAGTTCACTTTGCTTCTTGTTAATTACCGAATGGAAGAAGACATATCGCAGACAAACCATGTCAGGGCTCCATTGTAGTGGGAGCTTGTTGGGTTTATGAGTGGATTTGTCACTAGCTTCACTTTGGATTTAGACTTTGTTGTAGATCTTTAAGTGATATGCAAGTTATCATAAAATTATGTAGATTGTGTTTCTTATATGAATTTTTCTTCTGAATTCACCTAAATTTCGGAAATTTTTTTTATATATGCTTGATTTCCTTAGATTTGAGTAGGACTGGCATTTTTGTAACTATTACCAGAATTTTAACTTCGAAAATCTTACTATTTTCCATGGATTTCATATATTTCTTTACTATACTGTAATTGATATAAATCTTGTGAATTATGTAGAAGTTAGTCTAGGTTCAAATTTCGGAAAAGTTAGAAATCCTTACACTTTCTTTTCTCGAGATTATCTATTTCTGTTCAGATTAAGTTTCCTTACCTTTTAGTTGTGTTTGTTCTTTTTATTTTTATTTGAATGTTATGTTATTCATGATACTGCTGGGATTTAATGGAAATCTGGTGGATTTATAGGAAGACACATATTAGATGGCACATTTAGAGTATAAACTGAGGTTATTTGCAAATTTGATAAATGCGGTTTAGTTTCACTATTATATTGAGAATTCAAGTTTGATTGATAAATGATAGTGCTTCTACTATATTTATTTAAATCTAATGCTTGCTTAGAATGGTCAGGAACAAGTATGGGAGAGGAAACTTTTGTAGAATTTTTAGCTTGGCTGTTTCTTGATTTAGTTATTAAGTACCTTCTTCTAACTACAAGTTAAAATAGTTATGCTTAACATTCTGGGCTAAAAGTTTTTTTTTTTCAATTCACAGATATTACTTTCTCAGTCACTTAGAAGAACTAGGATTTAGTGACTCATTTGTACTGTGAAGTTGACAGGAACTTTTTTAAACTTACCTTGTCAATAGAACCAATCTTGACTAAATCTTCTCACCTTCCCTTCCAGCTTGGCTGGATATATGGCTCTATCTCGGAAGACATTTTATCTGTGTTGCGTCGAACGATGTCCGTGTTAAATAGACCATGGGTGCCTTTTCTTATTCTATTTCTCTTGCCATTGTACCCTGAAATCTAATCAACTCTACTTGCACGATTTTGATTTTTGTATTAATAGTAGAGCAGTAATTAATTCTGTGACTGGTGAATTGGAGGTCCTAACAAATGGCATAGAGGTGAAGCTGCAAAGGAATGCTTTTAGTGTGATTGAAGCCCCGACTGGTCTTGAGGAGAACAATGATGTTGAATGTGAAAATATGCTGTGGAATGGTTCTGATATATGTATTTGGATGTCCTATTTTGAAAAAATGTAATGAAGATGGTGATATATATTATGTATATTTGTAAATGGATTAAATGGTACTTTATAACATTTAGATGTTTTCTTGTGAATATGGTTCAAAATGAATGTTTTGAAATTGAATTGAGCAACATTGAGCATTGATCTATAATTTTTTGGAAAGTAATATATAAATGTGCAGAATTGAGCGTTATAAATGTACTGAATTGAGTCTATACAGATTATCTATTCATAACGCTTTCAAACTACGCTGAAAATAAGTGTAGCAGAAATTCATCATATTCATGACGGTTATTTTATGACGCTTTTAAAAAACATTTATAACACCCGTTTTCATAACGGTTGCTGTGGAAAAAAAAAGCGTCATGGTTTGTCATTAATGACGGTTTTTAGCCGTCATTAAAAGGTATTTCTGTTGTAGTGTATGTGCCAGCTTCTTCCTTCTATGTAGAGGCCTCTCAAGGCTCTCTATGTTTACTACATCGGCTTGTTTATGAACGGAAGTCGGTGTAGCGGCTTCATCTCGAGTGGACTCAGCCAATTGTCTGGATTGCGATCTCGTCGTAACCTTCTCTGAAGAATATTCCAGAATTAGTTTCTTCTTCACAATGGGGGCAGGAGGCTATTCCCTTCTTCTTTTCTTCTCCTTGGCTGGAGATTTAGCAACCTTCAGAGAGACTCTTATAGGTTGATTAACTTCCTCAGGAAAATTGACTTCCCTGGAAGCCTCCAGTGGATCATCCACTAGTTCGTGTTCCTCATCATTGTTAGGAGCCAGTACATCAGTTGCTCCCTTCCTCAGACGGTTTGCCGTCGCAAAACTATCCACAAGGCTAAAGTTTTCAGCAAAAGTGTTGGCAGCTGTATAAAACTGTGAATATGTGTACAGCATTTTTGGACCAGCATTATTCCTGTGTGGCATCGAGAACACTGCCCGTGTGTCTCGAGCATTGTAGTAAGCCCACGCTCTGGCCCCGTCGATCAAGTATCATGTTCCTCGTAAGTAAGTTATTGCATTCCCCACGTGGAACTGGTCATATCCAAATTGTCGAGCGAAGCGACTCGGCAAATATGGCTCCAGAAAGTATTCTTCCTCAAATGTATATACAAGATGTGACGGTCTGATTGCCTTCAACCATTCAAAAGTTATTCGACCTATAGGCTGCCTCCCAAGGTCAACCATGTTTGGTGCCATAAATTCATAACCTGTTGGAGGGGGAGTACAAAGAAAATTCCATCCTCTGCCTAGGTTTAAAGTGCGTCTGCAATCTTTCAGGCTAGTGTATAGCCATCGGCTCTGTGAGAACCAGCGCAGAAAACTGCCATCCACTGCCCCCATGGCAGGATTCATCAGAGATGGATGGTGCAGGAGTAGCCATCCGAATAAGTAAGTGTACGGTAATTCCAGTCTGGAGAAAGTACCTTTATCACACTTACCCTTAAGCATGGAATCTACATACAGACGAAGACCCGTATTTATTCTGCAAGTCATCACTGATAGTAGATCCATCCGGTAGCCGAAGACTAACCGGACAGCAGCAAAAAGGACACCGCGGTGGAAGCGGTCTACAGCACTTGCCCCAGGCATGACGAAGCGGCGGAGCCAGTACGACAGAAATCCTGCTAATTGGGCTTCTTTGGACATGGACCTGTAGCCCATTCTTACATGGCTCTCAATAAAATCTCCAACTTTAAGAGGTGGATATTAATGTTCATCCTCTACTAAAGTATCCAGTCTCTTATTCTCCTCCATTAGCTTTATCACTTCACTAGGGGTGAGAGGTTGGAAGAAGTCTGGATTGCAGGAATCATGTTCTTTTGTCTTTTTCTCAATAACATGGTTGAGAAAAAGATAAGTTAGCCATTTCGAAGAATAGCATGTACCAGACGAGCTACTCTTGCAGTAGAAAGAGCATACGTTGTAATGGCATAGCAACTCGTCAAAGACTTCTATCATCTTCGAATTCTCTCGACGCAGTCTCTCTAACTCGTCGTTGGTGGGGACATACACCTCGTAAGGAAAGTCTGCCATTGGTAAATACGAGATATACTTCATCTCGTGGAGAGCCAACCCCATCTCTCCGCAGGGCGTCATGAACGTCCCTGTCCTGTAATTGTACCTCTCTGCCAGTGCCAAAAACAGATGAGGGTTTGGGTAGAAGCCATATACGGTAGCATGTACCGCTTCATACAGTTCAATCTCTCTGAGTTTATCTCCAAACTGAACTAGTATCCAATTTGCTATACTGCTCCACCTTTTGATGTCTGGGTTTACCAGACCTGTCAACCGGATGTCTTGATCCGGGTAACTGCCTTCAACCTTTGCGTACTCATTCGCAAAGATTGGGATCCTCACAGGCATTAACAGAAAAGAATTCTCCGGAGGGATGCATCCTGGTTTCAATCCTCTAAGTAAAGTATTGTGTTCTTCTGAGGAAATATAGAACATGTCTCTGTTATTCTGGTCCTTCTTGACGCAGATTTTTCCAGTCCGAGCCTGCTGAAGAGGAGTGATGTCCGAGTCCATTCTCCTGGGTAGCTAGCATGAGCATATCGTGCCAAAGGAAGGCACCTGGCAATATCTGGTAGCAAAATCAGTTTCTCCTTCCACTGAAAAGTTCTTTTCTCAACACGTGGTCGTGGTTGAGAACTTTTGTCAATTGCTTCACCAAACAGGAACATAGGTTTTCTGTAGGTGACAGCATCAACAGTCTGTAAAGGCTGTCCATTCATCAGGCATAGCAATGTATCATTATCTTGTGCTATCAGAATAGTCTGGCGAGAGGACGGAAGTGCATATTGCGAAAAAAGTACGTGGGACAAGTCCTCTTTGAACTCAGATTCTGAAAGAGTTCCTACAAAAGTTTCATATTCGGGATCTTCTCTGGTATTCACTGCATCAAAACAGAGAAAACAGAAATTCAGTACAAGTATAATAAAAAATGCTATTATCAGATTGGGCAACCATCAGATTGCGCAGCCATCAGATTGTGCAGCCATCAGATTGCGCAGCCATCAGATTACGCAACCATCAGATTGCACAACCATCAGATTACGCATCCATCAGTTTGCGCCAGCATCAGATTGCGCTGGCAATCCTGCGCAAATCAGCAGATTGTGCTGACTTTTGACAGCGCAGTTCAACCGATTGCGCAAGAAAGTATTCTTCATAAAAATGAAGAATAACTAGTTCGTGCAACCAAGACCCTAAAAAGGGTGGCGCATTATGATCACATCTCTAAAAAGAGATGGATTTTGAAGATCAGTGAAGTCGAAAAAACTCTAAAAAGAGTTTTCGATTGAATCATCTACCTAGTAAAGCGGGATGTGCAGTCTCATGTCGAGAAGGACGGGGCGCAACCCTAGCCGAAGTCTCGACGGAGGCCTTGCCCTTGGCAGCGACGGAGGATCGCTTGGGGGCCATGGAGATCGACGAGGAGAATCGAGAATACTCAAGAAACTTCTCTTTTGATAATTCGAAAGCAAGTAAAGAATGACAGTGAGAGAATGAGGAACTATTTATAGTTTTTCAAAGGAGAACGGCCGCCTCAGATTGCGCCGAAAAAGTAGGGATCGACTCATCCGATTGCGCAGACAGCTCATGCGCAACTTGATTTTAAAATTTGAAATTCAAAGTATTTCGAAACTTTGAATAAATTCAACTTTCGAAAACTTTAAAGGGGGTCTTGTAGGTCCTAAAAAAATCAAGTTGCACCTATTAACAAAGTCAGAAAATTAAGAAATACAACTTTCAAATGAACTGCGCAAACATCAGATTGCGCATCATTCAGATTGCGCACACCAGACTGCGCACACAATATATATATATATATATATATATATATATATATATATATATATATATATATATATATATATATATACTGTCAATCATACACCGCACGTACGATTACTAGGCCATAAATCCTTGTATCAACTTTCCAAGCAGATCACATGTTGAAACTAGTGCTCACTCACTTGGATAGATAATTTCTGATTATTGTACATGTGTTTCATGCTCTTATGTTATTTATAGTTCTTTCATGCCTTGTTACATTCATGTACATGTTACTTTATCTTGTATATTCTCTCTATTTACTGGTACATAGTCTTTGTCATTTACTGTAACTGTATTAGAGGTGTACTTCACTCCAATTCTGACTAGATATATTTTTTCCAGATGCTTTAGATGATGAGTGCCCTACCTACTACGACCCACAGGATGTAGTAAGAGTAGATCGGGAGACACTGATTCAGGAGGGCTTAGCTCCAGCCGAGGAGGCTCTAGTAGCAACTCAGTTAGACTAGTTCTAGTACTGGATTTGTCTCCAGCTTTATGACTCATGACATGTTATTTTTGAGACTTATGTTATTGAGATAGTTGATACTTAGACTCTCTTTTGGACTTCTATCATGTTTATGATAGACTTCTCCTGGATATTTCATATCATGTCTTTACTTCATTATCGTGCCAATATCTTTCTTATAGTCAACGTGATTGAGTATGAATATTATCATTATTTGTCCTCCTTTTGGAATTGAGATATCATTGACATGTTATGATACATATTCATTGTGTTGTTAGTTAGCAAAGTAGACCTTCTACTGCCGATGCTGCAGTATAGGCTGGACATGGTCTCGCACTTGTGGCCTTACATCGGGTGCGGATCGTGACACTCGTAATACTTACCGTCCAATGCAGGAACTTAACTTTTACATGTCCAATCCAGGGACTTACCATACATGGTGATGCAACAATCCCAATATTTGTTAAACATAAGCATCATATATTCTTTTACAGGAAGTTACTAGTAATGTGAGTACTTATTTTTCATTATCTTTTTGAATTTCTTTATTAGGTATCATTGATCTGTAACGCAATGCATTAACAAAGTAAAGCTTTTGTTATGCGTGAAGATTATGAATTGGAGGATCAAAGCCACTAATTGTTCGTGAATTGTCGAGAGATAGAGATCTTTCATACGACGATCAAGCTTCGCCTATTTGTCACCTACATTTGTATCAACAACGATTTTAGTACTCTTCTTCTCTTTAACGATTTTAGTACTCTTCTTCTCTTTCTCTCATAATTCGATATGGATGTGAAAATCAGTGTAGGCATACAATAAAAACATCTATAGAAAACATTCATATAAATGCATCTAAAACCAACAATGAAAGCAACAGCAACAACAAAACATAAATGAAAAGGTTTAAGAAAGAGACATTTTCCAAGACACGATTCACTGCATATAGGGCAAAATTTTAAAGAAGCATATCCAAAATGAGGAAAGGGTCTCAATTCACTTTGTTCCGATTAGTCGATACCGACAAGATTTTGTTAGCCTAATGCTTTTTATCATGCTTTTGAATATGGCTAATCAATTAAGTTTAACATTATGATATCACTAATAATCATAAAATCACTTAACATTGTCCTAATATACATACCTACTATTATACATATTATTGTGTTCGTCTAACATGTTTTACAACCAAGCAGTAAGCAAGATATAACATATGTAGTGCCCCGCTCTGCGAAAGCACTATATAGACAGAGAAATCTGATTGTTGGCTCTGAAACAGAAGACGATTGGTCTGAATGAGTGGAGAATGACTATACTTTCTGATTCTTTCACGCCTAATAAGAATCTATGTTTTTGAATGAATGCTTTGGTAATGTATGCTTATAAGAGAATTTATATGTTGTCATGCTAAAGTTAGAATGTTGTTGCCATGCTAAAGTGAATGCAAATTGAAGATGACTTTGGTGCGTATGCATAGGTAAAAGAATAAAGCATAGCATCCGATAGAGTCTTGTGCATGAACTAGTATACATCGGGACCGTATTTGACGCACAATCAAGGCTACTGAATGGATATATCCCCTAGCCATACTTTGCATCACTAGCATACCATCTGACCATATCTGACGCGTAGTCAAGGCTGCTACCAGATATACCCTCTAGTGACACACCACGACCGAGAAACTAATAACCCATAACTGGGCAACCACTGAGGCCAAAATGGGATACCTCATACACCTACTACTATTCTTCCCATCAATGTATTGCACAATTCATATCCATAACCCGGACAATCCATATATCAAATGCAAGTAATCCTACCTAGATACGACCTAACTATCCATTGAGTCAACGCACCAAGGGTCAGTCGATGCACAACTCATGCATATGAATCCTCACTCATGGTGTCGGATAGTAACACGTGTCAAGGTCATAGAAGTTATATCAATAACTTCCCAACTAATAGTAAGTCCACTAACCCTAGGTTAACTCACACACCCAAGATATCAAAGTCCACATCGATGGCAAACTCCATGGCACCCAAGTCAAGCTTGGACGCACACAACTATAACTGTAAACAACAAGCACAGAAATAAGACTTAATTTAAACAGGGAACAAAGGCAAGGTATCTTACTGAAACTTCGGAAACATGATAATCATCGGTTCGGCTCCAACTGTAGTCGAATAATCGCGAACACCTAAAATATAAATAAATGCTAACTCAAATGTCTCGCACATACCATGTATACACTTACCTTATATAGCCTCTACTTAGGCATAACCTACCAAACTAGTTTCTATCCAATATAGTCATATAATATTATGTTACCTTGGCAAAATAATCTATAATTTAAAAATAATTGCTTAAATTATATATATATATATATATATATATATATATATATATATATATATATATATATATATATATATATATATATATGAAAAATATCTAAAGTTAATACAAAATATATATATATTAGGTCGCAAAAGCGCGCGACCCTTCCCCTTCTCCCCTAGCGGCTCCTGATCCGTCGGCTCCACAGCTGGCTGCCCCCGATCTCGTGCAACCCTGCCACCTGCTTAAGACGACTCCAACCACTTCACAGTCATTTGTTCTACCACTATCCTCCGCCCCCTACACCGTTCCAGACATAGAGACATCCACCACTACCACCCCCCACCCCCTCCCCCCACCATACCCCCTCATGCCCCTGAGGATGTTGCTTGGTCCACGCCCTCCTCGGTTGCAACTCCAGCGGGGACCCTCGGCTGCCCTAAGCATCTCCTCGAGGCCCCGGAGGTCGCCGAGTCTATTCCCCCTTCGGGGGTCAACCAGATCCAGGCACAAAAATCCTTTGCGGCCACGGTTAGGGTAGAGCCACCCATTTCCCCTCCCTGATGCTCCCCTCTAAGGAACCAAAGTTGAATGTAGGTATGCCTATGATTGAGTTTGACGATAGAGACGTTGCTTCCCTTCTGATTCCGTTCCGATAGGCATTGGTCGGAAAATTCCAGGGGTTCTACCCCTCGATCGCAGCGATCAGGGCAGCATTTGATTCCACCCGCTTTTTGAGCACGGTCGACATTGGAGTCATTGACTCCAAACATCTACCGATCCGTTCGTCGTCGGAGGAAGACTTTCTTAGACTTAGAAGTAATGTAACTTGGTTCATCTCGAGAGCTCTGATGAAAATATTTAGATGGTCCCAACATTTCAACCCAACCAGGAAAACTCTGATTACTTCTGTCTGGATTTCCTTCCCTGGACTCCCTCACTTCCTCTTTGCCAAGTCTTCCCTGTTCAACGTGGCGAAATGCGTATGCACTCCCCTGCAACTGGACAGAGCTACCAAAGACATCACTAGGCTCAGCAGAGCCCGTCTTTGCGTAGTTCTTGATCTGAGCAAAGCTCATTGACAACAAATCCGCATTGTTCTTCCGGAAGGAGGTACTCATGTACAACAAGTTGAGTATGAGGACTTGCCCCAGTATTGCAGTTACTGCCTTCACCAGGGACATCTACTTGATAACTGCCCTTTGTCGAATAACAAAACTCAATATAATGTGAAGGAGACAACCTCCTACCAGATGCATATATTCAAGGAAGGGGCGGATGGATTAGGGGTTGGGGAGAAGTTTAACTCTTTGGTGGCTGTACCAGGGCATACAGGCACTAGCGGGGGTGAGCAAGCAGGCAGACTTAGTGCACCCATCGATCCTCCTTCTTTTTCGGAGAGGGACGACACCGATATAGCAGAGGGGTGTTCAGGTAGCCTCCAGCCTGGTATGCAGCATCCTAGGTCGAAGTCAATCGATGCTAATGCGGGGATCACTCCGGCAGTACGACAGAAGAACATCATCATGTCCCTTCCGGCGAGCGAGCATATTTCCGCTTCCAACTCTTTGAAAGACAGGGGGACACTAAAAATGGTTGCAGTCGATCTTCCCCTGGAGTCGAATCAAAGCTCTAGTGTAGACGGATATGGAGAGATAGACAGTAACTTGTTCGACGTCCCCAAACGTCGGTGCAAAGGCAAACATTGAAAGTAGAGAGAAGCAAAACAAGAAGCGGCGGAGGGTTACTCGACATTGACCAGATCATTGCGTCAAATACGGTCCCGATGTTATGCTTTATTCTTTTACCAACAATAAGAATCTATGATTTATTCTTTTACCTATGCGTACGCACCAAAGTCATCTTCAATTTGCATTCAATTTGCATTCATTCAAAAACATAGATTCTTATTAAGCGTGAAAGAATCAGAAAGTATAGTCCTTGTCCACTCATTCAGACAAATTGTCCTCTGTTCCAGAGCCAACAATCATACCGGGTCTCAGGCGAGTACATTCTCTAATAATTTTTCATTTATGATATTTTCTATGTTTTTTGTATTTAGCATAGATATCCTTGATTTCTTGACACATTGGTTACACGGATTGGTATTTCCTAGATCCCGTCATGAGATGTTATTCCTTGTATATCTTGGTGTACCTTGTGCTTGCCTTGTTGTTGTTCTTGTGCATTGTATTGACATCGATTCCTGTGAAGGCTCACGATATTCTCAGAGAATTCCGTGACGTAACGTACCATGGTTGGATCCACTATACTAGTTGGGGACAGGGAGTATTAGCGTAGATATGTGATCATACCCTCCTTGTATCAAGTATTGTTCCTTGAATAGTGTTAATCATACACCGCACGTACGATTAACTAGGCCATAAATTCTTGTATCTGTCACGCCCCGATCCCGGAGGATCGAAAACTAGCCAATGGGCGTGATGTCGTACAAGTCTAGATTGTACCTGTACAAGGCAAAACCATTACAGTTTCTGGTATTTCCAAAAACATCGACAACGCAGCAAAACCAAGCAGATAAATTAAAGTCTCGCAAGATATGAAGAAATGTATCTCTTTATTGATAATCATAATGGATTACAAGACTTGCAGCGGAATACAGAGTTTAAAACTGATTATAAGACTCTTGAAATAGCCAACTGAATGTATACACTTGCCCCTTTAGGCTACAACTGAATACACTGACTTCTTTACAATGAACTTGCCAATTTGGCTACAATCTCACTAGTACAACTGAGTTACACTGTTCCATACATTATGTCCCTTATAGCAGAAGACATCGTCTTGAAAGAAGAGCTTCTGCACCCCCATCCGAATCATCGATGCCAAGCACTGATCAAACGATTTCCGCCATACGCAATCACCTGTAATACTGCCCACAACTTGGGTCAGTACATCATCAATGTACTGGCGAGCGGTACTGGCCCATCTCACCTAAAAAGACAACACTAAGTAATCATGTTATAGAACATTATTAACAGTGGTCTTTCTCGTTGCCTTAGGGTCAATTTCATATTTAAAGCCGACAAGAAGTAAAGCATGCAAATCTCATAGCCAACACAATTTAAAGCATGCAGTTATCACCCTTTGGTGATTCTTACCCACGGTCGTGTAGCCATCCCTGTACATTTATAATACTTATTCAGCCTGCACAAGACATTGTTAGAAAACAATATCATGATTCAATATAAATATAACCGTTCAGGTGATTCTTACTAACAGCCGACATCCTTCCCTGTATTTGAGTAATAACTTACTCCGCCTGCATAAGATATCATTAGCACTTGACCTATCTATATGAAGATCACTGGCGACACGCCATCTTGGACCGTCTTACAGGTATACGGCGCCCGTGCGGGTAGCTAGCCCCACTGAAGGTCCCGTATACCGTGCTACTACTTCAGCACTGTGCTACTACTTCAGCAGTGGTTTCCCTAGGACGAACCGATTTCCAAGGCCCAGGAGTACCGTTCGAGGAACCACCTTGTCGACAAGTTGTCCATGACCATGCAACTATATACAACTTATCTATGAAGAAACATATAATGCATGATAAGGAAAACTAAGTAAAACTCATCATTCTTATTCGTATTGCCATCTTGCCATCTTTCTATGGTCTTGGCGTAATCAACGTTCTACATCGGCGACGGGATAATAGAATGTTGTTACCCAATCCCTTTGCCACATCATTGATACCATACATCTTTCCAACCAACTTAATATACTCACCGCCCAATTCCTGGGACTTAGCATCTGTTTATCATACGTTCATTCGGACGTAATTCAAGCATACTCACTGCCCAGTTCTTGGGTCTTAACATCTGTGTTACCATCTATTCATCGAGCTAAGGCTCAATATACTCACAGTCCAAGTATTTGGGACTTTGCTTCACCTGTCATGTATTTCATCGCAACATTGTACAAGCATACAATTCATCTAGCAATAACCGTTTACGTTCAGGTGATTAATATATTTCATTATCTTCTTAATTCCATACAAGGTGTTGTTGAGCAACTCAGTAAGAAATATAGCATACTATCCTTTATTTTAAGCGTGAAGCTAAAGGATCTTCGAAGGGTTCAACACTACTCACATTCATAGGACGATTTTCGCCACGATCGCATAGCCTTCCAAGCGATCCTTCGCATATTTCCAAGTCCAACAAGGCTTCATCGAACCAACCATCCATCATAAGGCATCTTGTGGGTCGGGGCACTACAGTATCAACTTCCCAAGCCGATCACATGTTGAAACTAGTGCCCACTCACTTGGATAGATAATTTCTGATTATTGTACATGATGTTTCCTACTCTTATGTTATTTATAGTTCTTTCATGCCTTGTTACATTCATGTACATGTTACTTTATTTTGTATATTCTCTCTATTTACTGGTACATAGTCTTTGTCATTTACTGTGAGTGCCCTACCTACTACGACCCACGGGATGTAGTAAGAGTAGACCGGGAGACACTGATTCAGGAGGGCTTAGCTCCAGCCGAGGAGGCTCTAGTAGCAACTCAGTTAGACTAGTTTTAGTACTGGATTTGTCTCCAGCTTTATGACTCATGACATGTTATTTTTTAGACTTATGTTATTGAGATAGTTGATACTTAGACTCTTTTTTGGACTTGTATCAGGTTTATGATAGACTTCTCCTGGATATTTCATATCATGTCTTTACTTCATTATCGTGCCAATATCTTTCTTATAGTCAACGTGATTGAGTATGAATATTATCATTATTTGTCCTCCTTTTGGAATTGAGATATCATTGACATGTTATGATACATATTCATTGTGTTGTTAGTTAGCAAAGTAGACCTAGACAGCGTTCTACTGCCGATGCTGCAGCGTAGGCTGGACATGGTCTCGCACTTGTGGCCTTACATCGGGTGCGGATCGTGACACTCGTAATACTTACCGTCCAATGCAGGAACTTAACTTTTACATGTCCAATCCAGGGACTTACCATACATGGTGACGCAATAATCCCAATATTTGTTAAACATAATCATCATATATTCTTTTACAGGAAGTTACTAGTAATGTGAGTACTTATTTTTCATTATCTTTTTGAATTTCTTTATTAGGTATCATTGATCTGTAACGCAATGCATTAACAAAGTAAAGCTTTTGTTAAGCGTGAAGATTATGAATTGGAGGATCAAAGCCACTAATTGTTCGTGAATTGTCGAGAGATAGAGATCTTTCATACGACGATCAAGCTTCGCCTATTTGTCACCTACATTTGTATCAACAACGATTTTAGTACTTTTCTTCTCTTTAACGATTTTAGTACTCTTCTTCTCTTTCTCTCATAATTCGATATGGATGTGAAAATCAGTGGAGGCATACAATAAAAACATCTGTAGAAAACATTCACGTAAATGCATCTAGAACCAACAATGAAAGCAACAGCAACAACAAAACCGAAATGAAAAGGTTTGAGAAGAGACATTTTCCAAGACACGATTCACTGCATATAGGCATTCATTTAAAAGGCGCGCCTAGGCGCAAGGCACGGCGAGGCGCAGGTTGTGCGCCTGAATGTAAGCTAGGCGCACCATCATTGTTAGGCGCGCGCCTAGAGCGGGTAGGCGCAGGCGCCAGGCTCATGCCCAGGCGCGCCTGATGAGTATTATTAACAGCTGTTCGTTTTTTTTTTTTTCCTAAACTTAAACTAACGTGTTATATTCCTATCTTTACTTGACAGGAGAGAGAGAGAGGACTTAAAGACCTAAATCTAATCGAAGGAAAACCTAAAGCCGCTGCTGTTCCCTTCTCCTCTCCGCGGAAGAAGCTACCTCCAACGTCCCGTCTCCACCGACTTCCTCTCTCCTTCCCCTCTCCACCGACATCCTCTCTCCACCGACGTCCTATCTCCTTCCCCTCCACCGACGTCCTATCTCCTTCCCCTCCACCGACGATTCTCCTCGAGGGCCGCAGTAGCAAGGCGGGAGTCTTCGACTCTTCGATCGATTCTCCTCGGGGGCAGCAGTAGCTAGGCGGGAGTCTTGATCGCTGACAGCGGCTGCAGAGTCTCAACTCCAAAATCAGGTAACTTTTCTTTAGAATAAATTTTATGTAATTTGCAAAGGATTTCTTCTATTGTCTGAATAAATTTTTTCTTCTACTGTCTGAATTTTTTTTCTTCTACTGTCTGAATAAACTTTATGTAATTTCTTCTTCTATTTTCTGAATCTTTTGATGCCTCTGGACAGTAATGATATTTGTTATGACTGTGATATGTGTTCTGATTAGAATTTTGTCCAAATGTTTTCTGTATTCTGATTTTGTGCATATTTATAAAGATTTAATGATATTTGTTCTGATTAAAATGTTATTCAAATGTTGTTCAAATGTTGATGGCGTATGGGGCAGCAGACGTAAATGTCGACTGCAGGTGGAAAAAGTTCTAACAAAGATCCTGCATGGAATTACTTTGAACAACCAGATCCTAAAGATCCGAATGCCACAAAATGTAAATTTTGTGGTAAAGTAACTAAAGGAGGCATATATCGCGGGAAGCAACATTTAGTTGGCGGGTTTAGGAATGCTAAAGCATGCCCACGTTGTCCACCATCGGTGAAGCAAGAAATTGCCGAGCTTATGAACAAGAAAAAACAAGACAAAGATGCGAGGAATATGGCTCCAGAAGATGATGGCTTTCGGGTTGATGGAAGTTCTGATGATGAAGACGTGGTCCACGCGGATAGGGGTGGACCGGTCGATCACAGCTCAAGCAGAAAAAGAGCATATTCATCTAGCGTAGGCAGTATTGCAAGCAACCCCAAAGGGCCAAAACAAAAGGGTCCAATAGATGTATGGTTGGCTCCTGATCCAGAAAATACTACAAGAAAGTCAAGGCAACCAAAGTTAAATGAAAATGATGCTGCAAAAAAGGAGTTGAGGAAGCGCGCTTGTAGGAGTTTTGCAAGATGGATGTATGATGCGGGAATTCCATTCAATGCTTGCAGTTATGATAGTTTTCAAGTTTTCATTCAGGCGGTGGGTCAGTATGGTCCGGATATGAAAGCGCCTACACCTCATGAAGTTAGAGTTCCCCTTCTCAAGCAAGAGGTGGAAAACACCCGTAAAGCAATGAAAGACCATGAAGAGGCATGGGTCAAGTATGGATGTTCCATAATGTGCGATGGGTGGAAGGACAAGAGAGAAAGGACATTGATTAACTTCTTAGTCAATTGTCCCAAAGGAAGCATGTTCTTGGAGTCGGTTGATGCTTCAGCATATGCAAAAACTGGCGAAAAGTTGTTTGAGCTACTGAGTAATGTGGTTGAAAAGGTTGGTGCAAGCAATGTTGTCCAAGTTGTCACTGATAGTGCTTCTAATAATGTTTTAGCAGGTATAATTTCATTTTATTTTAGTTGTACTTTGAAATTTTAAATTTAACAATATAATAAATATGTGTTAGTATGTTACTAACATATTTGTTCTCTTTTATAATAGGGAAATTTTTGGAGGCGAAGTATCCCACGTTGTTCTGGACACCATGTGCTGCTCACTGCCTAGATTTGATACTAGAAGACATATTCAAGATACCTCGGTTAAAGAAGACATTTGAAAGGGCTACTATGGTCAGTAGCTACATCTACAACCGCTCTGGTGTGGTAAATATGTTGAGACAATTCACAGACAAAAAAGAGTTGCTTCGACCTGCGAAGACTCGATTTGCCACTGCCTTCATCACTTTAGGCCGAATGCATAGCCAAAAAAATAACCTTAGAAAAATGTTTACTTCCGAGGAGTGGACAAGAAGTAAGTGGGCAAAAGAGGCAGGAGCAAAAAAGGTTGTCGAAGTAATTTTGATGCCTTCATTTTGGAACAATGCAGTTTATGCACTTAAGGTATCCGGTCCTCTTGTGCGTGTGCTTCGCTTGGTAGATGGTGAAAGAAAGCCTCCAATGGGATATATATATGAGGCCATGGATCGGGCCAAGGAAGCCATTGCCAACTCTTTCAATGGCGATGAAAGCAAATATAATGATATTTTCAAAATCATTGATGATAGATGGAATGTTCAGCTTCATCGTCCTTTACATGCTGCCGGGTGGTACTTGAACCCGGAATTCTTCTATAGAGCGGGTCAGATAGATGCAGAGGTGATGACCGGATTGTATGAATGCATAAGAAAGTTGGAACCCGATCCTCAAACCCAAAATAAGATTGATGATGAGCTGCCATTGTATATCGAGGCACAGGGGATGTTTGGAAATTGCATGGCTATTAGAAAGAGAGCAGAGAAATCACCAGCGCAATGGTGGTCTTTATATGGGCAATTGGCACCGACCTTACAGAAATTTGCCATTAAAATCCTTAGCCTCACTTGCAGTTCATCTGGGTGCGAACGTAATTGGAGCGTGTTTGAAAATGTAAGTACTAAGTAAATTGTTTTTCTTAATAGTTAATACTAATACTTAATAAGTTCTTGCAACTTCTAAGTAATCAATGTAATCTTCAATTTTTTTAAATACTAATAGTTGAACTAAATTGTTGCAGCTTCATACTAAACGAAGAAATAGGCTGGCTCAAAGTCGTTTGAACGACTTAGTTTTTGTTAAATATAATCGAGCATTAAAGCGTAGATTTGAGCTACGTGACGTCATAGATCCTATCCTCGTAACTGACATTGATGAAAGCAATGAATGGTTAACTGGAAAAATGGTGGATGATGAGGATGAGGATGATGAGATGGTTTTTGGGGATGATGATTTAACATGGCATCAGGTTGCTAGGGCTGCAGGAGTTGGAGAGCCTAGTTACCCACTTAGATCAAGGCCATCATCTTCGTCAAGGATGCCACAACCACCACGTCGCTCGGCTAGCCGTCTGCATGAAGAGGAGGCTGAGAAGAGTGATGAAGCCGAGCAAGAAATTGAAGAAGAAGAAGGAGAAGGATTTCAAGAGGAAGAAGAGGAGGAGTTTGACGAGACTATCGAATCTGACGAAGACTAGAAATCTGTTGATGTTTGTTTTGTTGGATGTTGAATTGTTGATGGATTTTATGTTGCTATCTTTTGATGTTTTGAATCTGTTGATGTTTTGGATCTTTAGTTGCCTGGCCCTGCACAAGTGTCCTTGATGCTATACAAATTTGCTTGCAGGATGTTAATTTTTTTGCTCATTCTTTTTTGTCTTTGATGTTTTTTTTGTCTTTGAATGTCTTTAAATGTCTTTGAATGTCTTTACAGGATGTTAATTTGCAGCCCTGCAGGTTATATATAAATGTCTTTGCTCAGTTTTTTGGTCTGCACAATTTTTTGCAGCCCTGCAGGTTATATATGAATGTGTTGCTGCAAATTTTTTTTGTCTGCACAAATTTCTTTGTCTGCAGGTTATCTAATTGTTATACATTAGATCAGACACTTTCTTTGTCTGCAGGTTATCTAATTTTTTTCTCCTGGCTCAGGAACATCTTCCATGATGTGTGTATGTAGTCATGTGATGCTTCTTTGCTGCTTGACACCACAAGGAGGTCACTGTCTGAGAAGGACACTGACAGGAGCTTTGGGCTGAGGAACTTCAGGTATTTGGACACCATCAAGGAGGCTGTGGAGAGGGAGTGCCCTGAGGTGGTCTCCTGCGCAGACATCCTGGTCCTCTCTGCCAGAGAAGGCATTGTTTCGGTATAACACTCTTCTTTCTCTGTCTCCAGAATTAATTTTGTTCATTATTAGTCAAGATTTGAGTAATATTCTTCAGATACTCTTCATAGATCTCTAAAATGGCTTGAAGAAAATTGTTTACAGATTGTTTACAGATTCCTAACAGATATAGTATGCTGAATAGGAAAATTTTAATGTTATGAGTATCAATTTTAGGCAAAAGGAAGTCCAAACTTATCAATTGAGAGAACTGTATGCAGGAGTCTTTGCTCTTTTCATTTTATGCAGGGATATAATGTCCCTTTTGTTTGCAGGTACATAATGTCTTTGCTCTTCCTGTCTTTGCTTTTCCTTTTGTTGAATGTCCCTTTTGTTTAATGCAGGGACATAATGACTTTGCTATTTTCATTTTATCATGCAGGGACATATATAAGTTGCAGGGAATTGTCTTTGAGGATGTTCCTGAAGCACTTAAAAAGTGGCATGCTAATGGAATCAAGGTCACATATACTTGACATATTTCTTTCATTTTACCATACCTTCATTTTGTTCATCTGTCATACACATAACATTTGGTATTTCTTGAATTGGCTTTATACATAACAGTTTGAGGAATTATATACACTTTCAGTAATTATATATAAATGAGCAACTTTCTTGCTTAGATACATCGGCTAGCAAATATTGTGCAACATCACCAAATATTGAGGGAACATTTTTCTACATTTCCTGCAAGATAGAAAAGTTCTTGTTATAATTTCCGTATAGCAAAAAGAAGATTATAACATGTTTGAGATTTTTTTTGCCTTTACAATAAAATTCGGGATAGAAAATGCTTAAAGAGATAGAAAGACATTGGTATAATATATTTTTTTTTTTTAGAAAAAAGTGCGCCTAGCTTTCAAAAGGCGCGCCTTGAGCCTTGCGCCTTGAGCCTTGCGCCTTGCGCCTCAGGCTCCAGGAACCTTTGCGCCTTGGTGCGCCTTTCGCCTTTTAAAACTATGCATATAGGGCAAAATTCCAAAGAATCATATCCATAATGAGGAAAGGGTCTCAATTCACTTTGTTCCGATTAGTCAATACCGACAAGATTTTGTTAGCCTAATGCTTTTTATCATGCTTTTGAATATGGCTAATCAATTAAGTTTAACATTATGATATCACTAATAATCATAAAATCACTTAACATTGTCCTAATATACATACCTACTATTATGCATATTATTGTGTTCGTCTAACATGTTTTACAACCAAGCAGTAAGCAAGATCTAACATATGTAGTGCCCCGCTCTGCGAAAGCACTATACAGACAGGGTAATCTGATTGTTGGCTCTGGAACAGAAGATGATTGGTCTGAATGAGTGGACAAGGACTATAGTTTCTGATTCTTTCACGCCTAATAAGAATCTATGTTTTTTGAATGAATGCTATGGTAAAGTATGATCATAAGAGAATTTATATGTTGCCATGCTAAAGTTAGAATGTTGTTGCCATGCTAAAGTGAATGCAAATTGAAGATGACTTTGGTGCGTATGCATAGGTAAAAGAATAAAGCATAGCATCCGATAGAGGCTT
Organism: Iris pallida; assembly: GCA_029216955.1. NCBI lineage: Eukaryota > Viridiplantae > Streptophyta > Magnoliopsida > Asparagales > Iridaceae > Iris > Iris pallida. The sequence goes on from JANAVB010024994.1 coordinate 7,510,513, forward strand.
GTGCATGAACTAGTATACATCGGGACCATATTTGACGCACAATCGGGGCTACTGAATGGATATATCCCCTCACGGTGGGTGCGGGTCGTGACCTGTTGAAGGTAACGTCTATTTTCGAGGAGGACGGGCTGCTGAGGTGAGGGCGCCCTCCATCAAGTTGTCAGAGGTTCCCGACGGACTTACTTGGGCACTTCACCCGATGGGTAAGTTTTTCCTTTCGACGGCTTGGCAGGGCATAAGACAATACGACATCGATTGTAGAGGTGAAGCATGGCAACATTGCATTCCTATCAAGTGGTCAATCACTGCATGGAGGGCAACCAGACGTAAGTTGCCCACGGACGTCCTCTCCACCATGGGTTATAGCATTGTATCCAGATGCCACTGCTGCGCACACCAAAAGTTAAGACGATATCTCACATTCTTGTTGAGGGAGTTTTTACGCTTCGGAGGTTTGGAGACATTTCAGCAGAGCTTGTAGTCTGGTACAGCACGGTAATGACTTATCAGAGCGACTAAAGAGATGGAGCGAGGGGGAGACTAAGCACGGTTGTAGGATAGTCGCAATGGCCATTGTGTGGGTTCTATGGAAGAATCGCAACAAATGTAGGTATGAGGGATACAAATTCGACTGCTGTCAACTGATATCAAAGATTCGTCGATAGATAGACAAGGCTATCGAGCGCTGCTATCACGAGGCAACGGAGATACCGAGTGTTTATAAGAGAAGGAAGGGAGAGTAGTCAGGACGAGCCGTGTTGGGCTTGGGGGAATTTTTTGGTATACAGTATACTTCATTAATGCCTAGTTTTTGTTTGGAGGTCTCCTTATGGAGTATGCTCCCCTGTAAGCTTGCTTCATTTTGTGCTTATGAATATGAATTGCCGTGTTTGACTATATATATATAAACTCATTCACGTTCACCAGTTTCCATATATGACTATGTATTTCGTAGCATCATGGAAACACATAAAATAATACTTTATAATATAATATTCATTTTAAATTCTGAAATACTAATAATAAATATCTCCAGGAATCTGGAGCAACAACATGAAGGTAGTATAGCTTGAGGCAAAAGAGAAAGTAAAGAATAGGGTTGATCAAAGTTTAAGCCAAGGTTGTCAAGATATTAAACTACATGATCATGGTCATTGAAAATAATTAGGTAAAGAGTGCTGACCAGGGGCGGATGCATGTGGGGCATGTGGGGTGAAGTGACCCCACTGGGTTTCCAAAAAAAAGTTGACATACAACAAGCTGCTTCACTGGTGCTATAACCAGCAGAACTAGGCTACTAGCAGTCACCAGACGTGTAGCAGCAGTGCACACTGCACAGTATAGGAGTGCACTGTGCAGCAGTGTAGGTTAACAAGACAGTAGTACTAGACGTAGGCTTTTAGCAGTACTAGGCTATTCCTATTTTGACAGTGTAGTATAGCAGTGAGCTCCCCTTCCCCTCTTTAACGTTCAGTTGTCCCTAGTCTTTAAGAAGCCTTTCTTGTTTAACAATACACAAGACAAATCATTCTCTAGTTCTCCAACTCCAATTCCTACATAGGATCATGATTGATCTTTAGACCACAAAACTTTGTGAAGAAAGGTGAAGGTGAACAACAAAGCCACAAAGGTAAGTCATTGTAGTTATTCCTCCATGTACGAGATTCTGTTTCTTTTAACATCATAGATTGTGTTCACAAGCTCTGGTAAATTTTGCATATATTCACAACTAGTTCATGATATCTAGTTTAGTTGTTGAAATTCTAATAGGAATTGGAGTTCTACACATCTTTTGGGGAAGAGCTTGGATCAAACTTGCAGCAACATTTCCATAACTCTCCATTCTACAAGGTTACACAAAAAAAGCAATTTGGCATGAACTGAACTATCTAATATCTTAACAATGTCACAAACAACTAAACTTCCAGCTACAAAAAATTTCTACTCATGGTTCCTGCAATTCATTGTGACACTGGGTACAATATTTTAAGTGAGATAATTTATTTAGTATAGTTGTGCAATTGTTAATTGTTGCAATTTTGGAGCTTTACAATCACTAGCCGTCAATAGCTGCTTCTTGTTATGTTTTGAACCAATTATGTCATTGTTCTTTTAGTAGTTTATATATATACTTGGTAAAAATAAAATTGACCTTTATGGTTGAATGTAAATATTTTGTCGGTTCAATTTAGTAATTGCCAATATTTTTCTTTATATATTAATTTTCTTTTTTAGCATATGATTTTATTTTTGGACTTTCTTTACGTTTAAGGTCGGCCCCCCTATCTTAAATTTCTGCGTCCGCCCCTGGTGCTGACTGCATATTTTATAGTAGCTTTCTTAGTATAGTGCGCCTATACTGCAATTCTGCAAAGAACCAACTCTCTAACCATGGATACTAATCAAAGACCAAATTACCAAAAGCTACATCCAACATCAAACATTGGAGAAAAAGTAATGTGCTCTGATATACTCATACAGAGGCTTGGCATTGGTAAACGATGAGATTGACATTTTTCTCAGAACCTTGTTTCAAGATTATGACAATCTCTAAATGTAGTCTATCACCGCATATCTTATTCCAGTGTTCACTCCATATAGTTCCTTAATTTGATATAATCCTAAGCTGTTGGCTTGCACCAGAGACATCTTTAACGCAGTTCCTATTGACAACAATGTGAATAATGTCAATAGATAACCATTTATGAGAGATGTGAACTATGGACCTTACTTTACTTCAAGAGAGATCAATATTATTGATTTGTGTTACACAGAAACAAAGTAATCTTCTAATACATGGAAGGGGGAGAACAACAAATAAAACATATTTTCTAGGCTTCTGGCAATACAACAGCATTACAATATACATAATAGAAGTTTATGAGATTAATAATGAATAGAAGAGATATTGCTTCCTAATCTTGTCCGGCACTTAACATAGTGTTTAGAATAAAACTCCTCCCTTAGTGAACAACGGCAGTGCTTCGGTGAAGTCAATAAGTTATACCATTAATCCTTCTAAGATGAACATCTTTATTATCGTGTTATAACCACTTAAATTGAGAAGAGATTGAAAACGAAAAGAAAGTTAATGTCATAAACTTAAATTGAGAAGAGATTGAAAATGAAAAGAAAATGAATGTCAGAAATTAGAAACACTTGCCTTACAAAGCTAGTATCGGCTTATCGTCATCCTTTTGAAGCTTTACTTTGAATCGTTGGCATGACAAACAGAAAATGACACAAGTCACTACAACACTGCTATGTGACAGTGCAGGATTCCTTCTACTAGTCTTCTAAGCATACTAGAAGTATGAACCAATCCGACTATGAATCAAGGGTTCTACAAAGTACAAATCTTAGTGTCTTGACAAGAAAGATACTAGTTCTCAAGCACAGATTGTTGTTGGCTGAAAGCTTAATGCCTTAATCAAAATTGTAAGTAATTGAGAGTAACAACATTAATCAAAATTCTTATTGTAACAATATAACAAACAGTTGGCAGACATAAACAGATGAATAATTGATTGATACATTGTTGACACAAAAAATAATTTGAATAAATTAAGCAAGAGAATACAACAAACATCTTATCTAATTATCAAAACATATTATCTCTTTCAAGAATAGCCTTCGTAACAAAACCCAAAACTTTCTCTACTCTCTGACTTCTACAAATTAAAGAACAAACAAATAAAATTGTAGATTGGAGGAGAAAAAGATAGGAGATGTGAAAATGGATTGAACAACCCATTTTCACAATCAATAACAAACAATTGTGGAATTTGATTTTTTTTTTTTCGAGAGAGAGACGTTACCTCCTGCTCTAATTCTCTTCAGAATTTTTTGAGAAGTGGAGAGATTGGAGATGTTGGGGCACAGCGGAAATAAACTCAAGAAACTAGAGAACACCTCGGAGAAAATTCACAACCGCAAAGACAAGAATTTACGTGGTTCGGCCAAGGTGTCTACTTCTACAGACGATGGTGATTCAGTTCCACGGACATAGGCCTATTTTTGGACATTTTTCTTCAGGAAAAGAAGAAGAGTCACCCTTTCCGCATCTCTAATCGGCTAAATCTTCAATTAATCCTGAATCATAATTTATTTTCATTGGCGCGTTGGCCAACAATCAACTAATATAGAAAATATTTTGGCCTATATAGTCTTTGGACCCTAAGCTAACTATCAACTAATAGAAAGAAAACAAAAATTTTTTTGTGCCCCCTATTACTTTGGGGCCTGGGCCGTCGCCCACCCTGTCTTGGCCCAGGGCTGCCCCTGTAAATACTGACATGCTATAGTAGGGCAATATGATTCATTATCATCACAATGTGATTCTTAAAGTTGTATATTTACAAATTCACAATATTATCCATTTTAAAATTATTTCATTGAAACTAAGATTTGCAGGTGTATTCTCTAAAGCCACTTAATAAACAACAGTATCTAATGTGGATGAAGCAGTTTCTATTGTTGATGAACGAGTCAACAATGTTGAATATTATTACACTTAAAACCAAGGGAAAACAACATATAATGCATCAACAAAATCTACATTTTACATAGAACTTTGGTTTTTTTTTTTGGCTCCCAAACCGAGAAGTCGAAACTCTGATCCAAAACCTTTGATATCAATACTCGTAAGAAGCATCTGAAACCAATTTTGAGAATGATATTCCATAGCTTGGATAAGGTACCACAATTTCTATGATAAGTTCCTTTCTCCCCTCTCACTACTTGATAGATAACCTTGGAGTAAACCTTTCTCCACTCTAACTACTGGATTGAAAAGTATGGTCCTTCAGAATATGGACAACTTAAAATCCTATTACCACACAGGCTCATCCAGCGTGAATAGAGGACTGGCATTGGTTCTCCAAGGCTGCCCAATCATTTGTCATTCAGACATGCCAGCTATATGAACTGTTGTTCTGTTCTTTCAATTTATACAGTAAAATTTATCAGCAAAAATCCGTTATAGTAAGCATATATCACTACATGAAGGGTCCAACATTTCCCCAGATTCTTTTCAGCTCAATTGATTGGTACATTCCAACTTTCTCTACATGTGCGCAAATCAGTGGTCCTCATTTTTATCACTATGAAACTTTTACATGGCATCAATTCTAAGATTGTAGAAAATAACAATTAGGCACCAAGAATGTGCCTTCCAAGTTTAGATAAGTAAATCTCACACTAATACTGGACATTCATGTCTCTTGTGATCAATATTTTTTACATTGCTCCATACAAATATATCCTAAATGGCCTTGCTAAGCATACTTGCAGCTTTTGTCTCTACAAGTGCACTTTGGCTCTCTTAGTCCTACTTAGCAGTAAAAAAAACACAATGACAATGGCTCCTCTATTAGTAAGAAAGCCTCCAAACTGCCTGCAGATTTCCAAGCTATGGAATTGTAGATCTAATCATAGAGCATTAGAAGCCATTATGTTTAATGGAGAATTCATAGTATTCTCTGTTGTAATTATTAATTTGGTAGGACAGCCACATCTATTGGTTAAATGAAAAACAGATATAAGTTAGTCTAGTCTTAATCTCATCGCAATAACTCCACCAACTATGGCATCTCAGCAAGCTACAAATTGTGCGAGATGTGCTAGTAGATGATTCCTTAAATTTAAAAAGATTATATTTCTCGTCGCTTTGAGACACCAAATACTCGAACACATTTAACATTAGAAAGCACAAAAAAAGGCAGAAGTGACTGCTTACAGAAACATAAACCCTCAAAGAGTATGTTACCATGTTATTTTATATGAAAGGCATCAAGAACGAAAACAACAAAGCCTTTATTCCAAATTTTGGGGGTCGATTGTTTGAATCCTCTTCTTCCATTTGCCTCTGTTAAGGGCAATGTCCTCTTTAATGCTAACAAAAACCATATCCTTTTTTAACACTTCCAACCATGTCTGTCTAAGCCTATCTCTAGTTATAGCAGCTCCATTAACTGCTTATAAAAGGCATGCCATAAAAAAATTGTTGGGAGTAGGTAACATACCATGTTACAAGTAATATTCCCCACTTTATTTGCACTAGGGGCAGACGTTGAGGCTTGTATATCTACCCTTATTTTTGTGACATCTTTTATTTATCTTTCTGCTGCGGTTGAACATAATATAAACGAAGAAGGAAGAACAAAATGTCTAGGGTTTATGGAATCTATGTTGTACGGATACGGACAAGGATACAAATACAGACACAATACACGGATACAGGATGCGGACATTTTCAAATATGTACAAAAATAGTTACCTATATTGCACGAATACGGATACAGACACGGGTACAAAAAATAGACACGGGTACAAAAAAAGATACAGACACCAATTTTCCATGTCCATGCAACATAGGAAAATATGAATGACTAAATCAAAAAAATATGTTTTAGAAAGATGGCGGAAAAAGAGAGAAGAAGAAACTTACCTGCAAAATCGAAGAGGTTCATCTTCCTCGACTGCAAGGGTCAACTTCATAGATTGAAAGGTCCATCTTACAATATTGTAAGCTTTCCCCGTTCATCTTGCAATACCGATTGCCTGCCTTGTGACTCCAAGCTACCAGGACAACACCGAGAAAGAATGGTTGCACAAGGCCAAATAACCCCCTCAATATGGGAATATATTGATCTACCATATGAATGACTATGAAGAGTGCTTCATGCATGTCTACTGTTACAGACTGCGTGACTTGCAGCACAGTTCCTTCACCCAAAGAACCATCACCACTGCTTTGGCTGTGGCTTGCGAACCGCAGGTTTGCTGCTCCTCACAAGCAAAAACAGTATATACTAATTCCCTTGCCTGTGGCAGGATGAAACTGGAGAGTAAATCAACCCATCTCCCCTGGCTTCATGAGTGAATTAGCAATCTGTGGATTCCCATGCAAGCGAATTGGCAATGAAAAAATGGAAGTTGTGTCACATGATGAGGGCTAGGAGAGGAGCAGTGTTGTAGTCATCATCAAGGCCACAGCCACACCAACTGAACTGCTTCCTTCAGTCTCTCCGTAACACCTCCTGCAATATAGGAAGCACGGACGCTCCAAAAAATCATACCATATCTGTGTCGCATTGTGTTGGACACATATAGGATGCAACATGGACATTCTAAAATATAGTAGGATATGTCAAAATAGGTGCCAAATTTGTGTCAGTGTCCAAGCCATTTAGTGTAGTATCCATGTCCGGGGCGGGCAACATAACCTAAAATGGAACCTTTAAGTTGGCCACTCATTCATGATGGTTACAAAATAACATCCGCCACAACAACAAACCTTTCATGGTTAATCTATTTGACTCCTGACCATCCGTTGTGCATGAGGACAGCTTCATTGGCTGTTTTGTTGTTTGAACCTATGTAACTTGGAAAAGCCAAAGGATGGAAGGAACTAGAGGTGGGTCCCATGGCCACTTAGCCAAGTTCTTGTTCCCTCTCTCTTACTTATTGCATTTGGCTGGAGAAAATGAGCTTGGAAACCAAATAACTAAAGCTTTTGATATGTCAGTGTAAGTAAATGGCGTTTGGGTGGTAGTAGAGGAACTCAAAACATTTGCAGATACGCTTGCTAGGTCAAGTGATACATCTTAGTTCTTCTAATGTCCCTCTCTATGCAGTTAAAAATGGTTTTTTCATGATAACGGTCCAGTAGAGTTATTGACATATCAATGATATATCGGATTTATAACGGTAAATATCGGTTTGCCCTTTTAACACAATTTTTATATATGAACAACACGCTTAATTGTTATCTATTAAAAAATATACAAGAAGAGTTTCTTAAAGCATTAAAACTAAAAGGTTCATACCCAAACCAACATTACAATATAAAAAGTACCACTTCAAAACGGTTCAACTAATATGAAAACAAAAAAGATTCCAATTCAACTTTCAAGTTTCAACATCTAATAATCTTCATTAGCCTCAACTTCAACTTCATTTTTTTCGTTTTCACCATCACCATCTTCTCTACCTTCTTTCCTAGTTCATTTATCTTCATCTTCTTCATCCTCCATATATTCATCATCGTGAACAAGTGAGGAGAGTGAATCTATAAAACCTTGTGAGCTTGTACTTCTCTCTTCCCGACTTTTGGTTTTAACAAAACCTAACCGTTATATATCGATTTTTTTTCGAAACCGATATATACTGATATATCGGTCATATCGGCCGATAATAACGGTACAGATATTTTACTTATTTTTTTTCACAAAAAATCGGTGTCGGACCGATACCGTTATATATCGGTTATATAACCGATATATAACGGTTTTTAACTGCTTAGGTCCCTCTTAGTGAACCATCAACTATAAACATTCAATGCCAAACATAAGGTTTCGACTCTCATCTGTACATGTATTCTAAAGGACTTTACCATGTTGACAAAGGTAATATACAACTAAAGCAAGAATGCATGATAAATATAACAGAAATTTTCATATAGGGTAAAGAAGTTTTGGGTAATTGTACAAAAAGGGAGAAGTCTGAGGAAATTAGAAATAGGGGATGACTTGCCAAGTGACTTGGCGAGTAGGATGGGCCGCCAAGTCACTTGGCGAGGGGAGACTTTTGCGGTTTCTCCCAAAATAAAAGCGTGTGTGCATGTGGGCCATGCGGTAACGAAATTATTGTATAAAATTATCTACTTGGTTTTTGTACGGTTTAATGTTTGGATTTGGATGAGTTTAAAGAGAAATTAAATAAATAGATGTTATCTAGATATCAAATTGAACAGTGAACACAGAGATAACTTTATAGATATTTTATTATTTAAAGAAAAATTAAATAAATAATTATATATATATAATTTCTAGAGATGATTGCTAAAACGGTTTTTTAGCAAAGCAAAAAAGGCAAAAAAAGGAGGTCAAGAGAAATACTCGTATCCGAGTTCCAAACATGAAGATACAAGAACGCAAAGAGGTATCAAGACCAAAGCATGCGAATACAATCTATACAATCAAAACGACATGAAGAAGTCCATGACTATAAAGACTTCAATTTTTACTATTTATCGTTGTAGAAAATTTTCTTAGAGAGGACAATTAGAAGCTAGAATTTACCCTAGGAACAGTTAGGATTGCCCCTTAGTCAAGCCAACCTAAGCTCAAATTTTTGACAACCCTTATTCCAAAATATATCTAGATTCAGGATAGTAGTGATGTCCCCAAACGACATAAAACAAGCACCCATTCTTCTTCTATTGACAAATTTTTCTTGGCCATTTTAACCTACAACCACAAGGTCAACAAGCACTACCCATGGGCAAATTAACATTTTCCCAACGGAAGTCCATTGGACATCCGATAAAAGTCCGATTTGTTCTCCTTGTCTCATAACCGCTAGTTTTTTAGAAGATGGCTTAAATGTCTATATAGAGGGGTTTGTTCACCTCCATAACTCACTTCTTTAGAGCCAACAACTCATTCCTATCCTCATTAATCCAAGAGTTTCAAATTGCTTTCGTTCTACTTGTGATAAGAGTAAAATTGAGTTGTAAAAGAGGTCTTCAACCGTTGAAAGATCAAAGATTTTCTTGTAAAAGAGGTTGAAGACGGCAAGTCTTCGTATCAAAGCTCGTGCTTGAAGTCAGCAAGCCCTTCGGATTAAAGCTCGTGTGTTAAAGTTGACAAGTTCTTCGGATCAAAGATTCAAAGCTCATTATTGTAACTGTTTCTATAATAATGGATTAAAGCCTGAAAGAGTTCGAGACTGGAGAGCACTTCATCTCTCTTACACATAAACGAATGTTTCGATGAAAGCCAATGATGAGAAAGATGGTGAACTTAAAATTACATGGTTAGGAAACCTCAAGCATCCTAATCTCTTGCCTCTTGTGGTTTTCAGTGCCATCTCTTGCGGATATCAAATGAATGGAAGCCTCTTATCCTCCTAAGAAACATTTCAAAGTAAACAGAAACTCGGTGTTTGTTGCTTCATTCAAATACATATGCGATTAGTACTTATTGCAGAATATGTGAAGGAGAAGAGAGATAATTTACTTGGAAACAAAGATTGTTCATCATGAGTGGGATTGTCATCAAATATTATGCTAAGTGATTCTATTGATCCTAAAAAGGAACATGGAGCTTGGTTATTTCTTGACCCGAGAAGGACATTTCTCCATTCATCTGACGGGTACAGTGCCCCAGAGAAAAGGTAAAGAAAAGAGGCAGATACCTTCAGTTTTGTCATCATACTCCTTGAGTTGCTAACAGGGAAGATTGTAGATATGGTGTCTATACCTTCCAAATGGGGAGACCTCCATGATGCGAGAATGAATTGTTCAATGGAGTCTTGGACATTGCCACTTCCCATTATTGCACTACAGTGTTTCCCCGACTTGTCCAAGCGTCTCTCATATATATAAGCAGTCCGAGACTAGGTTGAGCATGTGGTCAAATTACAGGCCTAGTCTTCTTTATAATCTTCTGCCGAGTCCAACCAACAATATCACAGTCTTGGCACTTCCGGAACGAAGAATCTCCTGAAATTTACTCAAGGATAAGTCAGTCGTATCTTCGCATTGACCTTCTAGCAACAACTTTGTGTTGATATTATATATAACCCCAATGTGACAAAATCTTGAGACGAAACCTGTTTTTTTTGCTTTGTACCTTGTAGTAGACAGGTGATCTCAAGAATGGTTGTTTGCCAACTTAAATCTAGTAGATTTCCGGTCAGAATGCAGCAAGTTCAAGCATCTCAATCAATATTTGGTCCTTTCTTCAATGAAGTACTCAGTATTTGGAAACCAATTTCTCATCCCTGAAGATGAATATCAAATTGCATTTGTGTTTCAATGCCCACAATTAGTTTGTGTCTGAAACAGTCCTCACTGTTAAAGCAAGAATCATACAGCTATACACACAGCTGTTCTACCCGTTGTAAACATTCCATCCTACAATTCTGTAGGTATATTAGGCCAGTCGGAGTCAGCATAGGATGGTCTGCTCGAGCGCACGGAGCGTCTCGTATATCATCTCGCTCTCTCCGTGAGACTTATCTCCCACTAAGAACGTGTGCGCCTCTCCCCGCACCGCCACGGAGCTCCAAGCAGGCTCCTTCGACATCCCCAGTGCACCTACCGTCTCCCTAACGTCGGCAACCTTCTCCCACATCCCGAGCGACGCGTACGTGTTGGACAGAACGACGTACTTGCCCACGTTACCCGGCCGCATCTCGAACAGCCTCTCCGCCGCGAGCCTCCCCATCTCCCCGTCCCTGTGGATCCGGCACGCCCCGAGCAGAGCGCCCCAGACCACGGGGTGCTTCTCGCAGGGAGACCCCCTGATGAACTCGCGCGCCTCCTGCAGCCGTCCGGCCCGGCCCAGCATGTCGACCACCGCCGCGTAGTGCTCCCCTTTCGGCTCGATCCGGTAGACGTTCCTCATCGAGCGGAAAGACTTCAGCCCGGCGTCAACTAGCCCCCCGTGGCTGCACGCAGAGAGGACGGCGAGGAACGTGACGGAGTTGGGCCTAAACCCACTCCGAACCATCCGGCGGAACACGTCGAGAACCTCCAGCGCACAACCGTGCTGGCCGTAGCCGGATATCAAAGCGGTCCACGTGACTGCATTCCTTTCCGAACAGCTGACGAAGACGCGAACGGCGTCTGGGATGCTGCTGCACTTGAAGTACATGTCGACGAGAGCGGTGGTCACGACGACGTTGCCGGACTCGGAGTAGGCCTTGAGGAGCAGCGCATGGGCGTGCCTGCCGTGCTCGAGCGCGGCGAGGCGCGCGCATGCGCGGAGGAGGGAGGAGAAGGTGTAGCGGTCGGGGCGGACGTGCGCGCGCATCGAGCGGAAGAGGCGGAGGGCGTGGTGGGGGTCGTGGGAAGAAGAGAGGAGGGCGTTCCAGGAGACGAGGGAGGTTTCGTCGAACAGGTCGTGGGCGGCGGCGGGGGGGAGGCGGTTGAGCTTGGAGTAGAAGATGAGGAGCTTGGCGCGGAGGAAAGGGGAGGGGGAGTGGCCGGTGGCGACGATGTGGGAGTGGACGCGGGAGCCGAGGCGGAAGGATTTCCGGTGGATGGACTCCTGGAGGAGGAGGCAGTAGGTGGAGGGGTGGACGGGGGATTTCTCGGTGGACAGTAGGCCGACTGCTTCGGAGAGCCTTCCCGAGAAGCATAGTGATCGAAGACTCTCCTTCATTCCTCCCTTCTCTCTGCATTCCAAAATGGCTTCTTCTTCTTGTTGCAACCAAGGCCTCGTTTGGTTTATGGAATGGAAATTCCTTGGCATTTCATTTCAATTCCAATGATTTTTTTTTTTTTAGATGTTTGGAAATGTCAAAAAATTTGGAATAAAAATTGAATACTTCAATGTGGAAAACTGATTACTTGTTTGGAAAAAAAAATTGAATACTTCAAAAGTAATCACTTTCTTTTTCCAACCCAATGATTCCGCGAACCAAACGAAGCCCAAGGGTCTGCTTGGATTGAAAGGAAAAAAATAAGCAGAGTTAATGGGATTAAACGATGGAGAGTTAAGTGAGGGGAGTAGAGTCAATACATAGAACCTTGTTTGAATTGGAGTCAGAGTTAAGTAGGGAGTGTTTAATAACTCTTATTTGGATTGAAAGTTTTGAGTGATAGGAGAATTATTAAAAATATGCTAGTTACCAAAATAATCTTATTACATATGTCATAAAATTAAATCTGATTAAAATTTTGATTAAAACTTGTCAAAATATTTTCACAAATTAGAAAGCTTCGGATTAATATGTTGAAAACAAGAAAAAATGGAGAAAAAATCATGATATTTAATAAAATAAATAAGGGCTATTTATGACTTTCTAAACAAAACTCCTCAATCCCCCTCGTTAACCCTCCGATTTGGGGGGTTAAAAAAGGACAAACGATGGTGAAATAAATCCTCACTTAACCCTCTATAACCGTCCCTCATAAATCCTTACACTCAAACCAAATATGATTTTATTTTTCCCTCACTTAACTCTATAAACCCTAAATCCAAGCAGACCCTAAGGGCGAGGACCGCCAACCGAACCAAACTCGAAAATCCAATAACACTTGTACAATTATTAAATATATTCAATTTTATGCAATTTTATAATAATATAATATGTTTTTTTAATTTTTGATAAAAGTAATTATATCTCGGGTCTTCAAAACGGTTCAAGATTGTGCCGTCTAAGCCTTCTGTATTTCATCACCATTTCATTTTACAAAATTTAAGTACTATTTGTAGTTATTTTCTCACATGGTTTAAATAAAATAAAAACCTAAAATCCTCCTAACTGAATGAATATGTATAAATACTAAAATATTTAGAATTTAAATTATATTTAAACTACCTACATAATATTATCTAACTAAACACATATCCAAAAATTTAAAAATATATTTATAATAAATCATAACAAATATATATTCAAATTACATTTAAATATTCTAACATAATTTAAATTTTCATATTTCAATCATATTGTAGAATTTTTTCTTCTTTTTTTTGCATATGAAAGTAACCAGTGTACTAGTAATGTGAATGTGCAGAAAAATATTAATATAAATTTATTATAAAAATTGTCATTCTTAGGAATTGAACTCAAGCAACCAAGAAAAATACCTACCACCTTAACCACTTGAGTTAGAATTATTTAACTATAACTAAATCATATTAGATAGTTAAACACGTAGTACAAAAAAAATTAAATAATTAACAAAATATTTAGCTAGTTGTTTATTTTTTTAATTTATTTAAATGGATGATGATATACATACGACTTGGACGGCTCACTTTTGAGTTGTTTCCAAGCCGCATTATATAGTAGAAGATGTATTTCAAAATCAAACTTTTATTATTTAACTAGTCCAACTTTGGATCCGATTTTGAAATACAACAAACATATGTATAAAAGATATACGCAGCTAATATTGTCGGATTATTAAACACGATGTTGTGGCGGCTATTATAGATTTCTTTAAAGGAATTCAGATCCCACATGGTATATCCGCAGCTAATATTGTCCTGTTTCCCAAAATAAGCAAGTCGTTAAGTTGCCAAGACTTTAGGCTTATAAGTCTATGCAATTTTTCGCACAAGATCATCTCTAAAATACTTGCGGACAGGTTGGCTACTGTCCTCCCTAAAATAATTTTGCAGGAATAATCCGAGTTTGTGAAAGGCATGAGCATCCATGAGAATATTAGTTTGGGTCACGAAATAATGGAGGCAATTGACAACCAGGTCATTGGCAGGAATATTGCAGTCAAATTAGACATGTCCAAAGCATATGACAGAGTAAATTGGAGTTTCTTGCTGAATGTGATGCGCAAACTCGGCTTCAAGGAAAAGTGGGTCGACCTTATATTAAGAAGTATATCGAGCTGCTGGTACTCTATTTCAATGAACAGCAAGACCGAGGGCTTCTTTAGACCGGCCAGAGGCCTACGACAAGGTGATCCCATCTCACCCGCCCTCTTCATCATCGCTTAAGATGCCCTAAGCAGAAGGCTTATCCATCTCAGCTTACATGGCCGCATTAAACACTTCAGTGGTAGAAGAGACCGCCTTCATATTTCTCATCTCTTGTGTGCGGACGATTGTATGATTTTTCTCAATGAGGCAACAAAAGTGTTGATTGCTTTATGCAAACCCTCGCAAAATTCACTGATGTTTCGGGTCAGGTAATAAACCTTGCAAAATCTTCTTTTATCTCCTCTCTCAAACCTCACCTCACCTTGCAGGAACATGCTATCAACATTGCACTGAGAACAAGCTTCACCCACGCCACTCTCCCCATCAACTATTTGGGCGTCCCCCTATTCAAGGGAAAAGCTAAGGCTGAATACTTTGCCGACCTAGCCGATAAATTCAAACAGAAAATCGCTGGTTGGAGGGGACGACTTCTCTCTTTTGGAGGTAAAATTACACTCATCAAGAGTTTCCTCACGGCGCCCCCATCCATGCTCTCTCGGTCATCAAAACCCCCAACAGTCACATTCGTACATTAGAGCAGATTATGGCAAATTTTCTATGGAACTCGAGTGATCGACACTGTAGAAAATGGGTCTTCTGGAGTAATGTGTGTAGACTGTTGACGGAAGGCGGACTAGGGACCAGGCCATTGAATCAGGTGATGCAATCTCTTCATGCGAAGATGCTGGACTTTCAGCAAAGGCGAATCCCTATAGGCTCAGTACTTGTACAAGAAAAATGGCAACCGTAGCAACCCCAACTATATTGTCCATCGCTCTCCATGTCCTTTATGGCGATCAATGCTTACCATCTTCCCCAATGTCTACATCCACTGCCTTTGGATTGTCGGCCAGGGGAACGTCTCGATATGGCGTGCCAATTAGAGTGGCCGCTCACTACCCAGACCCCACGGCTTCAGGTTTATTCCCAACATCCGCCAGATAATAACTACTCCTTATTGTCGCAACAGAGATGGGGTCACCATAAATGTCAGAAATCTTCTTCCTCTAGAACCTATCAGCATGCTTGATGGGATCGAATTAAAGAACGAGAGAGACCGCGTCTACTGGGATTTATCAGGGAATTTACAACGACATCATATTGGGATCACTACAGGACCCGCTTTGATGCCTCCAAATAGAGCAAATATTACTGGAACAAATACATCCCCACGAAGATTGGTGTATTCCTCTGGTGCCTTAGCCGAAATGCCATTCCGATCAATGCAAGGCTCCTCCCAATGGGCTATGTTTTTGCCTCAAGATGCTCATGTTGTAGCAGCAGCCCTACATTAGAGACAGTGGACCATTTATTTGTGGCTAGTGATCTGGCCACCGGGGTGTGGTCGAATTTTGCTACAAAATTCCAGATAGATTCGGCATGCTCGTCCAATGACCTCCGATAATCGAATTATGGAGTTTTTTCGATTTTTTGTATTTTCCTGAATTTTTTCCTAAATATTTGAAATCATGAATATGAAATATATCTTTGATCATAATACTATAGGTACTAAGTCATAATTTTTTGGGCATTAGTTTTATGTGAGATCTATCCGGTCCATTTTCTCAAATTTATATAAGTTATGAATATTAGTTTGATATAAAGAAAATATTTGTCGAGTTATGATTTGTAAATAGAAATACTTTTCTTACTATTTATTTTAATAAAGTATTCTATTTTTCTTTGTATTGGGCTAAGACTATTTCAGTTTTATTTTTCTAGCCTACCAAACCTTAGGCTTGGATTGTGGGCTAGGACTTTGGATTTAGCTAGTAATTGATAGTTAGCAGCTAAATTATAATTAGCTAGTAATTAATTAACTAGTTATTAGCAGTTAAGTGTTAGTTGTTAGTAGTTAGTAATTTGTACTATTTTTTTCTACATCTATTACATTTACATCATTGTCACTCGGGTTCCTATAATACTCCTATAAATATTGGAGACTTTCCAATATTTTACATAACAACTCCTAAACCCTAAAAACACACACAGAGCAGCCAAGCACACCTAGTCGCCACCTCACCCCTATACACCCAACAGCTCCTGCAGCCACACCCTGCCTCGGCTCCAGCCAGTGGCTGCCCGACCACTGCCACAACCCAACAGCCTCTCCACCGCCGACCTCTCCTCTATGGCCAAGCCAACACCACTTTGGCCCTCCGCCTCCACCATAGCCATGACCATCTTGGCTCAAGTGAGCGAGCTCTCCCATGCGCGCTGCTTCCTGAACTAGGGGTGAGCATTATTCGATTTTGGACCGAAAATCGAACCGAACCGAACCGAATAAGAGGTTCGGTTCAGTTTTTAAAAAAATCGGTTCGGTTTCGGTTTTGAAAATACTAAATTTTCTTATTCGGTTTCGGTTTTGGGTTTTGGTTTCGGTTTCGGTCCAAAACCGAAAACCGAATAAGAAAAATTAATTAATTAATTTATATATATATGTGTGTGTGTGTACTATATATATAAGTATTAATATATAGGTATATACTAAATATATATATAGGTATATACTAAATATGTCTATGTATATTTAGTTACTATATATATTAACAAAAAAAGCTCAAAAAAATTAAAAAAATATGAATAAACCGAATAAACCGAAAGCCGAACCGATTTAATTCGGTTCGGTTTGATTCGGTTTTGGGCCAATTCGGTTCGGTTTCGGTTTTGCTTATTCGGTTTCGGTCCAATTCGGTTTTGGGTTATTCGGTTCGGTTTAAACCGAATAAACCGAATGCTCACCCCTATCCTGAACTCTGCATCCCATCGACGAAGCCGCCCGAGTGAGCGAGCTCTCCCCTTTCTCTCTCTCCTTGTGTGAGAATTTAGGGATTGTGGAATTGAATGTATGCATAACAAGGACTCCCCCTCTTTTAGTTAGATGTTATTAGTTACATTCTGGGTTAGTGACTGTTGGGCTGTACAGGGCTCAAGACACAGGACAGTTTTTTTTTTAGAAAAGAAGAAGTTTTGAAATGAAATATACATGGGCTAGACTGTGAGCCCACATCTTGGGCTGAGCCAGTTTTAGTGTGTGTAAATATATTGTATGTATGTATGATATATATAAGTATATACATTAAGTAATAATATATATTTTGGGACATAATTTTATGTATACATTAAATTGGACTTTTGGTATTGTTGGGCTGTAATATATATATATATATATATATATATATATATATATATATATATATATATATATATATAATACTTGGATTGGGCTTCGTCCTTTGAAGAAATATGATTCCATTCATTATTGGGCTAATATATGTATACTTAAATAATCAATAATTTGGTCTAAACCTTCATATTTTGAGTTTTATCATATATAATATTTTTGTGTACATATATAAAATTTTGAAATACAAATTATATAAATTATTATGTTTTGATTACAAATAAGTACTTTAAATATATTTTATACATTCTTGGCCTTGTGATTAACCAGTTAGTCAATTCCTTTAATCACCTCATAATCATGACTAATATAGTCGTTTTCTATTTCCTTGATCATGGACTTCTACCTCACCTCGATTATCATGTCGAACCCTGATTCTGGACTTCTATATACCAATCTGGACTATTTAGACTATTCTAGACTCAATGGAACTACTTGTGTCGTCATTTAGGACCATATTGTGGAGCATAGCATCAGTACCTATTCCGTGTCGACACATTCGTGTCATGTACGTCGACCCCAACTAAATTAAGGCGAGTACATTTTCTGATAGTTTCCGTTATTTGATATTTTCTATAATGCATGTTTATATTAGTGTTTTATTTGATTCCTGACACAATGGATACACGGAGTTTGTACGGATTCATTTGTCTTGAGATATGTGGTTTCAGGCCTATTGACTTTTACTGGACTAATGAATTACTGAACCAATGTATTTTCTAGCCTAATGATCTATTCTGGACTATTGAGATTCTTCGTGTCGGAACCTAGATCCATGAGTACTTGTCGGACGAAAAAATACATAGGAGACGTGTGAACATACCCTTTATATTTCATGGTCTTACTGGAATAATAGCAGCCACATATGACACGTGTGGTTTATTGGATATTGTCATGCCCAAGTCCCGTACTACGTAGGACCAGGTACGCGAATACATGCCAGCTGTACGAACAAACCAATAAGGAGCCTAACCAGACGTAGTTCGCTGTAATATAAACAAGTTATACAATAACACATGCAGGTTATCTAGTCTCATCCACAGATAATATCACAATGAAAGAACTGACTGAAATATAAGTAACGTTTCAAAATCCACAGGTGCAACTCAGAGTCATGTGGAGAACAATCCACAGATAAAATATAATAAAATAAGAGAAGTCTCTAAGCAATAAAAAAAACTGACGGGATGCCAGCTAGCTAGATAGAGGCACCAAAACTATGCAGAAAGTCTCCAACGCATCAAGGGTACTCCAGGAGATCGACCTCTAGATCCTCATCGATAGCAGCTCCAACTCCATAGTCCGTAGGATACATGTGCTCATATGGATCTGGAAAGAGCCAGGTCCTCAGAGGACATACAAGTATACATAATAGCATGCTGAATGTAAAATAGTAAATAGATATATAACTGGGTAAGCTAACCAACTATGTGAATATGCACTCGAGTCATCGCTAGGGCGCATGGATAGGGGTAGAGAATCTGGACGTCCCCAAGACCGCTCGAAAGTGCGTAGGACAATAAAAAGAAGAAATGTGAGATGTCCATACGCTTACTAGATGATGCTCCCCTCCCAATGTACTGTCCAACTGTGACGACAGCATGCAAGTTGACTCAAAGCTACCAAGCTAACTCTAGTCCTCTATAACTATCCGCGACGTGATCATACGCACTGATGGCCAGTCACCACGCTAATCCACATCCTCAAATGCATTCAACTCACTAGACAGAAAGCGTGTCAGATCTGTGTTTAGGCCTGAAGATAACCACGTACCTTCAAATATATGGGTCAAGTCGGCTAACCCTTAGGTCACGGACTCGCATGACATATCAACTCAAGGTCAATTTGCACCCGAGTAAGCTCAGACAGACGTTCCTAGCTAACAAAACTGACTGTATATAAATATAACTGCAAAAATTTCAGCAAGGTATATTTGCCTTCCAATTCCAACTGTAAGCCAACTGAAGTTGCTCCAACGTCCTTGAGAGAAGCGTCGCGAATACCTACATAGTTAAGGTAACACTAATTAGGCTCTACTTAACTAATTCCATTGAGTTATTATCTAGTTATTAATTACTAGGTTGACTATACTATCAAACAACCATACCAAAATAAACTAGTTACCAAACTACACAAAAAACATCATTAAAATCATTAATTAATAACTATTATTAATTCTGAAAAAGTAGGTAAAATATTAGTTCTTAATAAGGGTAACATCACCTACAAGTTTTAAGGTCCAAAACATGAAAGGAAGTCAAAACTAGGTCACTACGGGTTGTCGGCTAGTCAAAAATCTAATATTTAGCAATAAAATCAATTCTAAAATAAATAAAATAATATAAAATACACATTAACATATCCAATTTGGGTGAGGGGGTTTACAATCTATCCATCTTAGAAAATTTTGTCCTCGAAATTAGAAAATGGCACGATATAGGAAAAAAATAATGCAGTATTTAAATCATACTTGGATCCTCATGCAAATGGGGATAACGCTTTAGGATAGAGTCCTCACGCTCCCAAGTCGATTTTCCTGGTGAATGATGCTTCCAAGCAACATGGACTAATCAAATGGTTTGTCCTCAAAGCGTCTTCTCACTGTGGTCGATGATAGCTACTGGATGCTCCTCGTAAGACAAGCTCGGTCCTACGGTGATCTCCGAATGATCCAAAACATGGCTGGGGTCCGCCACGTATCTCTTCGGGTATGAAACATGGAACACGTCATGTACACCCTCCAATGACTGCGGTAATGCCAATCTATATGCCACCTCGCCAACTCGCTCTAGAACGTCGAAGGGTCCAATGTACCTTGGACTCAGCTTCCCTCTGTGTCCAAATTTGATGGTGCCTCTAGCAGGAGAGATCCTCAAGAACACATGATCTTCAACTGTGAACTCCAATGGTCGACGGTGAGTATCTGTCCACTGCTTCTGTCTGTCCTGAGCTGATCGAAGATGACCTTGTATCTGCTTGACTTTCTCAACTGTGCTGGTTACAAGCTTTGGGCCAGGTATCTGTCTCTCTCCAACATCGCTCCAGCATACTAGGGATCGACACTTTCGGCCGTACAACGCCTCAAATGGTACCATCTGTATGCTCGTTTGGTAGCTGTTGTTGTAGGAAAACTCTACCAAGTGCAAATGATCTTCCCAAGATCTACCGAAGTCGAGCATGCACGCTCTTAACATATCCTCAAGCGTCTGAATAGTACGCTCCGACTGCCCGTCAGTCTGCGGATGATAAGAAGTACTGAACTTCAGACGATTCCCAAGACTCTCTTGTATGCTTCTCCAAAAGTGAGATATGAAACGCAAGTCCCGGTCTAACACAATGCTAACTGGAACCCCGTGTAATCTCACGATCTGCCTCATATCATGCCCCAGTTCCGTACTACGTAGGTCCAGGTACGCGAATACATGCCAGTTGTACGAACAAGTATAGAGCACCAATAAGGAGCCTAACCAGACGTAGTTTACTGTAATATAAACAAGTTATACAATAACACATGCAGGTTATCTAGTCTTATCCACAGATAATATCACAATGAAGGAACTGACTGAAATATAAGTAACGTTTTAAAATCCACAGGTGCAACTCAGAGTCATGTGGAGAACAATCTACAGATAAAATATAATAAAATAAGAGAAGTCTCTAAGCAATAAAGAAAAACTGACGGGATGCCAGCTAGTTAGATAGAGGCACCAAAACTATGCAGAAAGTCTCCAACGCATCAAGGGTACTCCAGGGGATCAACCTCTAGATGCTCATCGGTAGCAGCTCCAACTCCATAGTCCGTAG
The DNA here is from genome assembly GCA_029216955.1 of Iris pallida. NCBI lineage: Eukaryota > Viridiplantae > Streptophyta > Magnoliopsida > Asparagales > Iridaceae > Iris > Iris pallida. Next base: position 7,531,960 of record JANAVB010024994.1, read on the forward strand.
GATACATGTGCTCATATGGATCTGGAAAGAGCCAGGTCCTCAGGAGACATACAAGTATACATAATAGCATGCTAAATATAAAATAGTAAACAGATATATAACTGGGTAAGCTAACCAACTATGTGAATATGCACTCGAGTCATCGCTAGGGCGCATGGATAGGGGTAGAGAATCCGGATGTCCCCAAGACCGCTCGAAAGCGCGTAGGACCATATAAAGAAGAAAGGTGAGAGATCCGTACGCTTACTAGATGATGCTCCCCTCCCAATGTACTGTCCAACTGTGATGACAACATGCACATCGACTCAAAGCTACCAAGCTAACTCTAGTCCTCTATAACTATCCGTGACGTGATCATACGCACTGATGGCCAGTCACCACGCTAATCCACTTCCTCAAATGCACTCAACTCACTAGACAGAAAGCGTGTCAGATCTGTGTGTAGGCCTGAAGATAACCATGTACCTTCAAATATATGGGTCAAGTCGGCTAACCCTTAGGTCACGGACTCACATGATATATCAACTCAAAGTCAATTTGCACCCGAGTAAGCTCAGACGCACGTTCCTAGCTAACAAAACTAACTATATATAAATGTAACTGCAGAAATTTTAGCAAGGTATACTTGCCTTCCAATTCCAAATGTAAGCCAACTGAAGCTGCTCCAGCATCCTCGAAAGAAGCATCAAAAACACCTACATAGTTAAGGTAACACTAATTAGGCTCTACTTAACTAATTCCCTTAAGTTATTATCTAGTTATTAATTACTAGGTTGACTACACTATCAAACAACCATACCAAAATAAACTAGTTACCAAACTGTACCAAAGACATCATTAAAATCATCAATTAATAACTAATTAATTATGAAAAAGTAGGTAAAATATTAGTTCTTAATAAGGGTAACATCACCTACAAGTTTTAAGGTCCAAAACATGAAGGAAAGTCAAAACTAGGTCACTACGGGTTGCCGGCTAGTCAAAAATCTAATATTTAGCAATAAAATCAATTCTAAAATAAATACAATAAATATAAAATACACATTAACATATCCAATTTGGGTGAGGAGGTTTACAGATATTACCCCTAGTCGTTCACATGTAAACTTGGTATTTCAAAACACTAGTTAGATACAGTTTATCCGAATTATTCTATACTTGCTGGTTGTATACTTATATGACAAGTTTTTTTAGTTATCAAACATATGTTTGTCTATACATACTTACATGTTCTCCCTATTACATTATTGTTCTTTATTTATCTATTCTTCTATTTGTACCTTGTCCCTTATAAATTGCTCATCAAGTATTACATTATTATTTATTGTTCATAACACTTGTCAATTAATTGGAACTACTGTTAGTTTATGTATTTTTCTCCATTCCTGACTAGATAATCATATATTTTAGGAGTTGTTATGCCCCACATCCTCGGAGACGATGTTAGCTGAGACAGATCTCGATGTTCCGTTGATCGTAAGCTGACCTCTGAGAGCTCTAGGCCATATTCTTTATCTGAGAGATCTAGGCCATATTCTTCATCGGATATGTCTCTGATACATTTTATTGATATGTATGATCATTTTATAGATTCTATTGTTGTCTTTCTTTCATATCTTCCTTAGTTGTATGTGATTTGAGTACATGTTGTTTTAGTGGATCATAGAACTGTCAAAAATTTTACTGGGTACTTGACTGCGTTCTACCATCGATATTGCGGCGAAGGCTGGGGTGGCCCATGTACTCATGCTCGAATATCCGGGTGTGGGTCATGACACATTTTTATGGTGACCCATACAGGTCAGTTTTTGTAACTAGTTCGAAGTCGTGGTAGTACATAGGCTTAGTCGTACTACTGTGCGCCTGCCTTAGGGTACAGATTCGAGCCATAGAATATTTTAGGAGGTTTGGTACTCAATCACATATTAGGACTCCTTGAGAGATTCTTGGGATGACCCCTGAGAATCTCACTCTAAACCCTATCTCAAATTTTGTTTTCACTTATTTTCGTATACTCTTCCTTGTTTGTTGATTGAATATTGGTGCTCGTTGTTGACTTTGATTTTGTATCAAGTGAATTTTATAGACTAAATTAAGGTATATTCTGATGACATATTTGATGAGAACAATGTGAAAGATAAATGTCTGCTTTAATTATGGATTCTAGAGTAGCCATACTAGCTGTCATGGCAAAAACATAGAGCTTGATTTGGGGTATACTTATCTTAGTTATGGAATTTAGAGTTTCTCGCAGCCATACCAGTTGGTGTGGTTAGAATACTAGATAATATGATTATATGGTATATACCTTTGTTATGAACTCTATCGTTTATTGTAGCTATGCTTACTAGCGTGACGAGAATTCTAGATAACATGATTTCAGATGGACGTGTATGGTTGTCAGATCATATCTTAAATTGGTTCTTAACATATCGTCTATATCATTCCACCTTGTTATCATTGATTCTTTTCCATCACTCTAATAGCTCAGGTTAAGGATATCTTTAGTCCCTCTAGTTCAGTTCCTTATAGGGCCTCGCCTTCATTAGTTTCGAGGAAGCTTATTGGATAGTATAGTAGCTTAGTAACTTGTAGATAGGTTGTGTTAAAATATAGTTAACAGTTGGTATCCTAGATTATCAAGCATGCGACCTGTATAGTTATGGAGCTAGTGATTGTGTACCAAGGGTGCCTAGAGGGTGCAAGTGTCCCGGATATATCATGATTGTTGAGTAATAAGTAATAGGTGTAGCATATCAGTTTAGTATTAGTGAGTGTTGTTGAGGGTGATAATATTAGCTAAGTGTATTAGTATGATATTAAATATAGGGTATTATAAGGAAGTAACATGAGAGTGGGTGAATGATATGACTGAGATTGAAAACAAAATCAAGAGACCGGTAGTATCAACTTAAAAATGATTACACTTAGAGAATTATTTAGAGTATGGGTTATTCATGTTAGAAAAAGCGTGGGAGGATTTCAAGAAAGAATAACAGTGGAAAATACATTAATGGTGAGGACTGTAAAATACCGGAGTGGTTTTCTTAAAATTGATAAGAATATTCAAGGGCGATTTGATTTTGAGAACTTAGATATCTTTAAATTACTGATTCTTGAGATGTTCATTTCTGAATTAAGGCTAAGATACTGAATCTAGAATCCAAAATACAGGAAAGGGGACTATAACTACATGAGGTGATGATACAAAATTGAGTAAAGGATTGGTAGGAGAATGATTATGAACTGATAGGAAACGTAATTTTTGAATTATAGAAAATTTAGAGACTTTTGTGGGACTTCTAAATTTAAGAAGGATAATATTTGAAGATGGAGAATAAATTTTTATATGGTAGTGGTGGCATTAAACTTTGAGTAATACGAAGGGTATAATTTGAACGATGTTCAAGGATTTTTTATAAACCCTGATTCAGAGATTTCAAATCCAATTTAGAACAAGGTAGAGAAATTTGGACTTTCAACATGATTAGGTTGATAATTGTTTACGAAATCAAAGAGAGTAAAAAGGAGGAAATGAAGAATTAGAACAAGATGATGTCCCTAAATAATGTCTATGAGATAAAGGTCAAATGACCTATAGTAGTTATATAAGAGTTTGACCTTCATGATTGAAGATCAGGATTTTTTGTAGTAGTTTATTTGAACTTGTAAGACAAGAGTATAATTGGGGAAATGATGATTGGATAAACTTTGTAGTAGTCGAAGTAGAGTAAGATAATTACCTTGACTTTCTTCTGTAAATCATATCTTTTGATTTTTTCTATCCTAGTAGAAGAAATTCGATTTCCCTATCCTTGAATCGTTCCTTAGATTTCAATATCGCTTAATTTTGATCCACTTCGATCATGACCAATCGATTTCGGTCATCTCCTTTATCGTGCCGACATCCTTGAATGTAGACTATACTCAAATGATTTAAATCTGATCATAGATTTTAACCCTATTATTGCTCGCTAAGGCGTGATGTCGTACGAGTCTAGATTGCGCTCGTGCAAGGAGGATTCCATAACGGTCGATTACAGCAGCTACGACGGGGTCGTCGCACAGAAGTCCCAAAGTAGAGACATTAAATATGCAGCAGAAATTTAGAACAAAGCACAAGTTATTCAAACGATACATTTTATTTATATTGGAACAAAGATTACAAAGGAGTGCAAGGCCAAGATTATAATCACTCAGGCTCACTCTTCTCACATTACAAGTCACTCAGCTCTCTCTCATCTCTCAATACATATCTCGAGCCAGCGGATGCTTCGGAGAGGCGATGTCCATATATTATGTCCCGTATAAGTCCAGTCTTTACGCAGAACGCACGCTTCGAATCGCCAAGGAACTCCGTGCCTCGACGCATCCAAGCGAGCTCCGGGCCACGAGCTTCTACCTGTGCCTGCACATGAAAACTATGTGGGTGTCAGTACTCAACTGTACTGGTGGAGTGAGCTCCTCGCCCACCCAAATAAAACCGACACGTTCAATAAACTTTGTGTAACATAAACCCTTTGCGATTTGTCTTTCTACTCTTGCCTTAGGATCAGTTTTAGGACATAGACTCTCGGCCTATTTAGTGCCTCTAGACCGTTACCGTGCTATCACACCGAGAACATCCGTATCCTTGCCTCTAAACCTTTCTCGTGCTTGCATCGTCAATGCACTGACTCATACTTGTCTTTCGTGCCATACTCTAGGACGTAACGACTCGATCGTGCCATGAACTCGATTCGTGCTTCAATATCTCTGAGTCAGTGCCTCCTCGCTTAGTCTTGCCTATACTTGTGTTGTGGAGACGCGATCGTGCCTCACATTTCAAGGTCGTGCCCTGCAACTCAACATAACTTAACCCAAGCTTTCCCTACGGCCCTTCTCGACTTAACTCGTAATGTCTAACCCAACTTGTGGAACCGGTGTTGAGAACTTAAGCATGACGCTGTATCTCGTGCCAAAATACGTGTCTTTACGCATAGCGAATCTTAGGCTTCATAATACCTTGGGTGCAAACCGAGCACACATTTCATAACTCAAGACATACCGTGCTTACACTTTCTTTGTTACGACCGATACCGTACATGTGGATTTGCCGCTTAGCACGCCAATTATCTAGATGAAAGGACACTGGCATTGCAAGCCATCGTGGACATAGCTCAGGTAGGCGGCGGGTCCTTCGATGCAAGGTAGCTAGCGCCATGGAAAGCTCCCGACTACCCATACAGTAAAGTCCTGCGCTGCTATAACGTTTTTCCTCTAGGTCGACTGGGCCCGGTGCCCCGACGTAATACCAGTCGAGAAAGAAATCCTTGTCGACAAGTTGTCCAATGACCATGCACCTACGAGACATCTAGACTCACGTAAATGCATGGCCTAATGTTACGGTACGACTGGAACTATACTTAGCATCTCATGCTCTAAACCACACTTTGCATAACGTACATCGAAACTGTGAGACTTCCACCCGAGGGACCGCCTCATACTTTGAAAATGTGCATAGGAACCGTGAGACTCCCAACCAAGGGACCATTTTATACTTTAAAAATATGAATAGGAACTGTGAGACTCCCAACCGAGGGACCGCCTCAGCGATAAACGATCGCGTGAACATACTTCCTTGAAATCGAGGGAATGACTACTACATAGCCTTCCAACTTAACTTGCACCAAACGTGCCTAATACTGGCCATAGCCCGTGGAATTTCTATCATCTCGAAACAACTGTGTTTCGTGCCTTAAATCTAATATATTCCGTGCGACACTATCGTCCAAGTCATACTCTATGTGACGAGCCTGAAGACCGTAGAAACAAATAGATATATGCAGCCGTAGAACCGTAGGACCGATCAAGGCTATGCCAAGCCTTGGATGACGGGACCGTGCATACTTATCAAGTGTTCACGCGGGTGACGCCTATGACTTAGGCTAATTCGAACGTTGTGGCAACTTAGCAACATAGACCAACTTCCTTCTCCCAAGCCACGGGACGAAGGATCGAGTGTCATTTAAAAGCACGCTGAGCCGACTCTAAACAGACCGTGGGACCTTTTTCCATGTTCTAATCCATTTCGACCCGTCGGGATTATTCTCTTAGCTATGTGGATTCATCTCTTTTATTATTAAGCCTATTGTGCAAGTTGAAAACACGCGATTTATTATGTGAAGGCTAAGATGAGGCAAGTTCATCAAAACTACCCCCACCTGAGCGATGTCTCCGGCAAGCCGTTGCAAAGCTAAGTCCGAACGCCGTCGGCATTTCGATTCCTCCGATTGACTGAGCAGGACGGGGCACTACATCATACACCACTCAGAAAAAAGTTTCATCCTCGAAACTTTACTGAGTACTTACTTATCGACATATTACTTTATTCAACATTCAAGGACTCTCGCACACACTACTCCTATACGTTCCCTCAATCCGAGTCACGCTCGTGCTAGGGTTATCTTTCACCTCGAACAACTATATCTCGATTTAGGTAACTTACTCTCGTCGTGCACACGGACAACTCAGTTCTAGGCAAACCATCCGATCAACCAACATTCAAGTTCGTCTCAATCTAATGATCGCACTACCACCAGTCTTTTCCTTGAACGCGATTTCAAAATCTTCGACACTTTCCCGTTCCTCAAGTCTCGCTTGATTCAACGTATCACTTAGTTGGATCGTGCACATATTCCAAGCGTCTCCAAAATACATGTATTTCAGCCAAGCCTCGTGATAGAGAATCTAACGTCACCACTCGAGTCAGATCGTGCATATATTCGGGCGTCCCTGATATACGTGCATGTCAATCGAGACTCGCGAGTGGTGCCTCCACAATTCCTATCTCTTCATGTCGAAACGTCTGCCTAACCGCTAGGCTATGTTTTCAATCTAAGGTCGATCGTCAGTATTGGAATCATAGTTCCCAAACAACAATATCAACACTGACCCCATCCTAAGGTCAAACCAAATTGAAAGTACGGGATTTTCTTCCCAAGCTCGCATCACTCCAATTTCTAAACATCGAGCATCGATTTTCTACACACATCCCAACAGTCGTCGTACGGGGTCTGAGTCATTCGGCAAAGCCATCCTATGATAACTCATGTTCAACCAATTCTACGACGTATCACTATCTCTCGTTCATCAAACCATCCTGCATAGCCTATCCCTTTAAACACGTTCGATATAGTTCGCCTATCAATCCTTCCAAATCGAGCACGCTATGACACGATTCATCGTTAACCAAAATTTCATATTCCATATTTCCTAAGTCGTTTATTCCAACTCACGTAATCGATCACCAGGTCGTCTAGCTTAACGACATGTTGAGTCCCGATCTCACGCGAGTTAGATTATCCACGGTGGGCATGAATCACCATGCACGCTTCCGCGGAATAATCATCCTCATCGGAACGTAACTCTTGTTTGAGTCTAGACTAGTTCATTCTCGATGCGAGGATTAGACCTACTCAATCCTCAAGTTTTATTCAATCATCAATCGCAAGTCCTAACATCCCCGAATTTTATTTCGCATCAAACCAACAAGTCGAGGCAATCAAAGTTGCCGCATCCTGATTTTCCGAGTTCGATCATTCCCGCGACATGAATCACTATGTCAGCGCTCACGCGGAACAATCATCCCAAATTCGACGCAACACATGTCCGAGGCTAGAGTTGTGCTCGTGCAATACAAGACCGTCGACGTTGTGATTATCAACGTAATCATCAAGATACGATTGTGTACATCCAACATTCATTTCAACCAAAGTCCTAAGTATTGCATCCATCAGAACGATAACACTTGTACGATCGCCATTCACCGTGTCAAAGTATCCCCGAGTTATCGCATATCGATCGTTGATACGCCTCAATACCATCGATGATATGCGTAACCTGACGATCTTCTTTTGCAACGAATTTTGAGTCATACGAATGATGCTAGCGTCCGACCGGATAATCTCCTCGACATTTCAATTCAAGTTCGATCATTATCCCTCGAATCATTCACAACATAAATTTCCTTAAACCCAAATTCGCGTATTGTCCATTCGTCTATCTTAAGTCATCGACCAACGTATTTCCTCAATTCGCATCATTCCTTGCTAACTCAAATCATCGAACAACATTCATTTCCAATCCTCAGAGTCATTGGCGTAACTTCAAAATCAAACCTTTCATGCTATCTTCCAGTCGTGCTCACTTTTCGTATACGATCCGTATCAATTTCTTCAATCAAGTCATCCATTTATTTTATCGTTTAGAATCTCCATCCCACCATTTCGTAACTCGCATTACCATTCACAAATCGTCCGAACGATATCTCGTTTGCGGCTCTCGAATCATGACCAACTAAGCACTACTCGTTCTAAGGCTTTACGATATCATCGCTTGTCGACATACTCGTACTATCCGTAAATCCTCTAGTTTTGCTCGCACAATTTCTATAACGTCCATACACCACTAAGGGTCGAGTCATTATACAAATCCTCAAAAAGGTCATACGATTCACAATCGACATGTTCAATTGTACGTTCGCCCGTTCCTCAAGGTCTAAGAACCATTTCTCGTGTTTACTTTAGCGTTGGTCAAGTAGCGTCTCTATCAACATACGTTCTAAGTCTCACTTATTCTCGTCCGATCGATAGTTAATCTCGCTCGCAACCTCGTTCGCACCAGAAGGTCTACGTGCGCGATACTCGGCACACCTAGCCAAAAGGCTGTGTGCATATCCATTCCGTTCGAACTATACTTCGGTCTCGTATACTTGTCTGCTATTTTTAGCGTAAGGTTATTCAAATACGTGCTGCGTTTTCTAACTTTTAGCATCGATTTTCTTTCAACTCAAGTCCGTCGTAGTTTGGCACAAAGGCTTTCGCCTATCGATCCCGTTCAACCGAGTACTCGTACGAGATTTTGAAAATATTAGACTTATTGTATGGAAATCATGTAGGATAATTGAGAGAGAGCACACCAACGATATCAACTTGCGGAAGCAACACTTCAGAGTTTGCGGAACGATGGAGTTAAAGAATTCAATTGATAGTCTAAGGACGTAAAACCGTGCTCTGATACCATTTACTCAAGCCCCGCTCCCATAGGAGCGATCTTCCTCGCAAAGACGTGATGTCGTACGAGCCTAGATTGCGCTCGTGTAAGGTAGTTTCCATAACGGCCGATTACGGCGGCTGCGATGGGATCGTCACACAGAAGTCCCAAAGCAGAGACATTAAACATGCAACGAAAATTTAGAACAAAACACAAGTTATTCAAACGGTACATTTTATTTATATTGGAACAAAGATTACAAAGGGGCACAAGGCCAAGATTACAATCACTCAGGCTCACTCTTCTCACATTATAAGTCACTCAGCTCTCTCTCATCTCTCAATACATATCTCAAGCCAGCGGATGCTTCGGATAGGCGATGTCCATACATTATGTCCCGTATAAGTCCAGTCTTCACACAGAATGCACGCTTCGAATCGCCAAGGAACTCCGTGCCTCGACGCATCCAAGCGAGCTCCACGCCACGAGCTTCTACCTGTGCCAGCACATGAAAACTATATAGGTGTCAGTACTCAACTGTACTGGTGGAGTGAGCTCCTCGCCCACCCATAAAAAACCGACACGTTCAATATACTTTGTGTAACATAAACCCTTTGCGATTTGTCTTTCTACTCTTGCCTTAGGATCAGTTTTAGGACATAGACTCTCGGCCTATTTAGTGCCTCCGTATCCTTGCCTCTAAACCTTTCTCGTGCTTGCATCGTCAATGTACCGACTCATACTTGTCTTTCGTGCCATACTCTGGGACGTAACAACTCGGTCGTGCCATGAACTTGATTCGTGCTTCAATATCTCTGAGGCAGTGCCTCCTCGCTTAGTCTTGCCTATACTTGTGTTGTGGAGACGCGGCCGTGCCTCACATTTCGAGGTCATGCCCTGCAACTCAATATAACTTAACCCAAGCTTGCCCTACGGCCCTTCTCGACTTAACTCGTAATGTCTAACCCAACTTGTGGAACCGGTGTTGAGAACTCAAACACGACGCCGTATCTCGTGCCAAAACACGTGTCTTTATGCATAGCCAATCTTAGGCTTCATAATACCTTGGGTGCAAATCGAGCACACATTTCATAACTCAAGACATACCGTGCTTACACTTCCGTTGTTACGACCGACACCGTGCATGCGGTTTAGCCGCTTACAACACCAATTATCTAGATGAAAGGTGTCACGCCCCAGTTCCAAAATACTTAGGACTAGATACGTATCATGCCAGCTGTATACATACGAGTAAATATACGGCTTATATGTATACATAAGCTGTAAAATGTAAAAAGCCAAGACACTAAATCTCATCCACAAAGATAAATAATAATATAAGAGCAACTTTGAGTTTGTCATGTATACAATCATTGGGCGGAGACAAATCTACTGTCAACTAATTTAAATAAGAAAGAATTATACAAGGAAAATGAATTGGTCACGTGGAGGAGATGGCGATCCAAAAGCAGCATCTCGAAGAATAGAGCGCAAGACATGGCCTTAGCTAGAGCACCTGCAGAATCACGTAACACACACCTGGAGAGATCACCAGGTCCTCAGAGGGACGTAACAAGACACATAATATCATGCCAATAAACTGAATAATAAAGCTCAACAGAAAAGTATGCATGAGTAAAGGTTCCTAACCATTCTATGTGATATGCACTTTGAGAACAACGTTCTACGCGGGGGCTGTAATGGATTCACGCAAGCAAGTAATAAAGAGTGGCCGTCAAGTAGTGCTCATCCGAGACACTATCGGCCCTGGACAGAAGGTAGTGCTCATAAGAGTCACCCTCGGCCCAAAATGTGTGTAAAAATAAATGTAGCCCCTACGCTAATAACTGTCCCCTCCCCCCAATGATACTATACATGTTTCGACTCCACGACACTGTTTTTAATCCTTAATAACTGCCAAGTCTTCTAAAAAAATCTATTGGCAGTTATATCCTAACGTACGGCCTGTACGCACCAATGATCAGTCAGCATGCAAGTCCGCATCTATATGCGACTCACAACTCACACACAATCCGTGGCACATCGTGACAGTTTTTATGAGATGCACTAAACATACGGTGGTCCCTTAACTGTAGGCCAATTGCATAAAATATAATAATTTGCATATATATAAAATTTTGAAAGAACAACATAAAGAAAAAGCATGAATGATATTGAGCAAGAAATTAAACAGTAAAGGCAAGGTGTCTTGCCTGGTGTGTCGCCTGATGTGGTGCGAGGATCATGATGCAATGTTTTCGTCCATTAGCCGAGGTCCATGCGAACATGGCCTGAATTTGCGGGAAAATAGGAACGCGTGAGTAGTCGTGGTCAATGGTAGAAATCGAGGAGAAATCGTGAAGAACATACTCGTACAAATTTGAAAAATATTTATGATACTTAAAACTAAGTATAATTTTAAACAACATATCTTAATTACATATATAATTAAAAATCATAATGTGAAACTACCTTTTTATTAGTCAAAATATTCTAAAATCATTTTAGGGGGAGAATCTAATTTTTATCAAAATAGGATTTTGGTCGAAGACTATATTTTAAATTTCAATAATTTAGTAAAATATTTACGTTTGGAAATCAGTTTTGAAATTCATACATAGTCAAGATGCAATATACTTTTGTTACCAAAATTTAAAATTTTATCATATATTTATTTGTTTAATACAACACGATATTAAGGATAATCATAATACTAGTAAATCTTTTAACAAAGTATACTTATATGTAATTATAATACTAATAATAATGATAATAATAATAATAATAATAATAATAATAATAATAATAATAATAATAATAATAATAATAATAATAATGATAACAGTAATAATAATAATAATTCTAATAATTATAATAATATTAATAATGATAATAATAATAATAATAATCATTTTAGTAATAACAGAAATGTAAATAATAATAAAACTATTAATATTAATAATAATAACAATAATAACAATGATAACCTTTAACAAAACCATACACTACTCTTTCCCCCAAATTACCACACATTAAGAGAAAGAGAGCGATGGGAAGAAGGGGCGCTCACTGAGGGTTCGAGTGGCGGCGACGGTGGTACGGTGCCACGGCGCTGGCGGCGGCTGGGCATCGAGGAGATCGACAGAAGAGGGCGGCGAGGAGCGGAGAGGACGCGGCGGGGTCTCGGGGACGCGGCGGCGCTCCGAAGAGGTAGCGGTGGGTCAGGGATGCGCCGCACGGTGGTTGGCGGAGCTCCGGCGGTCGGTCGGAGCGAGGTTGCGGTGGCCGACGCTGGGGAAAGAGGCCGGGTGCGGGTGGATCCGCGGCTTCGAGCGACGGTCGGCTCATCACGAGCGGCGGAGAGGGCGCGCGGAAGTCCGAGTATTGGTGTGGAGGGTTCCAAGCGGTGGCAGCGGGTGGCGCGGAGGATTCCAGGCGGTGGCAGCGGGTGGCGCGGATTCGCGGTAGACGGGTGGGCGTGCTGGAGGCGGAGGACAGACGTTTGCGGTCCAGCACGGCAGATCTGGGCGATCACGACGCGGTGGCGTGACGAAGTCGGGGCTACGCCTGGATCTGGCCGACGGAGGCGAGAAGCTCGGCGTGGCGGAGAAGGGTTCGGGTATGGCGGCTGGTGCGACGCCGCTCGGGGAAAACCGCAACGGAGGTTAGGTTTTCTTTCCTTCACTTTTGGTGTGCTGGGTTATAGGTTTGGACGACGGTGTCCCGGCGAGAGGGCGGCCAGAATTCAAGCGCGGGGTGAAGAACTGTGGTAGTAGCAGCGGCCTCGGCCTCGGTGGTGGGAATTGTTGCGGCGGTTGTGGTGTGTGTGGATGGCCGGGGTCGCTGACCAGGAAGGAGAAAGTTTGGGATGGGTATTCGGCGAGGAGGTGGTAAAGATGGTGGAGGTGATTGTATGGTGGTGGGTTCGGAGTAGAGGGACGAGGGCATGGCGCCATGATGGTGACCCACTGTAGAGGCGATGACGGTGGTGGTGGTTGTGTAGGGTTAGGAGTGTTCGACGGTATCGGGAGTGTTCGACGGTATCGTCTGTAGATCATACCAAGCTACAGCATCAAAATACTTGGTCTGGAATCTCTCCCTGAATACTGCCCATAAAATAGGGGCCACTAATCCATCGGCCTGCGCTGCCCACCAGCTGCGGGCAAGATCCAATAACTGCAGGCGCACTACGGCCACCTTCTCGGCTTCTGGAGTCCTTGATGCTTCTAGAATCACCTCTGTGTCCTGAAGCCATGCATCTGCAGCGATCGCATCTTCACTGCCATCGAAGAAGGGAGGGTTCAAGCGCTTGAAGCTGTTGGCCGCGCTATTACCCTGATGACCTCCTCTAGTCAAAGCGTCTGCCACCACCTGGTGCAAGGCATCTCCTCGCCGATCCTGGGAAGCTAATAGCATCCTGATGAGACCCACCAAAGTGCCATCATCAGGCTCTGCTGGCTGGACGGGCTGAACTGGTGGCTCTCCTTCAGTAGGCATGACTCTGGAGGCTACTCCTGAATGCTGGGCTTGATCTCCAGGTTGTTGCTGGTCCGCGGGAGGTGCTTCGCCTTGCTGATCGGCAGGTCCAGGAACAATGCCGCTGAAGAAGACGACATAGGGAACAATAAGGAAGGACCAGGACAGATCAATGATACAAGCATGTGATCAGGTCAAGATTACAGGGATTCAGAAGATACGAGCAGAGATCAAGGACGAATACTGATTGAGACATCTATTCGGTAAACCCTCACATATCTTGATTTACAAGACCTGCATGGGCCACCACTAAAACCATGTCACACCCAGAACCAGAATACTGGAGAGCGGGGGCAGACATAGCCAGCTACGTATAATGAAATGGAATTCACATCACTATACGGTCACGGCTGTCTAGATACATGAGGGTTTAACTACAATCCATCAGTCTCCTATGGTCATGAACAAGCCTATTGTCTCAATCACAAGCAAGCAATAGTAGTTACAAGATGCCAGAGCACCAAATATATAATAGCAAGGCGTCCCATACATTACATATTGGATGATCATGAAGCTAGTCGTACAAAATGTCAGGACTAGCAAGAGTTCAGTCATACATGATCAACCCTAGGATCTGTCAATCATGTTACAGCCCATAGGCAGACAGTAAATAAGGTACAATCGAGCTAACACGTGCTCGTCGGCTAAACGTCTCAAAAGAGTAATTTTACAATAAAGTGGGAGGACAAAAAAAATCCACTCGTTGCCAGGGTTACGCCTGGTGGTCACCATCTGGCTGGAAGACCGGTGGATCCTCTGGTGCTGCTCCGATATCTGGCCACACAAAACCAGCTGGGTCAGACCCCAGAAAGAGCAAGTGCCACAAAAGAGGCTTCACTTAGGAACTAAAACCAGCATATCACAATAGAATGTTAAAGATAATAAATAAGAACTGATAATAATAGAGATAACAACAGTAAACTGAGTACGAGAAAACTATTCAAGTAGTCAGGTCACAACCCTTAAACCAAACAAGGACCGGGGTTGTAACCCTTCACCTGAATAGAAACCCGTCTCAAATACTATTGGTACAGTGAAGACAATAAACGAAGAGAGGACACAGAACTGCTCCGGGAGCCAGGTTACAACCCTTAAACTAAACAAGGACCGGAGTTGTAACCCTTCACCTGAACAGAACTGAGCCCCTGATCTTTATTGTTGAGGCCGGTATAAATAATTATTGATAAGGTAACAAGACAATAAACGAAGAGAGGATACAGAACTGCTCCGGAAGCCAGGTTACAACCTTTAAACCAAACAAGGACCGAGGTTGTAACCCTTCGCCTGAACAGAACTGGACCCCCGATCTTTATTGTTAAGGCCAGTCATGCTTGTTGAAGTAAGGTAAAACATGACGAGCATGGCATGGGGTACAATAAGACAATAAACGAAGAGAGGACACAGAACTGCTCTGGGAGCCAGGTTACAACCCTTAAACCAAACAAGGACCGGGGTTGTAACCCTTCGCCTGAACAGAACTGGACCCCCGATCGTTATTGTTAAGGCAAGCATCAATAATCATGTCATGTCACAATCTTGTACAGGATCAGGATAAGACTAAGCTGGAATAAGGTACATCCAATCAATCACGGCCAAGCAAGGAGTACGGCTTGATACTTTAACTAACTAGGGTTATCACAGGCTTAGTTACTAGCAAGATGCAACGAGATTATTCCAACAACCACAAGCCCTGCAGACCATCCGGTTATCCAGGTCGAATATCCGTTTAGGAAGAATACAACACATGACTGTGTGCTGGAAATGTGTCCTACTCGTCGGTAGGCTACAAGTCCACTGAATGCGCCCAGATAACGGGATTGCCTGTAGCTGAGAATCTCTTCATGACTACTGAATCATTCTAGTTAATTAGCCTTAGTCAATTTTAGTAGGTACCCCTGACCGTGGTACTCAGGGGTCCCCGTCCTAGACATGATGCAAGACAGTACTAGTTTATTTGTACAAACACAATCGCCCACGGTGTCCAGATCTTTCATACAAGTCATGTTAGGCTAGCTGTCATAACGGCATATCGAGACATATCATGTCAGTTTACTTGTCAAGAGTGCGCCACAGCGGGCCACTATCGTGTTCTATTCTTACCTTATCCTAAATGAGAAAAACTTGCCTAAAATAACTAGTGACATATTCTTGAAGCCAAGGAAAAGATCTACAACTTTTATGTTTTGAGTTTTTCAAGATTCTAGCTACAAAACAACTTAAACAGGCAAAAATAGTAAATTCCTGCACAATCGGCGCATGAGATTCCTGCGCAATCGGCGCATGGGATTTCTGCACCAATCGGCGCATGGGATTCCTGCACCAATCGGCGCATGAGATTCCTGCGCAATCGGCGCATGGGATTCCTGCACCAATCGGCGCATAAGATTCCTGCGCAATCGGCGCATGGGATTCCTGCACCAATCGGCGCATGAGAAACTCACGTTGCGTCTTCAATACATGTGCGTAGGGAACCTACGTGCATGACACGCTCGGAGTTAAGGGATGCGTTGCCGGGACTTCACGGCGCATGGCCTCCCGGCGCATGGCCTTCCAGGCGCATGAGGTTCCCGGCGCATGAGGTTCATCGTCCCCAAACAGCAAGTTCAGCCATAAAAGTTTCGAAAACTTGCCATGGCCATAACTTCCTCATCCGAAGTCGAAATCAAGCGAAACAAAAGCCAAAACTGCATGAAATTGAATTCTCTACAACATGGAACTACTAGTTTTTGGAAATACCAAGTTTTTAGAGATCAAAACCAAGAAAACTAAATAAGAAGGAACTTAAAACTTAGATCTACAAAAATATAACCATCAAAACCGAAAACTTCCAGTTCTAAAGAGGCTTAGAATCTAGTAAGGAAGAGAATGGAACAATAAAACATGAGATCCATCATGAAGCAAGTTTGCACTTGCCTAAGCTCTCCCTCTCTCTCTCCCTCCTGGTGGTTGAAGAAGTAATGGTGGAGAAGTAGTAATGAAGAGAGAAAGTGTTAGGTGGAAATATATATAAGGATGATGGTGGTAGGTGGGAGGGTTCACCTTTGGTTCATGATGAACCAAAGCAAACCGAGCCAAGCCGAACCAACCCAAGAATAAACCAATCAATGAAATGCTAGAATAAATCAAGCAGTGAGACTTGCAATACGGGTCAATTTACGTATACGTATACCAAGATACGCAATACGAACCACAGGCATTACAACTCTACCTACCTTAAAAGAATTCCGTCCTCGGAATTTAATCAAGAGGCTAGAATTGCAAGGACAGGCTATACTAATCGTAAGCTATAACAAGCAGTCTATCATGCAGTCATTTATTCAAGCAAGGAATTGAAAGCATAAGGCATAAGGAAGACATTATACCTTACGAGTCAAACAGGTCGGGATATCGCGATCGGATATCATCCTCATGCTCCCACGTCGACTCACCCAAAGAGTGATGACCCCAAGCAACTCGGACTAACTTGATAGTCTTATTCTTGAGTGTCTTCTCTCTTCGGTCCAATATAGATACGGGCCTCTCCTCATACGAAAGGTTGGTACCAACAACCAATTCTGAATGATCCAGGATGTGGCTCGGGTCCGGAATATACCGTCGCAGTTGGGATACATGGAATACGTCATGCACCTCACGTAGCGACGGTGGAAGAGCGAGACGATAGGATACATCTCCTACTCGCTCCAGAATGTCGAATGGCCCTTTATACCTAGGACTAAGCTTTCCTCGTACGCCGAAACGAATGACACCGCGGTTAGACAAAATCCTCAGGAATACATGGTCGCCGACAGAAAACTCAAGAGGGTGCCGATGAGAATCGGCCCAATGACGCTGGCGATCTTGGGCAACTCGAAGATGATCTATGACTCTTCTGACCACTTCAACGGTCTGAGCAATCATTTCCGGTCCAAGCATCTGTCTCTCTCCAACATCATCCCAGGCTAGCGGGGATCGACACTTTCTACCATACAGTGCCTCGAACGGTGCCATCTGGATACTGGCCTGGAAACTGTTGCTGTACGAGAACTCCACCAGGTGCACGTGATCTTCCCACGAACCACCGAAGTCGAGTGTACATGACCGCAACATATCTTCAAGAGTCTGGATCGTACGTTCCGACTGGCCATCAGTCTGCGGGTGATAAGCTGAACTGAACTGGAGGTGAGTTCCTAAACTTTCTTGCAAGCTACGCCAAAAGTGCGACGTAAATCTTGAATCTCTGTCTGAAGTGATACTGACTGGTATACCATGCAATCTGACAATCTGCCGAAGATACATCTCCGCCAGCTGAGCCGTCGACTGACCAACTCTGAACGGGAGAAAGTGAGCCACCTTCGTGAGCCTGTCTATGACAACCCAAATAGCGTCTCTGCCAGTCGGGGATCTAGGCAATCCAGTCACAAAATCCATGGTTATATGCTCCCATTTCCACTCGGGAATCGGCAATGGTTGAAGTAGTCCAGCTGGTCTCTGATGTTCAGCCTTAACTTGTTGGCAAACCAAACATCGAGAGACAAATCGGGCTATCTCCCTCTTCATGCCATTCCACCAAAAGTGCTGACGAATATCACGGTACATCTTCGTACTGCCGGGATGAATGGAATACTGCAAACTGTGAGCCTCTGTCATGATCTTCTGTCTGATATCTCCACTGGGTATACAAAGACGCTTGCCATGTCGAAGTGTACCGTCTTTATGGATACATAATTCTGGTCTTCGTCCAGCCTCACACTCTGTTCTGAGTCGCTGAAGCTTGGAATCTACTGACTGCGCCATCCGGATCCTCTCGACTATAGTGGACTGAACTTGCATGCTGGCCATCAATGCCATACTGGAAGGAAGGACAACTTCTATACCCATCTTCTGAAGATCGACTAACAGTTCTGGTTGCGCTGTCAGAAAATAAACTCCTGCCCTCCTGTTTAATGCATCTGCAACAACGTTGGCCTTCCCTGGGTGATACTGCAGGTTGACATCATAATCCACAAGCAGCTCTAGCCATCTCCTCTGACGCATGTTGAGATCCTTCTGGGTGAAAACATACTTCAGGCTCTTGTGGTCGGTGAAAATTTCCACCCTATCTCCGTACAAGTAGTGCCTCCAAAGCTTAAGTGCAAACACTACCGCAGCCAGCTCCAAGTCATGGGTTGGGTAATTCCTCTCATGATCATGAAGTTGTCGTGACATATAAGCTATTACCTTCCCATGCTGCATCAGAACACATCCTAAACCTCTGCCCGAAGCATCACAATACACTGAGAATCCTCCAGTTCCATCTGAAAGTGTGAGAATAGGAGCCGTCATCAAGCCTCGCTTCAACCTCTCAAAAGAATCCTGGCATTCTGTTGTCCAAGTAAACTGTACATCCTTGCGGGTCAACTAGGTCAATGGCGCGAAAATTCGAGCAAAATCCGAAATAAATCGACGGTAGTAGCCGGCCAATCCAAGAAAACTGCGAACTTCTGCAACCGTGCTAGGTACCGGCCACGTTTCAATGGCCACGATCTTCTGGGGATCCACTTCTATTCCTCCTCTGGTGATGATATGACCCAAGTA
Source organism: Iris pallida (assembly GCA_029216955.1). Classification (NCBI taxonomy): domain Eukaryota; kingdom Viridiplantae; phylum Streptophyta; class Magnoliopsida; order Asparagales; family Iridaceae; genus Iris; species Iris pallida. The sequence continues at coordinate 7,551,082 of JANAVB010024994.1, forward strand.
CGAAATGCGATCGAGCCAGAACTCGTATTTACTGAACTTGGCATACAGCTTGTGCTCTCTGAGAATCTGAAGGACGATTCTGAGATCCTGTTCATGCTCTGCCTCACTCTTGCTGTAGACCAGGATGTCGTCTAGGAACACAATCACGAACTGGTCCAAATAAGGCATGAAGATGCGATTCATGAGATCCATAAATACAGCCGGCGCATTGGTTGCTCCAAATGGCATCACAATAAACTCCCAATGCCCATATCGGGATCTAAAAGCTGTCTTCGGGATGTCCTGCTCTCTAACTCTGATCTGATGATATCCTGACCGCAAGTCGATCTTCGAGAACACTGCTGCCCCCTGGAGTTGATCAAACAAGTCATCTATCCTCGGGAGAGGATATCTGTTCTTGATTGTCACTGAGTTCAAGATACGATAGTCAACACATAATCTGGACGTACCATCCTTCTTTTTCACAAGAAGCATCGGGGCTCCCCAAGGCGATCCACTTGCACGAATGAATCCCTTGGTTCTAAGTTCTTCAATCATCTTGTATAATATTTCCAGCTCTGATGGCGCCATCCTGTAGACTCTCTCTGACACTGGGGCTGTCCCGGGAATCAAGTCGATAGTAAACTCGATCTCTCGCTCTGGCGGCATCCCTGGAAGCTCTTCTGGAAAAACATCTGGAAACTCTTCGACTATCCGAGGCAACTGCACTGCTGCTCTGCCATCCGCAACACTGGAGGAGAAGGTTCAACTTCGCCTCGGGAAAAGGAAAACTCTGGCTCGCCTGGAATGCTAAAAATAACTCTGCCAATGTGGCAGTCTATCCTAGCATACTGGTCCCTCAACCAATCCATCCCTAAGACCACATCATAATCGGCCATCGGGAACTCTATCAATCTAGCAGAGAATTCTCTACCGCTAACTACGATCCGACACGAGGAAAATACTCTATCTACTCCCACAAGTCCGTTACCAGTAAGTATATTGAGCCTTACTGATAATGACTCGGGCTCCAGTCCTACCCGTGTCACAAATCGTGCAGACATAAATGAATGCGAGGCACCAGAATCAAATAATACGGAAGCTGGAAAGATGTTGACGAGAATAGTACCTGCCACCACCTCACCTGGTGCTATTCCTTCTTCTCCCATGGTCAAAGCCAGCACTTGACCATGTCCTCTGGGTGCGGGTCCCCTATGCTGAAAATTCCTCTGCCTGCTCTGGATCAGGGCTTGGGCTTGGGCATACTGTTGCGGTCTCTGCTGCTGGAATGCCTGGGCCTACATCGGTAACGGCCTCGGGAACGGGTACTGTAGCTGCTGCTGCTGCTGGATTGGTGCTGGTCCTCTAACTGAAGGACTAGAGAAGGCTGATGAACTCCCCCTGTTCGGACAGTTCCCAACCCTGTGGTCCGGGGCACCACAAACCAAGCACAAACCCTGTGCTCTACGACACTCGGATACCACATGTCCTGGCTTCCCGCAGTGTGAATATCCCACTGCGGAAGACTGCTTCTGCTTCTACTGCTGAGGGTGCGTCGGGGTAGAATGCTGAACCGACGTCACTGAGGCCGCCCGTCTCGGAGCTCCAATGGTCAAAGCCCTGGCTGCTGAGGCTGGTGCTGATGACTGATTCATCTGGCCGTGAGATCGCTTCCGACCTCCGGTCCTATCCACGATCCTCTGGGAGGTATACTCATGCCTCCGGGCTGCTCTCAACACTGCATCAAAAGTCTGATGCTCAAACTGCTCCACCGCTAATAAAATCTCTAGGTGGAGCCCCTGCTGGAACCGCTGGGCTCTATCAAACTCGGTCGCCACCAAGGTTGGAGCAAACCGACTAAGTCTCGAAAACTCGGCCGCATATCCATCGACCGTCCTGCCCATCTGCTTTAGATTGGTGAATCTCGTCTGTAGATCATACCGAGCTACAGCAACAAAATACTTGGTCTGGAATCTCTTCCTGAATACTGCCCATGAAATAGGGGCCACTAATCTATCGGCCTGCACTGCCCACCAGCTGCGGGCAAGATCCAATAACTGCAGGCGCACTACGGCCACCTTCTCGGCTTTTGGAGTCCTGGCTGCTTCTAGAATCACCTCTGTGTCCTGAAGCCATGCATCTGCAGCGATCGCATCTTCACTGCCATCGAAGAAGGGAGGGTTCAAGCGCTTGAAGCTGTTGGCCGCGCTATTACCCTGATGACCTCCTCTGGTCAAAGCGTCTGCCACCACCTGGTGCAAGGCATCTCCTCGCTGATCCTGGGAAGCTAATAGCGTCCTGATGAGACCCACCAAATTGCCATCATCAGGCTCTGCTGGCTGGATGGGCTGAACTGGTGGCTCTCCTTCAGTAGGCATGACTCTGGAGGCTACTCCTGAATGCTGGGCTTGATCTCCAGGTTGTTGCTGGTCCGCGGGAGGTGCTTCGCCTTGCTGATCGACAGGTCCAGGAACAATGCCGCTGAAGAAGACGACATAGAGAACAATAAGGAAGGACCAGGACAGATCAATGATACAAGCATGTGATCAGGTCAAGATTACAGGGATTCAGAAGATACGAGCAGAGATCAAGGGCGAATACTGATTTAGACATCTATTCGGTAAACTCTCACATATCTTGATTTACAAGACCTGCATGGGCCACCACTAAAACCATATCACGCCCCAGAACCAGATACTGGAGAGCGGGGGCAGACATAGCCAGCTACGTATAATAAAATGGAATCCACATCACTATACGGTCACGGCTGTCTAGATACATGAGGGTTTAACTACAATCCATCAGTCTCCTATGGTCATGAACAATCCTATTGTCTCAATCACAAGCAAGCAATAGTAGTTACAAGATGCCAGAGCACCAAATATATAATAGCAAGGCGTCCCATACATTACATATTGGATGATCATGAAGCTAGTCGTACAAAATGTCAGGACTAGCAAGAGTTCAGTCATACATGATCAACCCTAGGATCTGTCAATCATGTTACAGCCCGTAGGCAGACAGTAAATAAGGTACAATCGAGCTAACACGTGCTCGCCGGCTAAACGCCTCAAAAGAGTAATTTTACAATAAAGTGGGAGGACAGAAAGAAACCCACTCGTTGCCAGGGTTACGCCTGGTGGTCACCATCTGGCTGGAAGACCGGTGGATCCTCTGGTGCTGCTCCGATATTTGGCCACACAAAACTAGCTGGGTCAGACCCCAGAAAGAGCAAGTGCCACAAAGGAGGCTTCACTTAGGAACTAAAACCAGCATATCACAATAGAATGTTAAAGATAATAAATAAGAACTGATAATAATAGAGATAACAACAGTAAACTGAGTACGAGAAAACCATTCAAGTAGTCAGGTCACAACCCTTAAACCAAACAAGGACCGGGGTTGTAACCCTTCACCTGAATAGAAACCCATCTCAAATACTATTGGTACAGTGAAGACAATAAACGAAGAGAGGACACAGAACTGCTCCGGGAGCCAGGTTACAACCCTTAAACCAAACAAGGACCGGGGTTGTAACCCTTCACCTGAACAGAACTGAGCCCCTGATCTTTATTGTTGAGGCCGGTATAAATAATTATTGATAAGAAAACAAGACAATAAATGAAGAGAGGACACAGAACTGCTCCGGGAGCCAGGTTACAACCTTTAAACCAAACAAGGACCGAGGTTGTAACCCTTCGCCTGAACAGAACTGGACCCCCGATCTTTATTGTTAAGGTCGGTCATGCTTGTTGAAGTAAGGTAAAATATGACGAGCATGGCATGGGGTACAATAAGACAATAAATGAAAAGAGGACACAGAACTGCTCTGGGAGCCAGGTTACAACCCTTAAACCAAATAAGGACCGGGGTTGTAATCCTTCGCCTGAACAGAACTGGACCCCCGATCGTTATTGTTAAGGCAAGCATCAATAATCATGTCATGTCACAATCTTGTACAGGATCAGGATAAAACTAAGCTGGAATAAGGTACATCCAATCAATCACGGCCAAGCAAGGAGTACGGCTTGATACTTTAAGTAACTAGGGTTATCACAGGCTTAGTTACTAGCAAGATGCAACGAGATTATTCCAACAACCACAAGCCCTACAGACCATCCGGTTATCCAGGTCGAATGTCCGTTTAGGAAGAATGCAACACATGACTGTGTGCTGGAAATGTGCCCTACTCGTCGGTAGGCTACAAGTCCACTGAATGTGCCCAGATAACGGGATTGCCTATAGCTGGGAATCTCTTCATGACTACTGAATCATTCTAGTTAATTAGTCTTAGTCAATTTCAGTAGGTACCCCTGACCGTGGTACTCAGGGGTCCCCGTCCTAGACGATGCAAGACAGTACTAGTTTATTTGTACAAACACAATCGCCCACGGTGTCCAGATCTTTCATACTTGTCATGTCAGGCTAGCTGTCATAACGACATGTCGAGACATATTATGTCAGTTTACTTGTCAAGAGTGCGCCACAGCGGGCCACTATCATGTTCTATTCTTACCTTATTTAAATGAGATAAACTTGCCTAAAATAACTAGTGACATATTCTTGAAGCCAAGGAAAAGATCTACAACTTTCATGTTTTAAGTTTTTCAAGATTCTAGCTATAAAACAACTTAAACAGGCAAAAACAGTAAATTCCTGCACAATCGGCGCATGAGATTCCTGCACAATCGACGCATGGGATTCCTGCACCAATCGGCGCATGGGATTCCTGCACCAATCGGCGTATGGGATTCCTGCACAATCGACACATGGGATTCCTGCACCAATCGGCACATGAGATTCCTGCACAATCGGCGCATGGGATTCCTGCACCAATCGGCACATGAGATTCCTGCGCAATCGGCGCATGGGATTCCTGCACCAATCGGCGCATGAGAAACTCACGTTGCGTCTTCAATACATGCGCGTAGGGAACCTACGCGCATGACACGCTCGGAGTTAAGGAATGCGTTGCCGGGACTTCATGGCGCATGGCCTCCCGGGCGCATGAGGTTCCCGGCGCATGAGGTTCATCGTCCCCAAACAGCAAGTTCAGCCATAAAAGTTTCGAAAACTTGCCATGGCCATAACTTCCTCATCCGAAGTCGAAATCAAGCGAAACAAAAGCCAAAACTGCATGAAATTGAATTCTCTACAACATGGAACCACTAGTTTTTGGAAATACCAAGTTTTTAGAGATCAAAACCAAGAAAACTAAACAAGAAGGAACTTAAAACTTAGATCTATAAAAATATAACCATTAAAACCGAAAACTTCCAGTTCTAAAGAGGCTTAGAATCTAGTAAGGAAGAGAATGGAACAATAAAATATGAGATCCATCATGAAGCAAGTTTGCACTTGCCTAAGCTCTTCCTCTCTCTCTCTCTCCCTCCTGGTGGTTGAAGAAGTAATGGTGGAGAAGTAGTAATGAAGAGAGAGAGTGTTAGGTAGAAATATATATGAGGATGATGGTGGTTGGTGGGAGGGTTCACCTTTGGTTCATGATGAACCAAAGCAAACCGAGCCAAGCCGAACCAACCCAAGAATAAACCAATCAATGAAATGCTAGAATAAATCAAGCAGTGAGACTTGCAATACGGGTCAATTTACGTATACGTATACCAAGATACACAATACGAACCACAGGCATTACAACAATTCTCCATAGTCATCATGATAAATTCTTCGAACCTTTTGTAATTAGCAAGTGTACTATCCTTCGAACATCCCATTTCTTCAAAGATAATATCATCTCTTCTTAATTTCACCAAATAGCAAAATTAACTCATTTTTTCCAATCATGAATTTTTTTTATAACAGTAATCTCTCAATCTACTTCCTCCTTAAATGAAGGGTGTCATGATTCAGTTCCATAATCGCACAAGGAAATCATATAAGGAAAAAAAAGGTTGCATAACCACGGAGGAAACATAGTAAATATGAGTGAAGTATTTCAATTGAAAGGGAGAGAAGTAGGGGTTGCTAATGTTGCAAAAAGATGTTATGCGTCCAAGTAAATCAAAATAAGACATGAAAATAAAAGGACAATGGTTAAGCGATCAAGATAAAACACAAGATTTAGCATTTAAGGGATTTAGTAGATCCCAATCATTTATTGGGTCGAAGAATTTGAGTCGAGGCTGAGATCATATCTATAGCTAGAAAGTATATTGGTTTCATGGTAAAGGTTATAGTTCAGTCTCTTATGACCCCAAGTCATATCATGAAAATAGAATACAAGGAGAAGTGTTTTAGTGGCACATGGTATACCTATATGAAGGTGAGCTCGCCTAGATCTTACATAATAAATTTGTTGGCTGAAAAAGTCTAGTGTTGTGCTCCAAATATTCAAGTCACGGTAAAGGACACAAAAGAATCTAAATAGAATGTGGGAGTTCATGAGATAATGATTAACGCACAAAATAAATGACCAAGTTAAAGCATGAAATAAAGACAATTCAGATTCTAGTAGATCAATAAGTTAGGAATACAGTTTCTAGAGTTATGATAGCCAATTGATGGGGTATGATCAAGGAGCAATCCAATTATTTCTCAAGTTTCAATTGGTTTAGAAAGTCACGATTAAAATCTAGATTTGAGGAAATGTCGAGTGCGTCAAGATTGAGATATCTTCACATAGTTTTGGCAGATGACTTAACTACACTCGAGTACATACAACTATCATGGCAATTAATGAGGAATACTTGTATCCCATTAGGGTGACTTGCTTGCTTCTTGGTCCTCTACCAACATATGATCTAATCTAGAAAAGTTAAGTTCCTCAAAAGTTTCTCAATAAAATTTCCAAGATACTCCACCAAGATCATCTTAGGCTGTCAACTTTAATCAAAATTTTAAATTTCTACTCAATCTCGAAACAACCCTTGTATATCGTAATTCGAATAATAACCCTTTTTTTTCCCCAAATCTTTGAGTCAATCTTTAAATAAGTTGATCAGCCGAAATTCATACTACAAAATAGAAAATTTAAATAACTCTCGAATTTAATTCTATTCCTTCAAATGTGTATATCTAGCTTCCAATAAGTCACAACTGCTCTAAAAAAAAATTTCCACCAAAATTTTAAATATTCAAAATCAAGGCCTTTAAAATCAAAATCTAAATAACTTTATAATTCATAGATCGTATGACGTAATTTAATTTAAAAATATTTTACCAAAATTTATCAATCATCCTCATATTTTGGTCAATCGTAAATCATACTTCCACATTTAAAATTTTATGATCCTTTTTCAAATCAAATTTATATCCTTCCAAAAAGATGTATAGCTATAACTCGATAAATCGTAAATTCTCAAAGACCTTCAAAAATCAAAGCGCAAATCAAATCAATTTGTTTTCTTGATCTAGCTATCCTCTTGCGTATATCACCTTGTAATATCAAAAATAAAATCCCAACTATCTTTTGGAAGCGGTAATATGCTACTACCCAACTTGAAATTAACTAATCCTTAAGATCATATTTCTAGGAAAAATATATGCCTTTATACTCAAATATAACCTCAATGGATATTATTTGTCAATATATTCCTTCTAGCCATAGGGTTGACCAATAAGTATATAATAGTGTAGTCATCTTTCTAACCATGTTTAAGCAAGAGATGATAGGGTGTTGGTAGAAAGAGTTCAAGCAAGATGCAAAAATCAAGGAAAGTCATGGAAGTCGGAATATGGAAATCAAGGAAGGTCAAGAAAGGTGATCAAGTATGTGGATGAGATTCCTAGATTCTAATCCTATATTACAGGTTCGCTCGGTATAGTCATGTAACAGAAACGGCAAACTTGACCTGCATGGGCCACCAAAAAGACATGTCACGCCCCAGTCCCAAAATACTTGGGACTAGATACGTATCATGCTAGTTGCATACATACGAGTAAATATACGGCTCGTATGTATACATAAGCTGTAAAATATAGAAAGCCAAGACACTAAATCTCATCCACAAAGATAAATAATAATATAAGAGCAACTTTGAGTTTGTCATGTATACAATCGTTGGGCGGAGACAAATCCACTGCCAACTAATTTAAATAAGAAAGAATTATACAAGGAAGAATTGGTCACGTGGAGGAGATGGCGATCCAAAAGCAGTATCTCGAAGAATAGGACGCAAGACATGGCCTTAGCTAGAGCACCTGTAGAATCACGTAACACACACCTGGAGAGATCACCAGGTCCTCAGAGGGACGTAACAAGACACATAATATCATGCCAATAAACTGAATAATAAAGCTCAACAGAAAAGTATGCATGAGTAAAGGTTCCTAACCATTCTATGTGATATGCACTTTGAGGACAACGTTCTACGCAGGGGCTGTAATAGATTCACGCAAGCAAGTAATAAAGAGTGGCCGTCAAGTAGTGCTCATCCGAGACACTATCGGCCCTGGACAGAAGGTAGTGCTCATAAGAGTCACCCTCGGCCCAAAATGTGTGTAAAAATAAATATAGCCCCTACGCTAATAACTGTCCCCTCCCCCCAATGATACTATACATGTGTCGACTCCACGATACTGTTTTTAATCCTTAATAACTGCCAAGTCTTCTAAAAAAATCTATTGGCAGTTATATCCTAACGTACGGCCTGTACGCACCAATGATCAGTCAGCACGCAAGTCCGCATCTATATGCGACTCACAACTCACACACAATTCGTGGCACATCGTGACAGTTTTTATGAGATGCACTAAACATACAGTGGTCCCTTAACTGTAGGCCAATTGTATAAAATATAATAATTTGCATATATATAAAATTTTGAAAGAACAACATAAAGAAAAAGCATGCATGATATTGAGCAAGAAATTAAACAATAAAGGCAAGGTGTCTTGTCTGGTGTGTCGCCTGATGTGGTGCGAGGATCATGATGCCATGTTTTCGTCCATTAGCCGAGGTCCATGCGAACATGGCCTGAATTTGCGAGAAAATAGGAACGCGTGAGTAGTCGTGGTCAATGGTGGAAATCGAGGAGAAATCGTAAAGAACATACTCGTACAAGTTTGAAAAATATTTATGATACTTAAAACTAAGTATAATTTTAAACAACATATCTTAATTATATATATAATTAAAAATCATAATGTGAAACTATCTTTTTATTAGTCAAAATATTCTAAAATCGTTTTAGGGGGAGAATCTAATTTTTATCAAAATAGGATTTAGGTCGAAGACTATATTTTAAAATGTCAATAATTTAGTAAAATATTTACATTTGGAAATCAGTTTTGAAATTCATACATAGTCAAGCTGCAATATACTTTTGTTACCAAAATTTAAAATTTTATCATATATTTATTTGTTTAATACAACATGATATTAAGGATAATAATAATACTAGTAAATCTTTTAACAATGTATACTTATATGTAATTATAATACTAATACTAATGATAATAATAATAATAATAATAATAATAATAATAATAATAATAATAATAATAATAATAATAACAATAATAATAATAATATTACTACTAATAATAATAATTCTAATAATTATAATAATATTAATAATGATAATAATAATAATAATAATAATCATTTTAGTAATAACAGTAATGTAAATAATAATAAAACTATTAATATTAATAATAATAACAATAATAACAATGATAACCTTTAACAAAACTATACACTACTCTTTCCCCTAAATTACCACACATTAAGAGAAAGAGAGCGATGGGAAGAAGGGGCGCTCACCGAGGGTTCGTGTGGCGACGGCGGTGGCGCGGTGCCGCGGCGCTGGCGGCGGCTGGGCGTCGGAAAGAACGACAGAAGAGGGCGGCGAGGAGCGGAGGGGACGCGGCGGGGTCTCGGGGACGCGACGGCGCTCCGGAGAGGTGGCGGTGGGTCAGGGATGCGCCACGCGGTGGTTGGCGGAGCTCCGACGGTCGGTCGGAGCGAGGTTACGGCGGCCGACGCTGGTGAAAGAGGCCGGGTGCGGGTGGATCCGCGGCTTCGAGCGACGGCCGGCTCATCACGAGCGGCGGAAAGGGCGCGCGGAAGTCCGAGTACTGGTGTGGAGGGTTCCAGGCGGTGGCAGCGGGTGGCGCGGATCCGCGGTGGACGGGTGGGTTTGCTAGAGGCGGAGGACAGACGCCGGCGGTCCTGTGCGGCAGATCTGGGCGATCACGACGCGGTGGCATGACGGAGTCGGGGCTACGCCTGGATCTGGCCGACGGAGGCGAGAAGCTCGGCGTGGTGGAGAAGGGTTCGGGTATGGCAGCTGGTGCGACGCCGCTCGGGGAAAGCCGCAATGGAGGTTAGGTTTTCTTTGCTTCACTTTTAGGGTGCTGGGTTATGGGTTTGGACGACGGTGTCCCGACGAGAGGGTGGCCAGAATTTAAGCACGGGGTGAAGAACTGTGGTAGTAGCAGCGGCCTCGGTGGTGGGAATTGTTGCGGCGGTTGTGGTGTGTGTGGATGGCCGGGGTCGCTGGCCAGGAAGGAGAAAGTTTGGGACGGGTATTCGGCGAGGAGGCGGTGAAGATGGTGGAGGTGATTGTATGGTGGTGGGTTCAGTGTAGAGGGACGAGGGCATGGCGCCATAACGGTGACCCGCGGTATAGGCGATGACAGTGGTGGTGGTTGTGTAGGGTTAGGAGTGTTCGGCGGTATCGGGTGTGTCCCGACACGAGATGGATGAATGTAAATACTGGAATAAGATTTGGTTGTCACAGACACGATGCACGATGGGATTGTGGTGTGGAAAAACTTGGAGGAGTACCTCTCCTATATATAGGAGGTAGGAATTCCCAGTTGATAGGAAATTAGGGGATTTAAATTCTCCTATTGATAATGCCATATTAATTTAAATTGATTTAAATCTAATTCATTATAATATAAATAAAACTTATCTTTAATTTAAAAGTTATTTAAATTAAGGCAAGCAAAATCTTTTCCAGTTTAAATTATCAAAATAATTCAAATATTTAGTAAAACAAAATTTAAAACATCTTTTCCATAAATATTAAAATATAGCATTAATTAATTTCAAAAATCAAAAATATTTCTTAAATATTAAATCATGAAATAGCTTTATAATTAACAAAAATATGTTATTAGTAATTTTTAAATTTCGCAAAATATTTGAAACACATTTCATATAACCAAAAAATTTCAAATCCCTACTTGTTTTTAAACAACGAACAAAATAACTATTTTATAAAAAATTTATCATATTGTTTTGAAAACTAAAAATTCTTCTATATAAATAAAATCTCTAAAAAAATGTTTTTACAAAAATATGTATCTCGCACATATTCGCACTCGACGTGACATACGAAAAATGCGAATTCATGTGCGACGTGTAATACGACTATGCGACATACAAATACCAAGTAAAAAAAATTTAAAAAACTCAATTTATAAAAAAAATTTAAAAGTAGAAATTTAGGGAGTTTACAAAAGGCTACTGGCATGACAAGCCATCGTGGACATAGCTCGGGTAGGCGGCAGGTCCTTCGATGCAAGGTAGCTAGCCCTATGGAAAGCCCCCGACTACCCACGCAGTAAAATCGTGCGCTGCTATAACGTCTTCCCCCTAGGTCGACTGGGCCTGGTGCCCCGGCGTAATACCAGTCGAGGAAGGAATCCTTGTCGACAAGTTGTCCAATGACCACGCACCTACGAGACATCTAGACTCACGTAAATACATGGCCTAATGTTACGGTACGACTGGAACTATACTTAGCATCTCGTGCTCTAAACCACACTTTGCATAACGTATATCGGAACCGTGAGACTCCCACCCGATGGGCCGCCTCATACTTCGAAAACGTACATAGGAACCGTGAGACTCCCAACCGAGGGATCGCCTCATACTTTGAAAACGTGCATAGGAACCGTGAGACTCCCAACCGAGGGATCGCCTCAGCAACAAACGGTCGCGTGAACTTACTTACTTAAAATCGAGGGAACGACTACTACATAGCCTTCCAACTTAACTTGCACCAAACGTGCCTAATACTGGCCATAGCCCGTGGCATTTCTATTATCGAAACAACCGTGTTTCGTGCCTTAAATCCAATGTATTCCGCACGACACTATCGTCCAAGTCATACTCTATGTGACGAGCCTGAAGACCGTGGAAACAAATGGCTATATGTAGTCGTAGAACCGTGGGACCGATCAAGGCTATGCCAAGCCTTGGATGACGGGACCGTGCATACTTATCAAGTGTTCACGCGGGTGACGCCTATGACTTAGGCTAATTCGAACGTTGTGGCAACTTAGCAACTTAGACCAACTTCCTTCTTCCAAGCCACGGGACGAAGGATCGAGTGTCATTTAAAAGCACGTTGAGACGACACTAAGCAGACCATGGGATCTTTTTTCATGTTCTAATCCATTTCGAACTGTCGGGATTATTTTCTTAGCTATGTGGATTTGTCTATTTTATTATCAAGCCTATTGTGCAAGTTGAAAATATGCGATTTATTATGTGAAGGCTAAGATGAGGCAAGTTCACCGAAACTACCCCACCTGAGCGATGTCTCTGAGCAAGCCGTTGCAAGGCTAAGTCTGAACGTCGTCGGCATTTCGATTCCTCCGATTGACTGAGCGAGACGGGGCACTACATGCCTAGACTTCGATGATATTCTTCATCGTGTCTAGATCATGTTCCAATCTGGATTAGATTTGACCTTATCTCCGATCGTGTCAAAATCTTAATTCTGATCGTGTTTTCGATGCCATTATCGCTCGTACGTAAAGCTTTGATTTAACTCTTGATAATGACCATGTTCTGTTCTAACCATGATTAAATTTTATACTATTCTTGATTATACCTGAACCTTCATGTTTGGTCGTGCCTAGATGACCTGGCATGACTAAACAACTTTGGTTTCAAGGATCGTGACTATACGTATTAATTTTACTCTAGAATCGTGCCTAAATTTTTTGATCCTTGATCACGACTATCTGATTTGATTACGAACTTAGTCGTGTCAGAATTGAATTTGATCACATCTGAATAAATTTTTTCTATTGTGCCTAAATTTTGATTCTATAGTTGCTCGTGCTCAGATTTCATTCCTAATCATGCCTAGGTTTTAAATTTTTGTAGCTCTATCCTAACTCATGTCTAAGTGACTTTAAGTCATTTTCAAGGTCTTAATTGCGCCGAAGTGTTGATTGTTGTCATTCACAGCCTAACTAAAATTTTGATCCTGAGATTCTAAATCGTTCCTATACGACCTTAAACCTAATTTTATCAAGCCTAAACTCTACTGATCATCCGTGCTTGAATTTCGATTATATCTTCGGTTACTAGCCGTGACTGAGATATGCCTGAATGACTTGAGTTATTTCTAAATCATGCCTATATAATATTATTCATACTACGATTCTATAGTGCAAAAATCATTAGTCATACATAAGTGGTTTTGTGTTGATTATCTTGATCGTGCCAAGTCATTGTTCTTTGATCGTGCCTAAGATATTGACTAAACTCTTCATTATGTTTTGATCTCCCTGTTGAACTTGCATGTCTTAAATTTCTAGGACAAAATTTCTTTAAGAAGGGTAGATTTGTAACCTCCGTTAACCGAATTCTGGAGTCTTTCAAAATTTTGTATTTTTCTGAATTTTTTTTTCTAAATCTTTGAAATCGTGAATATGAAATATATCTTTTGATCATAATATTATAAGTACTAAGTCATAATTTTTGGGGCATTGGTTAATGTGAGATTTATCCAGTCTATTTTCTCAAATTTATATAAGTTATGAATATTACTTTGATATAAAGAAAATGTTTGTCGAGTTATGATTTGTAAATAGAAATACTTTTCTTACTATTTATTTTAATCCTAAGGTTAGAATAATTTGCAAGTATTCTATTTTCCCTCGTATCGGCCAAAGACTATTTCAGTTTTATTTTTCTAGCCTGTCAAGCCTTAGGCTTGGATTGTGGGCTAAAGCTTTGGATTTAGCTAGTAATTGATAGTTAGTAGCAAAATTGTAATAAGCTAGTAATTAATTAACTAGTTATTAGCAGTTAGTATTAGTTGTTAGTAATTTCCATTATTTTTTTACATTTATTATATTTACATCATTGCTACTAAGGTTCCTACACTACTCCAATAAATATTGGGGACTTCAAAATATTTTACATAGCAACTCCAAAACCCTAAAAATACACACACAGAGCAGCCAAGCACACCTAGCCACCACCTCACCCCTACACACCCAACAGCTCCTACAGCCACCCCTGCCTCGGCTCCAACCAGTAGCCGCCCGACCACTGCCACCACCCAACAGCCTCTCCGCCGTCGGCCTCTCCTCTGTGGCCAAGCCAACACCACATGGGCCCTCCGCCTCCACCACAGCCACGACCACCGTGGCTTAACGCCACCACCACTTGTACCTTCATTCTGACCACCCCTGTGGAATCCCCAAGCCAGCACCACCAACCCATTCCGGCCATCATCCACCACCCGACTCACCACTAAACCCATCATCACAACCGCCACCGTCACAGATCCAATCTCGCTACCACCAAAACTCCATGCACCACCAGTACAACCACCATCACCAAAAATAAAGAAAAACAAATGAAATGACCAAAGCCTCACCTGGTCGTGCCTTCCTCCTCCTTCCGCCATGTCCTTAGCCGTGTTCGGCTGACCCTGCCAGCATGAGCCTCGTAGTGACCACCTCCTTGAGCCACCGGTCCCTGCCCATGCCCAACCTTCTTTCGACCACCACCTGCCTTTGAGCCGCGCGTGCGCCACTGTGAGTCGGCACGGACGTCGTCGCCTATGTGCCCGCTCTCCAGATACGGAGTGTCGTGCTCCGCCGGTCAGCTTCACAACCGCGAGCCAGCTCAAGCCGCCAGCCTGGTCTTCCTAGGCGCCTCCGCGTCAGTGCCACCTTTGCGCGCTGCTTCCCGAACTCTGCGTCCCGTCGACGAAGCTGTCTGGGTGAGCAAGCTCTCCCCTTTCTCTCTCCTGTGTGATAATTTAGGGATTGTGGAATTGAATGTGAGCACAACAAAGACTCCCTCTCCTCTTTTAATTAGATGTTATTAGTTATACTATGGGTTAGTGACAGTTGGGATGTACCGGGCCCAAGAGACAAGTCAGTTTCTCTTTTTAAAAGAAGAAGTATTGAAATGAAATATACATGGGCTGGACAGTGAGCGCATATCTTGGGCTGAGCCAGTTTTAGTATGTGTAAATATATAT